>OX451210.1:15910507-16430507 GCA_949628255.1 Macrophya alboannulata | reverse complement strand
CATGTCGTCCAATGGTGTATTGTGTATAATTTCCGATTTAGTCACGATGTTGGGTACCGTGTGTAACATTTTACGGAAGAAACAACTTGCGGTTGTAAAACAAGACAAAAAACTTGAAAGGCAAAAAGAAAAGGAAAAGAAAAACCGGAAACGGGAAAAAAAAAAAAAAAATATTTTCTAATTCTAATATATCGACGTTATATTCAGATCTCTGAATTCTACATCTCCTAAACATCGTACCTTCTCGGTTAGAGTTGCCGCAATACAATCAGACAATTTGAACAAAGAAAGTAAAAAAAAAAAAACCTTAACAATAGCATGATAAATACAATTACTTGTAAACATGTTAGATAAGTGTTGAGTAAGAGGTATTTAAGCTTAAAACAAAAAAAGAAAAAAAAAAAAAAAAAAAAAACAAAGCGTGCGTAGTTTCGAGAGTTTTCAAATCTCTTGTCAAATCGGACACTAATTCCCTTCCCTATTATAATATAATGTAAGACGTCAATTGTTAAAGACAAAATGAATGCGGTGTCATTAAAATATCAGAGAAAATTTTACATCGTCTTTTTTCTTAAACGAAAATTTCACACAAAAATAAAAATTGGCTTATTTTTTTTTCAAAATTTTTTTCTCAGCTTTACTTTTTTCAGTTTAGATCGTTTGCTTCACTTAGCAGGCATCACAGTTTTTGAGAAAGTCATTTTATTTGTTGTCTCAAATTTATATATAGGAGCAAAGTTAAAGACAAAATATAGTTTTGAAGTTGTAATTAACTAAACTAAAAATTATTTAATTTACTAAAATCGCCATCGGCAGTCATGCCTCGCAAAAATGATCGCGAGGGTTCATATTTACGATTAAAATTAAGTCTAAGCATTCATTTTGACGTTAATATGAAAGGAAAAAAAAAATTGTATGATAATGATTAAGCATATATGATTGGGGAAACCCATAGCCTTTCTCTTAGACTTAACGTAAACCTTGAGGCAAAAGCACTAGTACGAAAGATAAGAAAAATTGACTCAAACAAACGGACTAGTATTTTTGTTTGTCGGTACGTACCTCTTAGATAATTAATTAATTGGCCCTATTCTATCCCTCCGAGATGCGTTTCCAATTTCACTATCATGTCAAAACGAGAAAACAAAAACAAGAAAAGAAAAAAAAATCAACAACAACAACAACAACAACAACAACAACAACAACACAACACAACATGAACTCATGTTTCACACTTATTTATTTGTGCTATATAAATTTTGTGATTTCTACACGTCGTTCAATAAATTGTCTGTTCTGTTGGATTTCATATTCAATTTGTGTTTCCATGGTGACAGACATTCTCCCTGGGTAAACCTTGTCGATATCATCAATTGAGCCTATAGTATAACCACTCAAGCTTGCAATATTAATAATAAATTAGTTAATCGAATAAATACGATATATATATATATATATATATATATATCGTAAATCGGTGTATTATTAAATATAGATAAAAACGAACAAAAAAATATCAATCGAAAATATATATCTCGCCGAGTTTATCAGTCGAAGCTATATACGGTTATTTAAAAACTATCTTTTTCTATTCTTTTTTTCTCTGCGATTTTCTTTTTTTCCACCATTTAATGCGGCAGCTACAGTCTCTAGTGAAAATGAAACACGAACAACAAGGGAGGAAAGAGCGAATCATCTTCATAAAAAATAATATGAAATTAATTTAAAAAAAGGGCGAATAACAAAACTGGCAATTACATTATCGCTAGATAATAATTACCGAACTAAAGTTTTGAAAAAATAATAATAATAATAATAATAATGAAATATGCGTAATCGTAGCTAAACCGAACGACGGATAAAAAAAAAAAATATACATTTTTTGACTAAAATCTTTATCTCCAAAATCACGTATACAAATTCATAGGCAATTCTTCCTCGTATATTAGCTGCCTGTGTTAATGATTTGATTACTCAATTAAATAGATAGAAAAAAAAAAGAAAGAAGAAATAAATAAATAGATAAATAAATAAATAATATATCTTATTATGAAATACACGATCGTCTTAAGTGCAGCGAGTCAGACGAAGACTCTGTGCAGCTATAGCAATAATTATTGTTGTCATATCTATCGTTCGAGTTGACGAAAAGTTATTGAGCTATGTAGATGCGTATGTAAGGGAATAACTGGTATATTGGGTGTCTATAGGTAATAGAAATAAATTTAAAAGAGAGAAAAAAAAATACAAAATCACCTGATTCTTCGACTGCAACTACGATAGTAAATATAGTTAAATTGTTCTAAGGATGTTTTTTTTTTTTTTTTTTCACGTTTATTTTGTATAGCTTTTCGATAATTGACATTCGTGCCTTGGTCACTGAAAAACTGACCTCGGCCAGAAATTCGATGAAAACATTTCAATACGAGGAAATAAAGTAAAATAAAATGAATAGATAACTGAATAGATAATATATATCAATTTATAGATAGACACTCGAAAATAATATTATGTATAGAGTAATTGCCGAATATATTTGACGCGACGAAACCTAATTTTTGTTTCTTTTTTTTTTTTTTCTTCGAGAAAGACAAAGTTTGGATCGATATATCGTAATATGATCTCCTCGTTGAACGATTTTTTTTTTTTTTTTTTGTCTTTTTTTTTTTATTGTAATTAAATCGAAATAGGACGCCTCCCCAAATTCGAAAACTTTTCGCAAGATATTATATACATACGTATATATATATATAAACATTATTTACATATAATTAAAAATTTCAGCTAACCTATACCGGCCTATGAAACAGCCATCACTAGAAAACGAGGTTCAGTATGGTTAAAAAATAAATGAAACGTTCAGTTTTTTTTTTTTTTTTTTTTTTTTTTTTTCAATCGTTTTCTCTTCATCTACCGTATACATTGTATAAAATTCCTAAGCACCGGAAATAACATCGCGAAATTTTTAAACCGATGCTATAAATCGCAATAAAATAAATTATTGTCTACCGTTTGATCAATGATATATATTAGTAATTTTTTTCATAATTCAATGACAATTATATAATACGCATATCTGGAGAAAAAAATAATAAAATAAAAGTGATTTTTATTCGTAGCTCAAATTTCCAACTGAAATAGTAATTCACACCCTCAAACTACCCGGCATTATATGCCACGAGTTTGATTAATTATTAACGAAACGATCTCGAGCAATCCAAATCCTGACAATTTGACAAAATCTTCAAGCACCGCGCAAGAAGTAACAAACGAATAACACCGAAGGAATATAAAATAATAATAATAATAATAATAATAATAATAATAATAATAATAATTATAATAATAATAATAATAATAATAATAATAATTATAATTATAATAATAATAATTATAATTATAATAAGAATAATTATAATTATAATAATAATAATGATAATAAGAATAATAAGAATAGTAATAAGAATAATAATATTACATAAGGATAGAAAAATAATTCCATTTACTCGTATAACTATAACATGTATAACGTAACACAACATACCATAAAAACATATAAAAAAAAAAGAAAAAAAAAAATCGCTATGAGAAGGTTATCGTCTTCGCGAGAGTTAAGTTTTTTTTTTTTTTTTTTTTATCAAAGAAACAAAAATGAAAAAAAAAAAAATTAATTAATAATTGAAATTAGAATACTATACGTATGATAAATTACGGAATTATAAGTAAAGCTTACTATACGTTTCTTAGCCGATTTTACGCGTCAATCAAATACAAACAAGAAAAATTAATAAATAAATAAATAAATAAATAAACATAAAAATAAAAATATACAAACATAACTACGGTGCCTCCACTGATTCCCAAACCGTTTTTTTTTTTTTTTCTATATACATATATGTATGTATAGTGGTGTCTGCAGACGTGACTGTTTAGAAATCTGTTTGACTGCCTACCTGCTTAAATATCTGTCTGTCTGTCGGTCTGTCTGTCCATTCATCTGCCCTTATACATATATAATTATATATGTTTCAATCATTGTATACTTCGACGATAAAAAAAAAAAACAGTCAGAATAAAATAATAATAATAATAATAATAATAATAATAATAATAATAATAATAATAATAATAATAATAATAATAATAATAATAAGAATAGTAATAATAATTATAATATATTTAAAAAAAAAAGAGTAACAAATAAATATTCTAAGTAGGTTATCATGTAAATTTTACGGAGTGGTTCATACGAAAGAATTTGTATAAATTAAACTATACAATTATATAATTATCTACATAAAGTTTAAAATCTATTTTATGCCGCTAATTTTGATTAATTGTTATGTATATTATACCACATGTATGTATTACACCTACTTACCATCGCTATATACGTCGTCATTTTATCTCGAGTATTAATAGTCATCGACCATTCCAAATCCTCCTATGCATTATGTCGTATTTTGTCTATCCGTCTACTATATACCTATATATATTCTTTATATCTGTCACTTTTTATCTAATATTATATTCACCC
The DNA here is from genome assembly GCA_949628255.1 of Macrophya alboannulata. NCBI lineage: Eukaryota > Metazoa > Arthropoda > Insecta > Hymenoptera > Tenthredinidae > Macrophya > Macrophya alboannulata. Next base: position 16,425,970 of record OX451210.1, on the reverse strand, counting down.
CCATTGTTTTTAAACACTTTTTTCCCCCCATAACGATGTGGACTTTGGTCTGTGAAACATCAGTGATAAATGAAAAAAAAAAATTAAAAAAATAACAGAAAGAATGGAAAAATTCGAATCGAATTACATATATTATGAAAAATCGAAAGGCAAGGAGTATAAATATAATACCGAGGTTCAAAACTATATGCATACCGACGTAAATTTTTGTACAATATACCTATATAGGTATACATATATCATGTATGTATACTTAGGTTTTTATTTATCTAACATTTCTTTCTTTTTTTTTTTTTTTTTTATCACGTAGTCTACGATATACCTTCGAAAAGTAGAATTTTATACGGAGTTCAGAAGAGTCTAGCGTCAATGATTACGATTAAAGATATTATCGAATATTAATGAAATTGTTCAAAGTTCAAATTGAAAATGACGTTGATAATTTTTTAAATGATAAATAATGAATTTTATTAACCCATCAATTTATTTTACTTTTTATCATCAACGTGTGAATAATGTAAACGAAGGAAAAACCGTAAAAAAAAAAAACGAAAAAAGATATGGAAAAAGAAGAAAAAAAAACTTTGTACTCGCCTTTTCTTGTCGTCGATATAACAATTTTTTTTTTTTTTTTTTTTCCTCTTCTCTTTGGATCGACTACTGAAAGTAAATACGACAAGATTATTATATCGTCTTTCAGAACGGCGCCTCCGTGTTTTCCAAATTATTTAGATTATAATCGAAAGGAACGAAGAAAGACTCTGACTTATAATTATAAATAAAGTCTTCTGTAATTTGCTATCTATCCGTGGTTTTTTTTTTTTTTTTTTTTTTTCTCTTCACAGAAACAGACGTGAAATTCCTGATTCGGATCGGAAAATGTACCATATATATAAACGAATAAATAAAGGAATAAAATAAGGAATAAAAAATAAATAATAAAAGTGTTAGAACGGTGAAAGCGTCGCTAGGATCGCAGGTAGCGCTTGTATCATTGAACCTAAAAATTTCCAAAATCTATACTAATAAGCCTTCGCGTCATTTTTGAGCCGAATTTGTTAAAAGGATGCCCCATTGCTGCGACTCATTAATATTAGAAGAGAAAGAAATAAATAAGTAAGTAAATAAAAAAATAAATAAATAAATAAATTGCTTAGCTGGTGTGGCAATTGAAATATAAATAATCGAAACAAATATATGGTAACAATTTTCAGTTTCATAAAATTTGAAATTTAATTTATTGTAAAAAAGAGAAGAAAAAAAAACCAGAAAATAAATAAATAAATAAATTAAACGAATATAGTGATGAGTATGTAATTGGATGGGCAGCAGCAGACATCCTTCGAGCAACTGCATAATATGTATATCCATGGACACTAATATTATGTTGATTTCGGTCTCTCAAGAATGACGTTAAATTATAAAAAAAAAACAAAAGAAAATTGAAGAAAAAAATTACAAAAAAAAAAAAAGAAGAAGAAAAACAAAAAAACTTGTACATAAATTAACTATTTACCTGTTACTATATTACTATATTAAATCGTACTATTAAAATCTTCGACTATTCGACTGTAAATGAAAATACGAATCAAACAACCTAATTATATACATATAATATACATATATATAATATATAAATACATGTATATGTATATAATTATTTATTAAAATCGTATATATATATATATATAGCGCCATTGTGACTCTAATCCCTCTATTACGAAACAAGAATAATACTATTTGTTTATAATAAATACGATTACTGTATAAGAACTATGAATACATATATATATATATATATATATATATATATATATATATACATATATATTATGTCTTATATATGATATACCACGTTATTAATAAAATAAATTGATAAAAAATGAAAGAAAAAAAAAAAAAAATCTTACCTATACAGATATAAATATAAATACACTCGCACGTATATACTTATGCATATATATATATATATATATATACATACATATCTATATATGTGTATATACATATATAAAAATTATTATACGTTAAATGGATGCGTGGGTCCTCCCACGTTGATATAGATATGTATAATAAAATCATTAGAAAAAATAGTTGAAAACCGTTTTAAACGCTGATTAGAAGTATTTTTCCAGCAGGTTTATGTGCCGTTTGATTGGCGAAAACATTTTCAAATTTTCAGACATTGTTTTCGAGGTTATTATTTACTTAGTCATTTTATTTATTTATTATTATCTTCTTTTTTTTTTGGATAATTAATAAATTTACTATATATATTCTACTAAAGATAAAACTAGAAAATATAAAATATAGTTTTCATAATTTTTTATATAGTTTTAATTGTGACGTGTGACGACTCCAATGATAGGTACCGCGTATACATATAATACGTATGAAAATAGAATATACATATATGTATGTATATGTATATGTATATATATGCATATATATGTATGTAGAACATGTGAACACTTATAAATATAATAATTATTACTATAATAACGTAATGATATATTATTATGAATAAATAACACCGTATATTCCCATTTGTTGTGAATGTTTACGTTGTTTTATGATATTCGAAATATTCTAAAATAAAGTCTATGATTTCTACGTGATTCTCTGGCCTCGGCTATATTACAATATCAGTTTTTATTCTTTGTTCTTTTTTCAAACTCATCGTCACCTCACCAATCTCCTCTCCTCGAATACCGAATACATGGACCAGAGTGACGATTTCCGCGAAGCTGTGGAGTGGGTAACACGTCAATTTACTTGTCCTATTATCCGTTCTTCTGTCGCTCCGTGTCGAATGTCCGAGTTAATGCTAACCGTTATCCACTACCTATTATAGCCAGTCTCTTCTTATACTCTGGTCTCACTTTGCAGTACACGTCTTTCTCAATGCCTAATGCTCCGTAAATCAACACTTAGTTCTTATCACGCGTAGGTATAATACGAAGAAGAAAATGAAATGAACTAAATTAGCAAAAGGTTCATTTTTTTTCTTCCATGAATCTAAAATCCTTTGGCGTTTCTTCGATGAGGCGAGAACTAGGATTACTAGATATATAAAAGTTGATATTGTGTCAAAAATTTGATTCTTGATTGAGAGATTTTTAGCAGCTTAATTTCCGAAATTAAATCATTCGAGGTTGTTACTAAATTTTGTTTTATTTTTATTTTATCGCAGAACTCGAACACTGCCCTTCAAAACTTATAATTAGTTTGAAAATATCGGTTCATCAAACCTCGCGACCTTATATAGCTCCACGATTTTTACCTATATACGGTTAAATTTTCATTTCTTTGAATTTTTTTTTCTTCTATGAATTAGGCATGAAGTTCAGTGTTGTTTTTTTCTTCAACGTATACATTGCTTATTGTAATTCTGCTCACGTAATTAGCCTCACGGGTCAAAAAATTCCGAAGCTGTGTACATATATATTTCTTTTTGGTTTTTTTTTTTTTTTTTTTTTTGCAACAAGGCCGTTTAATGGGCCTTAGAATAGAAACAACCGTATCTGGACGTATTATATATTATATACCAGCTAGGTATATGTATACAGCATATACGGTTGTTTCTCGTTGAATTTTGTGCCATATGGCGACCGGACTAGTCACCGTTGGTACTGGAGAGTGTGGACTATCCGAAAAACCGTGTAGTAGAATTCTATGGCATATTGCCGAAACTGAAAAGAACATCTATCATAAACTCATCACATGCTCTTTACTCAAACACAGTAGAATCCCGCCCCCTAACTAGAATCCGATAATTGGGGGTATATACGATGTGAAATACAATTTTTCAAATTCCGAGAAGAGAACGCGTTCGATAAAAAAAATGATTTGGGTAATAAGTCAGCATTAATTTGTCTCCGTATTCTGTATCGTCAGTTTTACTTAGTTTAACCAATTCTTTCCAGATTTTTCTCAACAGCTATAAGGAAAAAATGACTACGACTTATACCGTTAGCTGTTGTTCGTTCGACGAAAGAGAACTTCGGATAATTTTAAATATTTCTTTACTCCCCTCGGCTGTTTACGCGGTACCAACGTACACGCGTGTGTACGGTTACCTACCTACCCTACCTTCCTACTTCGTATCGAAAGAAGATCTGCCCTCTTGCACCTTGCATTTTTCCCCGAGACACCGACGACCGATTGTCGTTGCAGGTAATACTCTACACCTACTTCTCATTTATGTGGGGAGATTAGACAGGAGCTTACTTAAGATAAGAGTAATTATCCCCTGGAAATACGCCTGAAACCCGAGCAAAACACTGCACAAATATATCCAGCTTGCTATATAACTTGGAACAATTTTTTGCCAATTAATAAATGAACATTTTCTATACACTCAGCTATTCTTCTTCGATGAATAATTTCGTACTTGCAATTCTTTGGTAGCTAATTATTCGGTTGATTAATGATCGAGGAATATCGTGATAAAGGATAAATGATGTTCATCTTCGGAAGATGATAATTAATCTTCGAATTCAATTGTCGCGAATAAAATAAATTTACTGTATATAATTTTATGGTTGATTTGAAAAATGTCATAAGTTTCCAAGTAAGAGAAAAGAAGAGAAGAGAAGAAAAGGAAGAGGGTATTGGTCGAGAGGTCGCGTGCCTCTGGTACCTATAACTTGGTAGTTTCTCTCTGTTTTTTTTTTTTGTTCTTTTCTTTCTTCATTTCTCCTTTTCCTACCTTTTCGGTCTCCTTTATTGTTCTTAACCTCATTATGGCGGGTCTCTGTCCCGTTGCGGGTTCCATTGTTCCCGCATCTGTCGTCGTCGACCGCTCTTTAAAATGGTTCAGAAAAAGAAAGAAAAAAAAAAGATACTGGTACCGCACCATCAAAATCGGAAATTGAAAATTGGATATTAATTTTCAATATGTAGACCACAAGCGGCACGTGAACTTTACCACAAAAAAAACAGGGGGAAAGAAGAACAAAACTCACTCAGCGTTTATCAACGATGTGAAAAAAATTATGCATAGAGGGATCAGGGGGATCGGACAGATGAGCCTAGAAAATTTTCTTTCCGTCATGAACAATCGATAAATTCTGCTCATATAAGATTAGTTCAATTAAAAAAAAAAAATCATGATTTCGTTTGAATCAGATCTGCAGAATCAACCTGTTAACCGGATATAAATTCTATCCTCGTCGTTCCCGCCATGCCATCAGCTGTCCAGCGGTTAGACTTCGTCTCTTTAAAGTTATTTACCAGAGGCCTCTGACTCCTCAAGTGAAAAAAACAAACAAACGAACAAAAAACAGAAAAAAAAAAAATTCAGAACGTCGACACAGACACTCGTGCACAGCTATACGTATATACAGTGAGAGAAGCTTAGCGTAGAAGAGAAGGTGGCCATGCACCAGGTGCATAGGTATCTAGGGATGAGCTCGATCCTAAGAGCCATATGTTAACGTGGTGAAGTACCGCCCTGGCACGCGCCACATTCAACGGGCAACCTCTCCGTCGATCGGACAGTCCCGACACAAGATCCTCTACAGGTGTTGGTGATGTTTAAAGTGGATTATTTTCGGATTAATCGCGACACGGAGAGAGGATTAATTTTCATTAATCCCTGCGGTAGAAATTTGGAGTAAATCATCGCGGCAACAAATCAGAAAAAAAAAAATTAAAATCAAAAAAATCGAAAGTCAAAAATAAATAAAATAAACCTTCAAAAACATTCAAAGTGGCCATTTATCGAGATAGGGTTAAACAATTTTTTGAAGGTGATGCTCCCCGGGGATCCGTTCGGAGGAGGATCAGCCCGGATCTTTGATATTTTTTAACCCCAAGATAAGAGGGAAAGAAAAAAAAAAAAAATTAGGTGGTTTTTTTATTTTCAAAGAATATAAAAACATGGCTCTGCTTTCTAACCACCAAAGTAGCTACCAAAATTCATCGGAAATATTAACGCCGCTTTATCCGACTCCGAATCGGTCGTTTGACCCGCTTTATCAATCTCCGTACACTTCGCCGAGTTACGAAACTATGAGAGCTCCATTTCGAGAAGGATTTCAACCCGCTGGCGATATCACGCCGAGAAGAGATCTCGACAATTCTGATTATCATAGAGAGAATGTTGACTTTCATCCCAGGACACCCGAGGGATATGAGAGAGGACCTTACGGCGTACTTACTCCTTTAACACCGCAGAGGTGAGTTTAAGACGTTCGAAAGAAGACTCGAAGTTTGGTAGAAAAAAAAAAAATAATTTCGCTTCTACTTTTCCGGAGATCGCTACGATGTGGAAAAAAAAAAATATGTATAGCGAAAAGGCTTCTGGAAAGGGTTGATAAAAGTAAAACGGTTGAGAAGTCGAGATTGAAATTGCAGATATTTGAGGATCGATTAATCGTTCTAGGTTTGAATCTCAGCGGAGTAACGCGATTGAGCAAAACCTGGCCTCACCAAGATCGACGTTTTACGAAGAGAATTCAACGGATTATCAACCACCGAATTACTGCTACGAAACACCCCCTCAAGAGCCGAGATTTCATCATGGAGAATCGACGGCTTTTCAAACGGAAACGGATGCTAGATCTTTGTGCTGGGATCCTGTATCATCGACACAGGTGAGTGGGAAACTCTATCGCATGTACCTCAAAAATGAAAAAAATCAAAGTCGAGGAACCAGTTTTTTTCTTCGCGAGATTTTTCAGAATTCTTTAGAAATGTTCTTATGGCTGGATAAAAAAAAAAATGGATTTTCGTGTCTTCTTTACAGAAGGTCCAATCCTCACCTACATCGAGTCCTAGAAGAGGACGTCGACGTTCTCGCGACATGCCACCATCGCCGAATGTCCTGAAACGAAGAAGACTAGCTGCTAACGCGCGGGAAAGAAGGCGAATGAACGGGTTAAACGACGCGTTTGACAAACTCAGAGAAGTCGTTCCGAGTCTTGGGGCCGATCACAAACTGAGTAAATTCGAGACCCTGCAAATGGCTCAGACTTACATAGCGGCTTTATGCGATTTGCTAGAAAGACACGACGGGAAACGATGAGTAAATGGAAATTAATTATATATTGGTAAATATATATATATATACTATTATATATATATACATAAGATATGTGGAGAAATATAATTTAACGTAGATATTATTGAGAAAGTAGTTTGACTGCGTGCGATATTAGACATGATATTACGACTTTATAACGTAGACATTATTATTTCCTATAAGTTATTTATTCCTTTTACCCCGTTTACAAAAATTCAAGAAAAAAGTCCCCCTCTTCAATGTTTTTTCTAATTTACGATATTTTAACACGCCAAAGACATATGTACGTATATTTCATCGATTATTATATATCGATCAGTAGTTCATAGAATTAATGATTAGCGTATGAAGAAACAGCTAAAAATCCAAAGACTATAAATTAAATTTGTATCAAGTTTCTTTTTTTTTCAATGCAAACTTGGAGACAAATAGCTATTACTATGTACAATTAATTAAATTTTAGTTACATTTCCAATAGTTAATTAATATTCAAGTAATTATATAATAATTAGTGTGAATTCCGTGCCTTACATTCGGAGAAGCTTTATTATGATCTCATCGTCAGTTTGTACATAAATATAATTAAAAGTTATTCACTCCACGTACGAAGAAGATAGATTCGCGTTAAAAATGACCATAATAATTGTCTGTTAATTTAAATTTATCACTTTATATTTCTGCGACAAAAATCGGTAAGCTTTTTTTTTAACCGCGACTATACGTCATGTATCCTTTTTTTTCCGTCCGTCAGTTAAATATGTAAAAATAAATTATATATTGTATAATTATAGGTATGTATAAGATATGAAACAGTTTTTTTTTAATATTCTCAAAGTATTTAATGTTTCTTTTTTTGGTATATATAAGTCCGGCAAGAGTTTTCGAAGTTTTTATATCTAGTCAAACTTTTCCGTTTAGTGGATTGGATTTGCCATTTCACTAAAAATTGACTAACTATTATGTACATTATATATCTTTAAAATTATTTTCGAGGATTGAGAAATAATTACGCCTTATGGAAACACTTTGACAATATATTAAGGACGATTCATCATTCCTACTAATAAATAGGCGTTATAATAATTAATTAACCGTAATTAGTATTATAGGAATAATTAGGATAGAATAATAAAAATATAGATATTTATATATATATATATTTTCCAGCATTATCTTAAGTACCAAAGAATTCACCATTTATTACCCATTTTTCCCCTGCATCGCGAGAAAAATATTCGGTAGAATTTTATTGTATTGTACCTATTGTATTTTTGCTATGCATCATTTTTTGAGATTTTTGTAAATAAAGAATTTTTTTCTTATGTAATATAAAATCGATCATTTTTATTCTTCAATACGATTTCCATCTATAGCCAAGTCAAATCCACCGTGAATTCAAAATCTAAATATCCATCCGAGTCTCGATGTCCTTCGAACTATTAATTAAAATTTTTTTCTTTTCACCACCGGCGAATTGTTGACTCCTATCAATATCTGAGCAATTCTGACAGACATTCAACCGGACAGATGATACCCAACGACGCCCACCTCATAAAGTTGAAACTACACCCAAAGAGGGAGACGAAAGAAACCAATTAGAAATATGCCACATTATAATATATCGAAGCGATGAAAGTTTGCTCCCCCCGATAAAAGTCAAAGTTATAAATTTTTCTTTTTTTTCCTTTCGCATCGTTAAACAATTCACGATAAAAAAAAGAACGAAAAAGGAATCAAATTCAGCCTAGTTCTTCGCTTCCTTTAGACTCGTGTTTTCATTGGTCGGTCCCATCGACTGCCATAAGGTATGGCGTGTGCCAGTTTTTTCTGTTCCATCACAATGACTAAACATAATTGGCCAAGAGATAAAAATATGACTTCCGCTCGGACGCGGCACGAGCCTCTCGGTTCCGCTGCCATATGGTTCTATGGCGCTTATACGTGTATATAGTCGTATCCTAATTCCTATGGTGGTTCGGTTTTTCCCTCTAGTCCTAGTCCTGGCTGTCCTCCTTGTCGTCGAGTTTCTGGACCTGGCGCGGGCGGTATCTTTCACAACCTGACACGAATCCAGGGTACTTTTTTTTTCTTCAGGGGGTGAAAATCCCGGGGATTCAACCTCGGGTGAAACTTAATTGAGGTTCCAGGAACAAGAAAAGGTGACACCAGATGTCGAAAATTACTGTCATTTCCATCCACCACACGCACGCATACCCATACAATATACGTCTTCAAATTCGATTCCATACATACGCAAAATTTGGGTGACGAAAAATCTGAAAATTTTTATAATATGCGACAAATCCTATCGTATATTTTCTTCGCTCAATTATTGTTCATAAATGGGTAACACTTTGGTTCTTAGAAACTACGGTAATAATAATTGACGTGATAAAAAAGCTGAAGAATTTGCCTTTTTTTTTTTTGTTTGCATCGATTTTATATCGAATGTATGTAGTTTTGAGAGCAACGCTATTGGACAACATTCTCTTAGTTGGCAAGTACAACAGCTGCTATACAGGCTGGGTGGTATATCTGTATACAGAATTGTATTATATGTCTTTGCTTCGTCGTCCTCGTCGTCATTGTCGTCGTCGTCATTCGACAAGTGAAGTGAAGTGAGTCGTCGAACGTCGAACGTCAAGAACGTCGTGCCTTCGGATGAGAGAAGAAGCGTGATGCTATGTCAGGTGAGCTTGGTCCTTAAAAGGAACCACGCGAACTCTTTAATCGATCTCGTGGAACGAACGATCAATTAACGCTGGCTAAATCGTTCTCTGACGACGATCCAGGATCGATTTTAATCTACCAAAGAGAGTAAGAGTAATAAATACCCTACACGCCGAACGCGTCTTTCTACATACATCCGACAAAGCTGCGAACACGTTGTTTTCCATCCTTAATTTCTATATTCTCCGCAAAATACGATTAAATATAGATCCGTAAGAAATTTTCAACATTAAAGGGTGAAAAATATGTATAACGAATTTACATATCTTCTTTTGTTTTTCTTTTTCAAAAATGGACCAGTCATTGTCAGCTGCAGTCGTTTCGTCGAAAGATCTTTACGGGCTTGTCTCCACAGAGCGAATATAGGAAAAGAGAAGAAAATCGAACAGACTCCAATGTATAAGGGAACGAAATAGGCGTGGCGTAGAATTTGGTCCAGCGCGTGTCGGTATACAGCTACAATGGATGGACCTTGTTAGCGATTTCGCATTTTGTTAAATAATATTTTTCCGCTTTGACGTCTTGTAATTAGCAGTCATTAGTTTAAGACAGGCGCCAAGGATCCTAGAAAATATATTACAACGATTTTTTTTCTTCTCCTTTTTCCCCTTAATGATAATAAATTTTTACTCATTTGTTTCATTTTTTTTCTTCTTCTTCGTTTTCACTTCTATATTTGACAAAAACTTGCAAAAAAATTCTCACTTCCCTGTTTAAGTGTACAAAAATTCGTAGTTCTTGAATAGATAATTTTTCAAATTAAAAAGCAGTTTAATTAGCTATGTTTTACGTATTATTATAGCTCACAAGGTGCTACTGTACCGCGATCGTAGTTATATACACGTAAACGTACACGTACACGTGTACATATATAATACATATATACATATATATACAACGTGAAGTACTTTTTTCACGGCTACGGTTATTAACGGGTTAGATATGTTAATATTATCAGTATCTCGGCAGGTGGAGGTTAATTCCGACGTTCCTATCTTCCGACACACTGCACCCGCGGTCGGTCGTCGCACCGCACCGCACCGCACCGCGCCGCGCCACGCCGCGACGCTTTAAGATCTTTACGGTGCCCGGTAGTGTAGCAGGTGTATCTTGTCTCGATTCAGGGCCAAGATGCGAGGGTGGAACTTTTTCCAATTTACACATTCGGTCGCTGACCTCCGTCCGCGGATTATAATCGTCTGTCTCGTTAGCAAACGCTTTGATACAAGGCCAACGAATTTATTCGGAATAAAAAAAATCTCTAACATGTATATTTTTTATAATAATTTAACATATATTATCTACTTTTTTCCTGGAGACATTTTTTGCCCTCTTCGTTCGTTTTAGGCTTTTAATTGTAAGATATGATTCACTCTGTAGCTACGACTAGCTCCTAGAATGATAATCACGACAGAATTTACGACAAAACAAAAAAGCAAGGAATCCGTGCTTGGCTTGGTTTTGCCACACACGATGATGCTGCACCGTTTCTCAAAGTAATTAGAATTCATTAGCACCCATCTCGTTAACGCCGAGTTATATAGCCGAAGACCTTTATGAGTCCTTTCAACGAATCGAGAATAGATGAAATCATCTCCGGGTTCAGTAGTGGCGCTTAGATTAGATCCGATAACGAGACGGTCGAGATGCGAGGAGCGGAGCTATAATAGTAGTCCAAGCTGACAAAAAATTTGGAAAATATTTTCGATAAGATTTGGAAAAGTAAAGAAATTTTTACAAAGCTATAGAAATTTTCTTTTTTTTTTTTTTACTCCTTCTCAAAAGTTGAGCGAGTTTTAATGACATTTATTTTTTCAAGTGTTTCCAATGATCTATTTTTTTTTTTTTTTTTTTAATTCACCTAACCAATTTCCTCCGCGTTTTCATGCGAGCTAAGCGATTTTTAATGACAGATTTTTTTCTCGGTCCAAGGGATATAAAATTAACGAAAGTGACCAGCCCCAGTCGAATAGACTAGTCTTTTTCCCTAACAAGCCCACCCAAGAAACCGTGTCGATAATTAGTGAAAATTATTGTAATCTATAAGCGAGGAAATAAATTGCGAATTTTGTTTTCAAGGTGACGAAAATATATACCTAGCTGGCTCCCAGAATGGTCGAAAATTGTAGCTTAGAGAAAAGTAAAAAAAAAGAAAAAAAAAATCTTTAGACAAATGGATTCTCACTTTGAGAGATAATACTGTACGGTGTAGGTATAATTTCGAAGGTGTGACACTAATGGGACCGGACGCTCTTTAGTTTCGTTATCTTCGAAAGGTGTAATTCGAGGATAAAATCTACTAATAACTTGGATCTAGGTGGCCAACTTTTCATTTCTCTTCTTTTTTTTCTTTTCTTTTTCTTTCTTGCGACTTTTTTGTTCTTTGCGCGATCCGCGCGGTTCCTTAAATTTCATCAAATTATACCTAGCAGCTACTTCCGGGGTAAAAAAAAAAAAAAACAAAAAAAGATAAAGTATAAGATTTTGAAATTAATTATTAACTCGCCTGATCGCTTGTCCGAATCACTCAGACGAATTGACGTCGCGTCATCGTGAGTAGAAATTTTTTTTACACGCGTTTTTTTCGCAAATGACGAAAGATTGACTCGAAATTTTTTTTTTTAATCATTCAAACGAAAATTCGAAGGTCAGAGCAAAAGGAAAACAGAGATGGAAATTAATCGAGAGATTTTACGCTAATATCTAATTTTGATTTAGTTTTTTCAATTAATTTCGGCATTTCGAACTTCAGCTCAATTAACTTTTTCATCCAATTGTGAACGTCAGTTCTTTACCGTTAAATAAAATCAATATTTTGCAGACTACGTTTGAACCTCGCCGCTCTATTGGCAGCTACAAAGTCCCTCCTCTGGTAACTGTCGAACTTGACACATCGTCGGTTCCCAAACTCAGTCCAATCAAGCTCAAAACTAAGTTAGATAAGATCTGACCGCCCGTGCCGAGATCTTATCGGTCTGGACCTTGACCCGCTTTTAATAGACGAATTAAGAAGTCGACGGGGCGAAGACGAATCAATGATTGAAAGCTTTATAGCTTCTTTTTACAATACGTAGATATATTTGTGCGTATAGCCTAAGACGAAATGAAAAATAATATCAGTCACGATTTTCATATAATAAAATTTTGGTTATGCGTCGTCATGAATACTTTGGATTGATTTTAGTTAAAGGATCGAAGATTTTCATCGATTTCTACATACAAATAATTATCGACGGTGATACGTAGCTGATCTGAAAATTATAGGATCAGCTTTTTTCTACTTAACTTGAAAATATTAAACTCCACCGGAAATTCAACTTTCCAAGAATATCAGACAATTAGCAGCAGCGGTTTCCTCCTAGTGTCGAGGCAAACCCTGTGAAATTAGCTGTCGTACGTCGCGTAGAAGTCGCACGCCTATATATCCTCGCAGTAAATATTTCACGCCGGTTTAGGAAACGCGAAGGCGGAGCAAAATGTGAGGAGACGTATATATAGAATGAAAGGAGAAAAACTGTTGAGAAATTTTCTACAATCTCGAAAGTCGAATTTGATATTTTTTTTCAGAATATATTTTTTATTTTTCTCTGTTATACTTTTCGGGTAAAACTGAGGAAGAAGAGAAACAAAAAATAATAATAATAAGAAGAAGAAGAGGAAGGATTGACCGATCGCACGGCGAAGGTGTCGCTTGTCACTCGGACAATAGCCAGTTAGAGTATCCATTGTCCAGATGTCAACGAGCCGGGTCAATTCTCTGTTAATATTAAATTGGCAAACAAAGAAGAAAAAGGCGTGGGGCAGCACGTGAGATGGAAAAAGAAATGAAAATATCTGGGGGGTGAAAAAAAAAGAGAATGTAATGCAGCAGTGGTCACCGCAAGGCGCGTCGGACCTTTGGGCGTTACCCCGAGTGGTCAAACTTTCAAAGACTAGATTCGAACCGGTCGAAAATCGATTTCAGGCCTAATTTAACCGGAACGAAGTGACCCCACCCCGAAAATACTATGGGAAGAAAAAAAAAATGACTGTTTTTGGCAAACCTTTTCCTCAAAAAGATCGTTGGGCATATATTTATTAGTATGTTTGCGTATATATAATATTCTTGACATATTTTCGATGTGAAATGAAAGATACCATCTCAAGTTGTGACAATTTTTTTTTTACAGTCGATGCATAGAATTAAAAAAAAATTTCGTTTGATCGTATGAATTGATTTTCGTTGAATTTTATATTGTGATATTTTTTTTTTTGTATTCTCTAGCAATACGGAAAAAAATTGAGAGACAGGTAGAGAAGCTGCGTCTGTGTGAGTCGGTGTTATTCGATGTAGGAAATTCTCCTTGGGGCTTACCTGAATCATTCTAAAATACATAATATCGCTTTCCTTATGGTGTCAAAGCCAACCCCTTTTACAAGATTATGATTACACCCAACTGACTCCGTGTCTAAAGGACCTTTTTGGCTACCAGGGGGTTTTAACCCTATACACGACCCGGTTTTGACCCGAGTCACTTGTTAACCCATTCATTAGAGATGGAGGGGTGGTGACTCTTTCATTCACTAACGAGAGAAGACGAGATGAAAAAATAATTACCTAGATGGTTTAACCAGGTTACATCAGAGATGCCGCCAAAATTCGTCTCAGAGACTCCTACGGCGCCTTTCCACGCTTCGGATATATTTTAAAAGAATATTAACAATTTCCAATTTCTTATATTTTTCAACGCTATGAAAAAGTGAAAAAAAAACGGGTGAGTCGCGGGACCCACGACAGAAGTGAAACATTTTTTCAACATTTTTCGGTGGAATCAACTTTTCTTTTTCTCATCAAAAACCGTGCAAGGAAATTAAACTTTAGATGTATTTTTTTTTTATTGTCATTGGCAAGAAATGCCATATATATGTATACTTATAGAAGCCCCGTAAGAAGTTTCACTTAAAAAAAAAACGCGAAGTGTAAAAAAAAGAATCCCTGCAGTGGAAATTTTTAAATTTTAAATATATTATAATTAGCGAACGCCACTGCAGCAGCAGAGTTGGCGAATGATATGAAATAGAATGTAAAATACTGAGATATTTATTAGAAATATACTACCGCGATCGTTAAATAGGAAAATTACAATCGTACACCAGTTGTATATTAATAATAAATATGATAATTAAACGGGTACATATCTGTACATCGTATACTGTACTTCTTAACGAGACAAGTTGGAAACATAATCGAGAATACGCTTAATAAATTATATGATATAATTATAGCGACTGAAACTTATGGCTTTGGAAAAGGTGTGATTTCTATAATTATATATACGCATGATACAATTATTGATCATTTAATGAATCAATGAATTATCATAATTATAGATTAAATATTCATTGAAATTATTGTTCATCTTATTGTCCGCAAATCGTTTAGAACGTTTTTTATGCGGTGGTTTAGAAATACGTCCAAGTTAAACCCTGGGTTAAACCCTTCTTAGATTATCATAACAAAAAGAAGAAAAATTGTAAAAAAAAAAAAAAAATAAGAAACCAAGGTAAATGGCATTTAGGAAAGAGCGTTTTAACGACAAGCTATTTTACTCCGTTCCTTTTATTCTTCAATTTCATCCTCCCTGGTTCAGGTAATAATATCGGCAGGTAATAATATCGCGTGTGTCAGGCTCAAGGCTTCGGGCTATGCACCAAACTATCTCGAAGATTATTGCTTAGCTTTTACTTTCCAAAATTCCTTTCAAAGAATCTCCACGCCTAAAGGGTAACCAATAAAATGTAATACCGAAAATCTAACCTGGAGTTAAAAAGCTTCGCAAAAAAAAAAAAAAAAAAAATTATCGATTTAGTTCAATGAACGATAAAAATTGAAAAAAAAAAAAAATTAAACTGTATATACAATAACACAGAATTGAATTCATTTAAATTTCCTATATACGTATTATATATATATATAATCGTTATATGCCAGTTTCTGGAAAATCTAGAACTGCAAATCTCAATATAAAGCAGCGTGAGGCAATTTTTGTTTTTTTTTTCACATTTTTTCTCGATTTTTTGTTTCGTTTATTATTTCTGGGAGGGGCGCGGACGGAAAAGGTACGAGGCTACTTGGACGTGTTGGCTAAATTTCACTAGTCACGCGGCTTTCGGTAAAAGGCATCGATTCGATACGCCGGTCGATTATCTTTTGTACGATTATATTATTGGTTATTAGGTTAGCGTTAGAGGGAAGCCGACGTTGTGAGAAACGAATATACATATATGTAGTCGATGATTTTATAAATCAGTAGCGATTGCGATAAATTAATCAATTATTTATTCTATGAGAAAAAAAATCTTCAGCCTCTATTTAGAAACGCAAAAATAAAAAAATAAAAAATTTACCGTCATCTTCGAAAGACAGTTTATTGTACGTGAAATCGTTTCGCAGTTTCGCTATCAGATCTATAAATTTTCAAAGTACATAAAACAGGCTACCGTTTTCTGTCAATAAGTCTTCGAACAAACTTCCAGAAGTCTGTTCGACGATTTTCGCACCTTATCTCCGAGCAATTTACAATACTTAAAAGACCTTGGTCCCTTTAGAATTTCGAGTTCAGATCCTTGGAACTGACTTCTTCGACAGGGAGGACAAAAAAGCGCAATTTTATGAGGGTCATTATCGGTTTCTTTCTTCCCCGAAACGGCGCCAAATTTTAGTGTCTCTCTCCGTTCCGACGCCTACTCTTTTCTTATATATGAGTTACAAATCGCGATAGGCGAAAATCTGGAATAGAAAAAAAGTTTCCGGCAACTTGTATCTATTTGAAAAAAAAAAAAAATTTTTTTTTTTTTTTTTTTTTGAGCCAGTTTTCGAATCAATCAAAATATTAATTGCCCCTAATTTCGACTAGCCAGTTCCGTAGCCACGGGGCAAATTTCAAAACGGAAGAACCGAAACGGTCTATAGATCAACCAATTTACGATTTAATTACTTCACCTTACGAATGGCCCACCAAAAATCCCACAAAATTAGTCTTCCGGCTATTTGCCTTTCTCTGCAGTGGGTATTGTCTATTTTTTTTTTCTGTCTCAAATCAGACGAAGCGACGACTCAATCCATTTCTTGAAGTGACTTTAAAAACTTCTGTACATGAGTTACTCGATCGTTTCAATTACTCTGAATTTATTTCTCTTTTAAATATGAAATGCAATGAATCATATAATATAACGATGTCTGTTTGAGCAACCAACTTATTCACTAAGAGGTCATAGATCCGTTGGTTATTTGCTTGATATATACCTAATTAATAATACTCTGTGGGTATAAAGATAAAATATATGAAAACAAAAAAAAAATGTATAGAGGGAATGAAACAAGCTCGATAAATCATGTCGCAAATAGATCGATAACTTGACGTTATATATTATAGGAAATTGAAATAGTATTGATTCCTGGATAACGACTCTCTAAGGACCAAGCTTATAAAACACGTTATTCTTTTAGCAACGTGATTGGGGACAAAAAACGAGGAAATATTATTAATATCGGTATAGATATATTGCTTTCATTTTTCGTCAGGGATTATTATATAATTATTATACGAAGCCCGCACAAATTAGGTATCTATACGTGAACGCCAATTATTCAAATCAGTTTAACCCTATTGCTTAGAATTTTCTGTATTGACCCAAATTTTTGGGTCATTCTTTGTCGTTCAGTTGCGTTATTCTCCGAGGCTATAACTGTATAACTCCTTTACAATATTGTGAGTGGATTTTATCCTTTTTCCTGTCAGTCGTCAGGGAATATTGAATAATATTTTGAGAAAAAAAAAAATAAATAAATAAAAAATTGAAGAGAAACAAGGATGAAAAACTTTTAGATTGAATAATAAAAATTGTCTCGAAAATTTTTACTTTTTGCAAAAAAAAATTAAAAAATTTCTTCTGCAGTTTCCATACGCATATGGTACAATGCGTTTAATGATTGATTACAGTCTTCACGTGGCAAGGATTGAAATATAATATTTAAAAAAGTCTGTTGGCAGCAGGCACACTTCAGTATCGTTTAAAGCCTCCATATTTCTGATTTCCAGTACAAATGGACCCAAAATTTAAATGCAGGTATATAAAGTAAAGAGTTGGATTGTAATGAGTTTACATTATCGTATATATATATATATATATATATGAGTTTGACCATCAGTCGCGCGAAATAATCTCTGTATTCCAAGGTAATAAAAGTATAACTTTATATAATATACCATATAGATATAACGAAGAAGGTGTACAAGCGAAACCATATATTAGGCTAATAACACATCGTCCGCACAAGTTCTATACTCGTTTTCTTCAATGCGCATGATAAAAAGTCATCGACAATGGAGTATAGAACATATGCCGCATTGTTAGTCAATTGATAGGTACACAACGTACAACACACATATGTCTGTGGTTCATATATATTATGGTATATGTATAATATATGGATTATACTCTCTTTCATATGCGAGTTTGTGCACATATCTACCTTATGCTCCTAAATATCCACCGCTCTATACATTACACAATTGATTGTTTTCCAGTTCTTTTTTTTTTTTTTTTTTTTTTCTTTCAATGTACTGCGCAGAACGAAGAAAAATCTGCAAGCGGTGCAATTTTTTTCCTTTCTTTTTCTTCTGTTTTTAAGAGTTTCTGAATTTCTTCACTACTATCCAACAATAGAAAAATTTATTAATTTGATTTTTTTGTTTGTTTTATTCTGAGACAAACATTTTTCGCCCTGTTATTGACTGATTTATTATTATTATTATTATTATTATTATTATTATTATTATTATTATTATTATTCATTTATTTTTATTTTTTTCTTATCATGTATGTACTATATGAATTTTTGAGGGATATAACGTAGCAAAAAGTGTTCCCTAAATTCGTATTAAAGGACTTTGAAAAGAAAAAAAAAAGAAAAATTATTAAATTTCTACATTTTTTGCGATTCAAATATTCTTCAGGCAAATATTCTCTTTCGACAAATTTTTCGATGTCTGAATTCTGTCCTGCATTCTATTATAAAGCCGTTGATTTTGCATATTATATGTTTGAAAATTAAATCCGCGAGACATTGAATGATAGGAAAAAAAAAAAAAAAAGATTATGTTGATGTTTGAAGTATGGGACAATACACATATATAATGTAATAAAATAATATATTTTTACGCTCTTCGCTATTCCAATACAAGTAGATATATATTCACGTGAGAAGCGTATCATTTCATTGCGTAATGGCATGTTATCATTCGGCACGCGTCCCATCAGAAATATGTTGGACAGGTGTGTAGTCGTGCCTCTAAAAATTGCGGTTCTTTTGATACGAGATGAGATCAGAGCAGGGCAGGGAAGAGAAGAGAAGAGAAGAGAAGAGAAGAGAAGAGAAGAGAAGAGAAGAGAAGAGAAGAGAAGAGCAGTACCAGCAACGCAAAAGAAGCAAATAAACTGGTGGAACCTTAGTTCTTAGGTAGCTACAGTGAAAGAAGACAACAATTCCTACGATTCTTCAATGTCGTATATTAACTTTAATCCCAGACGTTCGTCCGACCACAATTATTTGGCA
Organism: Macrophya alboannulata; assembly: GCA_949628255.1. NCBI lineage: Eukaryota > Metazoa > Arthropoda > Insecta > Hymenoptera > Tenthredinidae > Macrophya > Macrophya alboannulata. The sequence continues at coordinate 16,406,615 of OX451210.1, read as the reverse complement.
TTATTGAAGGAGTAAAATAATTCGTCTCAAAAGAACACGCGAGTAATTTTTTATTTTTTTATTTTTTTTTTTTTCTGCAAAGCGAGTAGTAGTAGGTAGGTATGTAATATGTATATAGGTATTACTATACGTGCAGCGAATGTAGCCAGTAGCTGCCACAATTCGAATTAGAAAACCGTGAATATACGATAATATGCAAAGTGAAGATGCGAGAAATATGCGTTTCTTTCTTATTTATTTTTATTTTTTACACTACCAAGAACACGCATTGAATCGTTTTGTGGTTGACCGAAAAAGTAGATCTTTCAACTTATACTCGCATAGAATTTTTTTTTTTTTTTTTTTTTTTTTTCACCAACTTTTTATTTTTAGTACCTTTCGTGTTTTCGTAACTAACTATAACACCAATTTTGTGCGGTAAACCGAACAACATCTTTTCTAAAGATGGATTTAAAATCAGATTATAAAACTACAATCGCTATTGACAAAAGTTAATATACTCGTATCACGAGATATATAATATCATCGATAATATTATTTCTAAGGTATATAAAAATGAAACAGAATTGAGTTCAGATCAATTTAATTCGAAAACGATAATTCGGTACTCTCAACATTTTCTAACGAACATTTTTCTCGATACCTAGACGATGAAAATAAAGTAAAATAGAATGACGAAAAAAAAAAAAAACAGAATTTATTAATCATTGCAGTTGACCCCCTGAAAATTTTTCAACCTATCGGTACCCCCGTAATAGTATCGCTGTTAAAATTTGCCGCGAACCTTTGGCCAGGTTACGCGGGAGGGTTGAAACGTAACCGATGCAACAGATGACACTTTTATACGTCAACCCCATTTATTGTAAGTATATATACCCATACGTACACGCGTATATAAACGTATACATGTATGTAGGTAACTAAAGTCAGACACGAAAACCCGACCAATCCGGAATCCTGCACGGTTCGCTTGTTAAGGAGACGGCTGAGTTTCCGGGCCTCGTGCCATGTGGCTGTAGGATCGACCCCTAAGCGCCTCTAACCACCCTCAGACACGTCATCGAGCCCTCTAATTTATGACACAGAATCAAGAATTAATCGCTACGGAATCATCAATTCCCAGTTTTACTGCCGGACAGAGAGAGAGAGCATTTTTTGGGCAAAGGTATAGAAAACAAAAAAAAAAAATGAATTTAATTTATACGCTGTAAAAGTTGTACGTATGAAGGCTGTAAAGACAAAATTTTCCTAAATTTCGAATAAATATAAACTGAAATATATAATTTACTCATTTATTCATTTCAGGACAGCGAGTGTTATCAAGAGCGTCAACTTATCTGAAACAAGAAGGTACTATAGAAAGAATTAGTAGCCGTGTTTATAACAAAGGCGAAAACATTCGCCTTCAACGCCTTAGAAAACTTCAGTTCCCTATCTACCCTAGCAAGATTATAGTCAGCATCATCCATGCAACAGGATTAGTTCAGACGAGAAGTTTGTGAAACTTTACACCGAAGTTCCATTAGCTGTAAAGCATGGCACGCGAAAAGAAAGAATGGTTAGTTGTCGGGGGATCGACGGAGCAACACAAGACGTCAAAAATTACGGCGCCGATCCGTTTCGGACGGTCATAAAAAAAAAAAAAGGAAAGAATGAAAAAAAAGGGACACAATCGACCGCGGAGACGGTAAAAGTTTGAGCAAATACTTACTGTGACTCGGTAGAGTCTCGCGCTAAGTATATTTAAAAAATTCATACATTGTCCAAAATGAAAGGTGTCCTAGAGGAGGTCGAACTGAGTAAATTGTCCCGAAGAACACGGGGTCTGCGAAGTCGCGTTCGCGAGATATCACGAGTTAAAAAAAAAGTATCGCTTTGCGCCGCCGCGACGCGGCGCAAAGCGATACTTTTTTTTTAACTCGTGATATCTCGCGAACGCGACTTCGCAGACCCCGTGTTCTTCGGGACAATTTACTCAGTTCGACCTCCTCTAGGACACCTTTCATTTTGGACATTGGAAAGCCCCATATATAGGCCAAATTTACTATAGTATACATTAATTTTATTTCAGTCTGTATATACACACTCTGTAAAACGTTAGAAATTTATTCCCGTCTATCAAAAGTCTGTCCGTCTATATATCTGTCCACCTTTTTTTTTTTTTTTTTTTTTTTTTTTTTTTCGCTTTTCCTCCCCCGAAGTTTATAATTATACAGACCCGTCGAGACAAACGGCTCAATATCTCTCTAACTGCAAGCTGCAACGAACCGGAAAATCGTTTCAACAAGTTTCTAAAAAAAGGCCAAAAAACAACTGAAAATATCTACCTGCACTCAAAACGGCCACACGTATTCAAAAAAAAAGGGAAAAAAATTGTAGATCAAGTTAGATCTGAATATAAATAAACGAAAACTTGATAGGAAAAAAAAATTGAGTCTATCGGTATCGAAAGGTATAAAAGTGGACGATTCATCGGAGGACAGATACAGCTGAGTATGAATCGTCGTAAAAATGTGAAATTCCTAAAGACGAAGTTAGTTGGTTTATTGGCTCGAATCCGGTCGCGTGGCGGCACGTGTCACGGTAAGGTGGTCAGTGCTTGTAAACTACAGGTACGGGAGTTACACCTATATGTATACAGGTATATATATACCTAGGTAAGGTATAACGCGCGCTTCCCCGTTTCCCGTTTGCCGCGTGCCGTATAAATTGATAGTCGCACAGAGAGCGAAAGAGAGACACAGAAGAGAGCAGGGGATCGTGTAAGAGTAGGTATATACGGATACATACCAATACATATATACACAAACAGACTTACGAGAGAGAGTCATTTGCGAGGAGGAAATCGTTGGCCCTCTTTAAACCCAACGGAGCACAACGGCACGCGACAACAACCAACTATACTCCCCGGTCGCACTTCACCTCGTGTTCAGGAGTTCCTATACCTGACTGAATAAAGGCGCTACTTCTACTCTCGAGCAGCGATAAAGGGAACTTGGAATAAAAAAAAAAGAAAGACGAGAGATAGAAGGAAAAAAAAAAAGTAAAATTAAGAAAGGGTATATACGCGCTATTCGTAACGGTCGAATTTAATTCTATATTCTTATATATATATATATTCGAAGTATCTCATGGAGATAATTATTATCGTACAATCTTCACATAACGCTAATTTGTATATATACCTAATTATAATATAATATCTACAATATATGTTTAAAATTAAATATGTAGATAAAAACCGATTTTTTTTTTCATATAACGTTATAAAATATATATATGTATAATAGTATAAGTGTATATATTTATATATATATATATGGTGAAGGTAATATTTGTAGCGAACCATTATACGTATAGGTGCTACTACTTTTATATCTCAAGTCGTAATAATATAATAGTTGAATACGTATCGTCTTACGTTCGTCTATATGAGGCATCAATTTCTAAACTCATGTACTTCCTATTTATGTACCTACGTGATATGAGAATTACGGAGAATTTATTGACAGGCTATCGATTAACCTTCAGTCATATTTCATATTCGTTATAGGTGCGTATGTATGGACATACATACGTACGTATAACTTATACCTACCTATCTTATACCTCGGGTCTAACTAAGAAATTGCTGCAGTCTTGAGCGAGCGCTCATGAGGCACAACAAGATTAAAAAAAAAAGAAAAAAATAATACGTATCTCCTTAGACCCGAGAGGAAGAAAATCCGCGATATGATTAGTCGATAAAAATGATAAAATATCTGCCTTTCAGTTTTATATCTGCGACCAAGGTATAAGGAAAAAAAAAAGAAAAAACCGATACTGCTGCAGGTATACTCATTCTTATTTCTTTTATATATATGAAAAATCGGAGTTGTTGAACTGTGATTGAAGTCGAGTGAGACTCGATGTGAAAAAAGCAAGTGACCCAGTTACGTAGTTTCATTTTTTTTTTTTTTTTTATACAGTTATTTCATACAGCACGTATAGTATTCTAAACGAATGGCTAATCGATGTACGGAAATCTGCAAGCGGCCGTGGGCGTAGGTATATATATCGAGTTACATATAAAATTGAAAAAAAAGAGAGACCTTTATATACATACTAAAACACCCCTCTAAATTTGATATTATTTACGAAAAATAAAAAAAGGGGCACCGGTCATGACAAGGGGCCAGCCAATTTACGAGTCATTAGCCACGCCTGGGTGGCGGTTAACTGGACTGAAATGGTACTTTGAAATCGATCGGGGTGGACCGCCAAAGCCTAGGTCGGTTACGGTCCAAGAAGGTCATAAACATTTCTACGGGGTATTTCCACACACATATATACCTACTTATCGTTAGATGCCCAAAAATCCACTCATCCAGAGACAGGCTTCTCGCTGCACGCTTACGCTTTCAATTTTTTTTTCATCATCATTCTTAGCCTTCGCAGAGCCACGCGCCCCGTCCGAAATTTAGTTCCGGAAAATTTGCTAATCAGTTAATTTTAATTATTATTATTATTGTTTTTTTTTTTCTCCACGGGTCATGAGTTAATTTAATTTTTCAAAAAGTTGCGAAACTAAATACGCGCCTGTTAGGGTTTCGGCGGCTTATTTTTCATATTTTCTAGCTTTTCCATTTTCATTTTTCAGGCTGAAGAAATAATCTGCTCTTTCCGCCCGGGTGACTCGCACTTATATTTTCCTTTCCTCTTTTTTTTTTTTTTGGTCTTTCATTTTTTAATTTTACTTCATTACGAGTATCCTAGGTGTAATTTGCCACGATCCGAGTCTAGATCGACGGGTTCTGGTCCGTAGAGCCGAGGGGTTGTTTAGATCCTGCGATATAGATATAAATTTTTTGGCGGGAGATTTTTTTGTCAAGATAGAGTATAAAAAAAAAATAAAAAAAATTGCCGCGGCACACGCCGTTCAAAGACCGCGTAAATGTTAACGGTCGAAATGCAGAAGGCTCATTAGAATTTCAGGAGGGGGAATTTATTATCAGCCAACGCTCGAACTTTTAACGCAATTCGTCTCTTTTTCTTTCCCTCTCTTCCTCCCGTACTCTCTCCCTCTGTCTTTCTCTTTCGGACATTTTTATATATTATAAAATAATGAAATGATCCGTATATTAATTAATCAATTAATACACACGAACTCTTCGACTAAAACTGCCGGTTCGCGTGGACCGAAAATTAAGTTAAAATACGTTATCCTAGTTAATTAAAAAAAAAGAAAAAGAAAAAAGATGGGGCCACAAAACACGGCTGCAGATATGCTAATGGGTCTAATAACGTATCCCAAATAACATACCGGGGTCTCTCGGCGTGTGCCACAACCCGTGCGGAACACCGACGACTCGACTCGACTCGACTCCTTTTGGATTTTAGTTCTACGGTAGCGAAGGCGAAGGTTTCTAATCGTCAGCTCTATAGTAGCCCTTCGCCTCTCTCTCTCTCTCACTCTCTCGCTTCGGGCCAATTTACGAGGGCGCCAAACATAGTCCGTAATTTTTATAGAATTATAAGACACATGGTGCAAGGTGCGATCTAAAGATGAAGAAATCGGATTTTCTTCAATTCTCGGGTATGAAAAATTTATACTAAAGTTTAATCCAATTTTACTCAAATTTTGTAATTGTAATTTCGATAGAGTTGCGTCAAAACAAAAAAAGAAAAGAAGAAGAACCAAAAGAGATATTAGATAATGACAATTGTGAAGATTTCTTTGGATCCTGATTATTTTTAGCTAAAATTTTCTAATAATAAAAATTGTAACGGGATTAGAATATTTACCGACGTTTGAAATTCTCATGGGATTTTTTTTTTCTTTCACGACGCGTAAGTAAATTAAGTGTCATATATTCTCGCGAGTCAAGGTTACATAGATTTTCTATCTTGTTTTCTTTTATTAAAAAAAGAACATTTTCCAGCTCATTACACGTGTCCCCGGGTTTCGATGTAAATATAAAAATCTAAAATCGTGCAGCTCAAAGTTCAATCAAACGAGACATAAATTAGCCACCTATATCCCCGTCTCATTCTCTCACTCCTTTTCCTATCTCTCTCGACTCAACGCCGGCAGAGGATGACGAGGCAGGTGCCAGAGAGTCACTTCCTAGGTGGTGATGCACCATGTGGTTTGCCGTTACGTACTTCAAAGTCCTTGACTCCCTCCCTGCTTTCCTCCCTCTCTGACTGCTATGCGGAGACGGTTTCGGGGCAAACGAACCAATCTTTTCATTTCGTAAACCTAATCTTTACCCTTTTAAATAAATAAAAAAATAAAAAAGTGAAACACTTCTTCGGCGTTTTTCAGTAGAATCAAATTTTTGTTTACTCATTACAAGGGATGTACGAAAATTGAACCCTGAATGAATTTTTTTTTGTCATTGGCAAGGAACGCCCTATATTTTTTTGTCATTGGCAAGGAATGCCCTTTATATGTATACTTATATATATATATATATTATATTTCATTTTCATTTTCATTTTCATTTTCATTTTCATTTTCATACAAACTTTCACTTCAAAAAAAAAAAAAATGAATTATTTTTCCCTCAATAGATACACGAATATTCAATTTTCCGATAAATCCTTTTCCCCGGAACTTATAGATGGGTCACAGCAGCAGCTTCCCCTGCGATTTGAATTCCGCTGGACAATTTGCATACGAGCCTATTAGCAACGTTTTTTTTTTTCTTCACATTGAGATTTGCTCGAGGCGAATAGGTGTCGCCGGGCTTTTACGAGGACTCGCTTTCAAGAAGCTACTCACGATCGGGTTTAACGACGATCTCGCGAGTTATCAAGTTTTCTCATATCCCCGTGGGGCATCCCTTTGGAATTTACCATTCAAATTGCGATGAAATTTTTTTTTTGCGTTGATTAAATTATGGTATTATAAAAGGAATGCGGAGAACAGAGAAAGAAAAATGATTTAGGAATCAATTAACGAGCATCTGAGTAATTAAAAAAACAAAATCCAAAAAAAAAAAAAAAATAAAAAACGATACTTACACGTGTATAATAAAAATCTATAAATTAGGTACAAATTTTATTAACTTGGTATAGACGCTCGATATGCAGCCTGAAGCAGCGTGGATCATTGAAGCACGACTTGAAAAATCGTTTGAGAATTTATGACCGGCAAAACCCTCAATTAAAATCACACCAAGGGTGTTATAATTGGTGGTTAGGGAGCAGCTAGAGATCCGACTTTAGAAATACGTTTCGCTAAAGTCAAATGGTGTAAATTTGCTAATTTTTTTTTTCTTTCTTTCTATACCCTTAATTATGAAACTGGTGCTAACTGCCGCGTGGGCGTTGATCTGCTTGAAATTTACATCTGCTGGCGAGCGCCGCGCCTTTCAAAACACTTAAAAAAAAAAAGAACTTAGATTCTCAATATTTCTTATTCTATCCCCGGTTTTCTCCTTTTTGAAAAACTGATAGGAACAAAATTTCAGTAGAATTATAACTGTTCTTCCAGAATCACCGATTTGATCCCATATAAAGCCTAAAAAATTTCGTTTTTTCAAAATACAGAAGTGGCAAATATTTCGTAGAGAGAAAAAATATTATCCTTCAGATTGACAAAAAGTGATTTTGAATTTATCGATCCATCGATATTATATTTGTACATATTATAATATTATTTTGATATGAAAAATTTGGTAGAATTTTTAGCCGTAAAATATCTTACAGTCCTATAACTTTCTTAGAAGCTTATCCTCGTCGATTTAGAGAGCAGAAGGCGTTTCCTATTTTGTGAAAAATATGAGAGCACGTGGTCGAAGCGAAAGAGACCGCGTATAGCCACAAACTCGTTATCCTCTGCTAATTTTCGCCAAATGAACCCGGACCTACCTTCCTTCCTTCCCGCCTCCATGTTATAGCTGCAGAGACCAAATGCGAGGGAAAAGAAGAAAGGCGGGTCAAGAAAAGGCAGTGACAAAGACCTCTTTCAGCTCATTATAAATATATACGATAATAATTCAAAGAGCTGGAAGAATAAAAGGATGAAAAATTAATAACGTGGCGTAATGACTTTTGGTATAGCTGAAAAAAAAAAATGTGGAAAATTTTTTCTTCCTTCAAAGTGCAGAAAATTTAGTCCCTTGCGGATATTATGTATTTAATATACCAACTAGTGTTGCTATTTCTAGCTCACATTATAGAATTCTCGTGGTTATTGATATATCCTAATAATCCTAAGCTGTGAATGACGCGTGTCGATTTATTTGAGAAACTAGCCTCCCCACGAACTGACGGTACACTGTTAACGACTACACTCTAAAGTCCAGGGCAATGCGTAAATATCGCGATCCGGATATCGTTTACATAAAAATTATTTCTCATACGGATCATTGAGTTACGTAGGTACAAAGTATTTTGGGGTTACTAGAGTACTTCGAGCCCAAGACTTATAATTTTGGCTTTTTATCGATCGATCTAAATTCTATTGAAAAATAGAAGAGAGATATTTGTTTTATGTATCTTGAGTATATCTTTCAGTTTAAAGAATTTCATTTTCTATAAGAAAATATCTAGAAAAGTGAACACAAATTTTAGAGAAAAAAAAAAAATAACTGGAACCTTGAGAACGGCGATTTGTGTTATCCTTGTTTCGGTTTGAATAGAAAATTATATAAATATCTGCGTTGTACTATACCACGTGATATTTATCTCAAACAGTTTGTACCGTTGGTGTCTGTTTGTGGAGCGGAATAACGCTGTTTAAAAATAGCTGTATAGCTATTGATTAGCGATGCAATGAATCGACATTTCCTGGTATAGAATCTAATTAAATTCTTTAAATAGAAATCACAAATTTTTCTATTAATAGATATACTATCCCTTGACAATTAACACAATCGAACTTATCCAATCGTGCGTGAATCACGCGTCCTAATTCACGCCAGTATTGAGCTAATTCGACCCAGTATTACGCTTTGAAATGCGCAACTAAAAAAAAAAAAAAAAAAAAAAAAAAAAAACAATTTTCTTAGCGTTGATTTTGCGCTATAAGAATTTTTTTATTCATTTTTGTTTTTTCGGAGCGTCATAAGAACATCTAATTATTTATTTATTTATTTTTATTATTTTTTTTTTTTCTTCACCGCTAAACGCCGTTAAAATAGACTTCCGCAGATATCACGAGAACACAAACGGTAAACACGTATGTATGTACATCGAAGAGTGCGAATGCGAAAACATGTTTTCATATGGAGGATTTGCAGATTGGATTTGAAATGGACACGCAATAGGTATGACTTACGTTGTGCTATATATCCGAATATATTTTCGAAAGTTTGTTTCACTTTAGGCACGTGAGGCTTGACTATATTTTAATTTTATTATAATATAAATTCATTAGCAATGCAGGTTGAAAAGAGAAAAAAAATTATTTTTTTTTTTCATTTTTATACCACAGCTGTTCAAGGACACTTAAAATTACGACCCGCAAATAGAACCGAAAAATTTGTTACGACCAAATAACGAAACGCCCACGACCTACGGGCAAACCCTAGTGGCCTAGTGCGTACTTTACGAGATTTTAAATACCGTCGGTATAGGATTATAAACTACAACCCAGGTTCGAGACTGTCTCGACAAATTTGACTGCTTTACGACCCGTCGACCCAAACACCCTTACAGCATATTTAGAATGTTTATTGTACTGGCGCGTGCTGAGAAGACTTCGTCACATTTTTTGATAATATCAGGATTCGTTTCTAGATCATTTTTTTTTGTTTTCTAATTCTTATATTTTTCAACAAATTTTTCGTTCTGGGGTACTATTTTTGTTTTCTGAGTGGAGACATCGATACGAAGAAATTGAATAAGCTAGTTTCATTTTTAGGAGCTAGAAAATACCGGAAAAATATTGTCTCAAACTTCATGGTCGATCATCGCTACACTTTACCCTATAAAACAAGAAGAAAAAAAATCAAAAATTAAAAAGAAGGAAACTAAATGTACAAATATCAACGGCGTTTCTCGGCTCCTGATAATTGCCCTTATCTTTGTCGTAGCCGCCACCATCTTACAGTTTGCGTATCTGATTTCATTCTCCGTTTCCCCTCGTGATTCTAAACAAGCAGCTACTACCTGGTACCCAGCAGCGGCTAGACGGACCATTGACTCTTTCGCCCCCAGCAAAGTAGGCGTGGTTCTTAGATCGGCTTTTACAAAGGCGCCAAGAAGAAGCCAGAGCCAGAGCCTGCAGAGCCACAGCCACAGCCGCAGCTTTTCCCCCTTCTCCAGATACGAGTAGAAACCCCCCACCCCAGGGATCTTAAGAAAACCGGGCAACGTGGTCCAGCTTTCGATCATCAGGTAAACTCAGTCTCAGTTTACGCAACGCTCTCATCCGAGCACCACGCACGCATTAACTAACCAACTAACTAACTATACCATAATAATCACCGATATACGAATTATTTCAAGCGGGATATTTGAGGATTTGAAAATTTCAGAAAAAAAAAAGACAATTTTTTATTTATTTTTTCTAAATCCGTTGATAAAGTGAAGAGAAATTCGTTCAACGAATTTCTAATCAACAATCCCGCGGATTATGATCTGACGCGTCACAGATTAGTAATAGCCAAAAAGCTGAATTCGAACCCTGAGAGAAGAAAAAAGAAAAAAAAAATGAACACCTACGCTACTTTACAGCGATACGAAATTCTCGATTCCGAAGGTTACGGATCAGCCAGTAGCCCGGAATCGAATCCTCGAACATGTTGGCCGGCACCGGAATCTGTTGGATTAGGTTACCCACAGCCACCGCGTTCTCGAGGAAGTAGTTGCGACAGTATAAGTTCGGTTGACAGTCAGCTTAACCACCAGGAGTATCAAGAATTGAGTAAATTCACATCTGACAATTGTCCGGCGGTACAATGCGGGACGGGATTTGAATTCGGTCACGGTGTCGGTACCGGAGACAACTACAAGGTTTATCACAATCGTCAAAACGAGTACAAGAACTGCGGTGAATCGTACGTTAAACTGAATCCGTCGATTAACGATTATCAAGATAACAACGATAGGATTTTCTTGCCCTGCAGTGGTGAACAAGTGTCGGAAAAATCGATCGATAATAATAACATTTACGGAAATTGTTTGGAGAGTAATATAAGCTACGCGTCAAGAACTGCACAATTCGGTACGGCGGCGCAGTCGTATGTAAACGGTAAATCGAGTGATATACAGTTTTCTCAAAAAAGTGATACGCTCGGTTATTTCGTGAGAAATGACGTGAATAATTACCATAACGGTATCGATAATCGCCAATCGCAGTGCAACAACAACGATTATAATAATTCAACGAAAAGTGATACGAGCTTTGAATTGTCGATGAAAAGTGATAACCAATTGTCGACCGGTTCGGAGAGGTTCGACGACGAAAATTACGGACTTGATTTCGACGACGATATCAGATCTAAAGACAATTTACACAAACTCAAAACTTCCGGTACCCCCGGAGTCGAGGTATTGAAGAAACGACGTCTGGCAGCGAACGCCAGAGAGAGACGGAGGATGAATAGTTTAAACGACGCGTTTGATAGACTAAGAGACGTCGTGCCTAGCCTAGGAAACGACAGGAAACTCAGCAAATTCGAAACCCTGCAAATGGCCCAAACCTATATCTCAGCTCTTTACGAATTACTGCAGAGAGACTGAGGCTGAACGAAAAAATGTTTATAATAAATATAGGTATATAAAACTTTGGGGCATAGCCGTGAAAACAAATGAGAAAAAAAATATACCAACAAATTTTTGGGCATTTTACTATTGAAAAAAAAATAAAAAAAATCGATACTGCGATATATTTCAGTATCGTTTAGATTTAAGTATACGATTTAGGGGTGAAAATATTTTTGTAACAGACTTTTTGTACATATATATGTATATATATATATATATATATATACATTATACACTATATAACTTATACTTAAAATTATTTTCAAAAAAAAAAAAAAAAAAAAAAATCAAGAAAAAAAAATACAAAAAATATGGTATAGAATTTTGTAGATATAGCCTGTTTTTTTTTTACGCAGCGACTAGTAAGTTATTGTAAAGGTATATATACATAGTTAATTTTTTTTGTACATATAATATTAGGTGTATAAGTTTTACAAACCAATTGATATTAAATATTATACATGATAAGATGAAATCAATAAGTGTGAAGAATTTTTAGAAATTTATTCTCGTAATGAAACGTGTCGAAAGAACGAAAAAAAAAAAAAAAAATTATGTACAACAAATGATTCGATAAAGTGCTGACTGTTGGATCTTTTCACGGGGTAGTACGTGAGTTGAAAAGGAGTTTGTATAAAAATGAATCGAAACTCACTAGTTCCCTTCGTAATTAAATACATGCAAAAATAATTTGCAAATGACGCCGACGTCGTCGCGCTTCTATACTTAGCAGTCAATCACAATTAAATACAATTTTGCAGGCTGTGGGGCCTCGGTAATGGCGCAAAAAGGGAGCAAATTGAAATCTTCTAGCTGACAGTATGATAAATGAGAACCGACGTACTGCACTTAAGCCTGCAGCAAGCCGTGCAGTGCAGTGCAGTGCAGTACAGTAAAATGCGGTACAGTACAGTGCAGTGCATCGTGTCATGATAATATGAAAACCTTTTCAAAAAAGAACTAGATAAGAAAAGAAACGATATTCGTATCGATTGCATAACAATGTTCGTTCGAAATTTCAATTTCGTTCAATTTTTCGTATATAGATCTTCAATTGCGTGAATCGAATTGATCTGACGATCACCGATCTGACTTAAGCCTGAAATTTGAGCTCGAGGAGAGAAAGAGAGAGAGAGAGAGAGAGCAATTCGAATGAAAAAAAAAAAAAAAAAAAACAGAAAAGGTTTTAATGTGGGTAAACTTTTTGCGATTCAATTCGTTTCAGGCGTTGATCAAGCCGACGTTGTCGCAACGTCTTTATTTGCCACCAACCCTGTTTTCTCGAGAAGTAGGCCTCTCACGTGTAGTCGTCGTCGTAGAAGTTGGATTATATCCATTTATCGTAATGCGATGCATTTGTCTCTGGTTTTATACCTTGACGAAATGAGAAACTGAGGAAATCGTGCCGCAGTCGAGGTAATAATAAATGAAAAATGAAAAATAAATAATTTGATATTCGTTATATATTATATATATATATATATATATATATATAATATATATGCACGTATATACATATATGTATAAGAAAGTACATGAAAGACAGAAAGAAAGAAAAAAAAAATTAAAAAATATAATTATTTTAATATTTAATATAGTAGAACGTTTTCAACAATTGCCAAGTACCTTTGTAAATATTTTTATATATTCGTTAAAGTTATAGATTTAAGAATATTAATTACCCGTCTGTATAATATTACTATTAGTGATACGGATACAAAAACGAATTCCCACCAATTATGTTCCTTGATTGAGACCAAATGTATTTAAGAAAGTGCAATGTTAATAAAAAAAAAAAAAAAACCTTCGAAAGAATCGTAAATGAAATTTTTTTTTCCAATTAATTTTATCCATCCACCGATAACCCCATCCCCTCGCACGCGTATATCAGCGGTGTTTTATAAAATAATTTATGTTCGATTCAGTAAAAAAAAAAACGCAGCAAAAACTGAACGAACGAATAAAATTTATCGTTACCAAAATTCGAGTCTATATAATTATTTCAAAAATTTGATAAATCTGTTTATTTTCGTTTTTTGTTTTTTTATATGTTTGCTATCAGCTCTGCAGCAGCACAATCAACTCGCGTCGTCGCAACAGTAATTGGTATCTTACTCGCATGTCGGATAAATCGATCGTTGCTCGTACACTTTGATATAAATGGCAGATAGCGGCTTTTACAAAGCCAGATTCCACCAGACAAATTGATACGAAGCTTCTACGGCTCGATTGCCGTATCTTTTTAGTCGAAGCTCCTGGCAGGCCTCTCCGACATAACTCTACGAGTGTCTCTTCTCTTCTGGGGGCCCATTTTTACATCGTGAATACAGCCAGGCCGGCCACGGATCCTAATCTACAATATCATTCTCAGATTTTCACTGATTTAGAAAAGATAAAGGAGGAGGCGAGGCGAGGAGAGCTGATTTCGCAGTATATCACGAAACGTTCGAAATCTTAACGAAGTTTAATTTTTTCATAATATTTGGAGCTTTATATTTATCGATCTATCAATTTATTCATATTTAACGGTTATAGCATAGAGATCTGAAAATATTTCGCGAATTTACAGTGTATTTTCTTTTAAGGCGTGAACGATCTGTGCAATCGTTATAAATTGCGTTAATTACAGTAATAATTGCTGCAATGAAAGTTTTATTATTGGTAGAAATGGGTACGTGTTATTTTATTATTGCAATATGATCAGAGTTGATCGTTATACAATATAATAAAAGTCTCCGGCATCTCGATGGCGGTATAATAAAAAAGGAAAAGAGAAAGAAAAAAAAAAAAAAAAAGGAAAAATAAAATTCATAAAAATGAATGAGACACAGCATGATCGTTTATTCTGCACTTATATGCGATTCAAAAGACTGTAATTTCCAGACGATAAACACTCGAGGATTCGATCTGACTTCGATTCAACGATCATCGATCGGCTTGTGATTATCTGTATAGATATTAAACGAAATATAAACTCTCTGATACTTCGAATCCTGAACTCTTTAGAAATGAAATTCACTTTTCTAGCAGAAAAATTATCTCCAGCATTTTCGTATTTTTTCTCTCTCCGGTCACTCTCTTAACCTCGTTTTCATTCTGATCAAACGACCCAAAAAAATCACGTTAATAAACTACGAATTCCTGATCAATATATATAAATTTTTCACAGAAAAGAAGAAAAAATTGAGCCAATTCCAATTTTCTTCCAATTTGTGAAAATCTAATCATCGCTGATTAGAGAGAGGAGATAATTCTCTGAATAAAATTTGAAAGCTATGTTTGATATGAGGCTAAATTTTTTCCATTTCATCGTCTAAAATCCACCCCCTGACCCAGTTTCTAAATTTCTCTCCACGCGAAAGATGTATGAGGTACTTTTCACCATAATTTTTTATTATATTTATTTTTATATTATTTTATTTTTTCTTCTTGTTCTACTGATAAATCTCTGCGTACGAAACAAATCTGCGAATAGCTCAAAGCGAAGCTGCAGCGAGAACGAGGAGAATATCCTGTGCAACCATATTTCGCGTGACTAATTTAAAAGCGCAAAGATGACAGAGAAATACTTTAGCCTTGGATTGGCTCTTTCCACACCGAGTACAGAGAGCTCACTGCTGCTGGAATGTCCTGAATACGCCTAGGCTACAGCATCCTCTATCCTCGGACAAGGTGCTCATTGCGCGGGCGCAAGATCAGCTCGCGCACTCTTCATGTGACGTAATGATGTTTAAAGGATTGAAAATAGGCGGGGAGAGTCTCGATTACGAATTGAAATTTGTTCGTATGGTCTCTTTTTTTTTGGTTTCTCATAGACGAAAACTTTTGTACGAAATTAAAGAAAAGTAACGATGTGATGTTTTTTTTATTGTTTTTTTTTTTCTTCTAATTTTCGTGAGATTAATGTCGACGCGTTTAATCGAGAGATATTTTTGGCAAGAATATACGATGAGAGTCGCTTCTCTGGTAAATAACGTCAATTTGACGGACTACGTTCTTTCATCTTCGTCTAATTCATTCAACGCTGCATCATCACACTCGGGACGTTTTAGCAATGTCACTGTGTAACCGTTCGCAACGCTCTCTCAAGAAACCCGTAGACAATATACAGTGTCGTTATTAATTCAAGTTCAACCGTATAGAAATCGTTGAAACGATGCGGAAGTCGGTTCCGCGACGCGTGGACATCACCGCCGGGTTTTACAAAAAATAAAAAATCATAAAAAAAATATTAAATAACTGGGAAAAGAAGTGAAGTACTGACTACTAGAAAATAGGGATACGGTATTACGTATATACCTAAGTATAATACACATTCTTGAACTACTCGATTCGTTCATCGTTTCTGAATTCAATTATTTTTTTATAATTTTTTTTGTTCAAGGCAATGAAAAGATAGACATTTTCTTCTTCAAGAAAACAGCAAGACTCCCAGTGTCAGTGCAGAGTATTATAATAAAACGTGGAACCTGTAATTGAAATTCTTAGATATTTGGTACGAGAAAAGAAAAATGAATAGAAAAAAAAAAGAAAACTAATTTAGGAGTAGTAAACTCGAAGAGGTTTTTTTTTTTTTTTTTCTTACGACAATTAAGAGTCTTCTTGGCACCAGAGAAAACAAGCGGTAGGTCATTAAATCGCATGTAGCAATAGAAAGGTCTCTGCACCCTTTTAGGACGTTAATATGAAGAAAAAAAATAGAGATAAATAAGAAAGAAAAATTCTGACTTTTGGCAAGAGACTTCGAGAGACCCGCGATGGATCAACGACACTCGAGAAAGAGAAAGAGAGAGAGAGAGAGAGGGAGAGAGAGAGCGGGAGATTTAAGGGAATTGTCTTGAGGCCACAATTTTCTTCTTTCGTTCTTCGGTTAGACAGAAATTCCTTAAACCCCGAACCCACATGCCTACAGGTGAGTCTTTACACCAGACTACTCGTACGACGATTGAACGTCATTTTAACGGACACTGACCATTGGCCCAATTTGAAATTTTGCCTCAGGAGCTGACGCCGATATATATCTCTGTCCTTCGTGACTCCGAGTCGCCTAATACCTACTAAGATATATATTTTTCTCAGAATCATAATTCCTCGTCTCTCTATCTTTGAGGTTTTTGACCTGTCTAGGAATTTTTACAATTTATTTAACCCCATTATCCTTAACCCGGAGTAATCAATTATTGAACCGTTAATTATTCCTTCAATTGCTTTTCATTTTCTTTCTAATTTATTTATTTTTTTTATCGAAAACTTCATACGAATAGATCTCTAATTTTTTTTTGCGCTGCTCTGGAAGACTCCAAAATTCTTCTCGCAGTTACGTATCTAGAGAAATAAATCGCCAGAGTATTATGGAGCGATTGATTAATGAATTAATTATCAAATTCAATACCCGCGATCGTGTGCAACGGTCGTTCCTTTTTGCGTCCCGTCGTTGGAACGTGGAGGCAAGTAAAATATAAAAGTTCATTTCAAAGTTAAGTTAGCGTTTTTACCCAGCGTGCAAATTGCGGCAGTATAAGGTATTAGAAACGCGCGCACGGGCTCCGATTTGGCCTGAAGGCGTAGAATTCTGTCTCGTGCCACACGAAGTGGTCGGCTGTCCGGTCAGCCCCGCGTCGGGGTATTCTTTTTCTTCTTCTCGTTATTCGTTTTCTTTTACTTCTTATTATTTTTGTTCTTCTGCTAACCCTAACCCAACCCTAACCCTTACCCTAAACCTAAACTCCGCGCTTGACCAAATTACGGAAAGGTATATATATATATATATATATATATATATATATATATATATATATATATATATATATATATATATATATATATATATATATATATATATATATATATATATATATATATATATATATATATATAATAATGCGCGAAAGTCGAAAGGGGTTTAAGAAATAAGAAGAAGAGAAAAAAATGGACCAGAAATTATCGTCGGTGAAAAAAAAAGGACCAAAAATTTTAAAAGACCCTGTATAGAAATAATTTGGTCAGGAAAAAAAAAAAACGTCCGAAAAGTCAACTTTTAAATTCCAGTAATCGAAAACGGCCACCTTTTTATTATAATTTGGTGATTCGAAATGCGTTTTCTTTGTATTTTATTTTGTTTTTTAAATTAAAATCAATATTCTGTCATTAAGCGTGGACGCGGTTGATCCCCACCATTATTAAGATATCGATACGCGGTCCCACGCAGATCCGAGCTAAAACTCGTAATAATAGATCAATCCAACCCACACGCATTGTAAGACCGCGACCGGGGCCTCACTGACATCGTCGTGTTTCGTTGTGGGAGTCGAGGAGTTATTGACTCACCCAGTACGCAGCAACGCCCAGACCTGCCTCAACTCCTAACTCACCATGTCAATCGGAGGTGTTTCGCCTACTTGCGCTACAGCCACGAGGCCGTAGGATAATACGGCGAACATCTTCTTAGCGCAGTTTTTTCTCTAACCTTTCAAAGTCATTCATTAAATTAAATTAAAGTCCGAGAAGATGAAATGAGAAGAGAAAATTTCTTCATTTCGAGAGTAAAAAAAAATTTTTTTTTCTTTGTCTAATTCAATTCAATTTTGTATTTTGTCTATTTTTTTTTTTTTTTTTTGGCACGCGCGCACGTACCACAAAGTGATTCATCGTATCGAATCGCGTCGTATCCGCTAGTGAAATAAGATTCGGTCAGGAGATATCTGTTATGCTAACGGCGTATCTAAACAAGAAATCAACGAGTGAGGTAGGCAGTCAAGGCTGCCGCACGATGCTACCAACCAACCAATTGGCCAATAATATATCGATCTGATTTCATAACTCCTCCAGGCACGATATACGATGCTTGATGCTGCTGCTGCCGCTGCTGCAGCGGCAGCAGTGCAGACGTTTGTTAAAAATATTTTTGGGGGTACGACTGCGTATAGATTTTGACTGTGATCGAGTAATATTCGGAATAGCCGGTTTTATAATTGACTTTCAAATATTATAATGAGATGAACAAATGAGATTTGGACAAAAACAAAAAATTTAAAAATAAATATACCCAAAATTCTAGAGACGAAATATTTCAATCTCTATTTAATTAATTTTTCTCCTAATTAAATATTCGGATATTATTTTTCAAATTTTCGTTTCGTACATATTGTAAACTTTTTTTAATTTTTTTTATTTGCTGCAGTCATAACTTATCAAGTTGTAGAAATGTTTTGACTGCAAGCTCATATCGTCAGCTCATCGATCGATACGGGAGAATAATTACTGCGATAAATTGCCGGGTTCGTTAGCATAGAATCAATGCGAAGTATAACCCAGAGGCTATTTCATCGAGCAATCAAATAAGAACAAAAAAAAGGAAAATCTTTTAAGAAAAGAAAAAAATACAATAAATAAATAAATGAGTCGATATAAAAAGAGTAAAAAATGATAGACATTCGAGGAGTGGATATACGGTACGGTGTAAAATTTATTCAATATTAAAATCGGAGTTTCTATTCATCGAAAGAAAATAAGTAAAATATATTCGGTTATTGAAAATCGATAAAATTTAATAATCAGCAAAGAAAGATGGAGAAAAAAAAATTAATAAATTAATTTATCACGCGAAAATCCAATGAGCATGCGAGATTCCGTAAAATGCATAAAAATTCTAAGTTCGTCAACTTATAGTCGTCACGAAATCGTTTTTAAAATCTGCCACTGCTCGTACAAAAGGAACAGCCAACACTCTTTCGTTATCTAAAATCTTCCGCACTTTGACGCATTAATCAAACGAGTTTAACCAGGCGTGTTCTTAGGGCTATCCAACCTGCAACCAACCAACTGCAACGCTTGCAGCAAGTCAGATCTCAAGATTTGACCAACCGTAGAATTCACGGCCGTTTATAGTTGTGGAGTAAAATATCTATCACGAGCTAGGCTACAATTAGGAAATCGAAAGAAAAATTAAAGCCGATGAAAATACCAAAAAATCAAAAAAAAAAAAAAAAATTTCGAATGAAAAAATGCTCCAACTAAATTGAACATAGATTAAATCTTTTTTCAGAGATTCTTAACGATGGTGAAAAATGAAAGAAAATGAAAAAGATTCGCGACGATCTTTTATACCCGGAGTGTAAAGATCGAGGTAATTGTTTAAGTGAATCGGTTAAAATCGGTTGAAACCAATTAGTAAATATTTAAAGCTTCAAAGAGTAGCGAAAGTTCGTTAACGAGGATCAGAGTTCTCTGGGGTATGGGTGGTGGTTAAGGTCGACGGTGTCCGTTCTCCACACGAGGAGTTTGTATGGTTTATGACGTAACATCTCGATCATTCGAGCCCTCGGGGTGTATACAGGCATATACCTACATAGACACAAGCCTGGTTACGAACGAGCGAACGAGGGAACGAGGTACGACGACTGAAGGATAATTTCCAATGTCTCTATCTGCTTCGTTCGCGTCGGTCTCCGCGCAACAGCAGCAGCAACCAAGCATGCAAGCAAGCAAACGACGAACGAGGAGAGAGCAAGCGGTGCAACAGAAGATCAGCAGCTATTTAATTATCACGGTCAGAGTCGTTGCGAGAATCGTTGGGACTCGATCCGTTTATCGATATAGATCGACGGTAAACCTTAAGAATCTGTTATTACCTCGGTAACACTGAGTATTTATAGGGTAGGGTATAGTGCAGGTAGCCGGAGTCTGACATTGTGGTGATTCCGCGCTCAGATAGCCGATCCTTTTTTTCTCTCTCTCTCTCTATATGCCGCTTGTGATTATAGGCGATCTTATGCAGGTGATACAAATTCGATGATACCACAATTCTTTCGATGCATACTTTGATTAAAATCTATTCAGATATCGATTCTAAGCTGTTATTACCGATCTGCAGAGACCCGAAATTCTCTCGTAGTTCTTTCCTTCGTTCCGATCCGAGGATTCAATGCTGCAGCGTGCAGCCGGTTAACGAGATCGGGAACAAAGGAGGCTAACAATGCAAGACAAACAAAAATAAATAAAAAAATTGTACCTATAGAAAATTTGACAAGCTTTTTAGGGTCAATAAAAATTTGAAGAAATTACGAAGTCGATTTAAAACTCGAAAAATTTTCTAGAACACAATTTTTTCAAGTTTTCTTTCCGTTAGATATCCTCGTCGTGTGATTTAATTTCTTCTGCAGCTTATCGTGAAAATTGATGAGCTGCGTGAAAAAGAAAATCAAACATTTCCGAAATCGTCAGTCAGGGTGGCGACAATTCAGCTGAAATAAAATTCCCTGACTATTCCAGGTCTTCCCGGTCAGTCGCCACCCTGCGTCTGCATGGATTTGACCGGATAATGAAATTAGAAAAAAAAAAAAAAAAAATTTAGAAAGAATAAGAACCGCGGGATACTAAAATGGCGCATAAAATAACTCCTACGTGACTTTTTCCTTTGAATAAAGCGAGTTGCGACTCTTGACGACATACGCATACAGATTCTTGCTCCTCGTGGTGCCAGGAGCAAGTGCAGGCAGCGGCAGCAGGTTTCCGCTCAAGATAAAACGATCACGGGGTTAATTCTGATAACAAATTTTCCCACAGGCATGTAACAGAGGCAATTACGAACGCAAAGATCCTGCAGCTCCTTCACACACGTCAAAAGTCAGAACTCGAGTCTAGACTCAGGATCAAAGTTGGAGTCTCCCTCCCTTCTCGCGTGTCTTGTATAAGTTATACCTATTATAAACCACATATAAAGGCTTTTATAGTCACGTTGCTTTCTTCTCTCTCTCTCTATCTCTTCTTTTCTCCCGCTTTATTTCTTTCTCCTTAGTTTCGTGGTTTTTCGATCCTCTCCTCCTTTCACCAGGTTGACTCTCCGGCGAGTTTACAACAAGAATATATATATAAGTATAAAAAAAAAACGTCGCGTATACGTCGTTCTCGATGCTCCTTGAACTTGACTATTAATAAGCAATTGTTCCCGTTCCAAACGCGATGTCCTTATTCTCATCTGAAAAGATGGATGAAGTCCTCATACCGGCGTAGTCTTAGCCGCGCGCGGCAATGATCCAGGAAACGACGATGGTGTCTCCTCCATTCAGTTTGCAAAGTGGCATTTCGAAACGTTCTCGTAGTTCGTACAAAGATCTTAATGCCGCACAGTTGGATCTAGTCGTACCTCTATTCACGGTATATATCCTTTGCATCAGTTAAAGATACGCGGAAAGATAGAGATAGAAATGAGACAGAAATAAAGAGAGGAAAATAACACCGAGTTCATAAGTTAAGCGTCTCTTCGTACCGCGTAGGTACATACGTACGTACGTACGTACCGCGTAAGATATGCTAAGTTATAATATAATGGCGACTATAATAATACGAGATAAATTATGAATCTTGACTCGACCCGGGATTTATAATCCGGGATATTTTCTCCAGTTAAAATTTCTCTCCACGCTGAGTCCTTTTTTTCTTTCGTTTGATGAAAACTAAAACTAATTTCTTAATTTTAGGCTGAAAGTGGCAAACTTTTTGAAGAAACGATCGAGTATAGACGTCCGTTGATTCACCTCGTATGTCTCGGATCTTTGAATCTACTTATCTTGCCACTATTCGAGGGTAGAAATTTTGGTTGTGTTATTGATTTGGTTATAGCTGTCTACCTCAGAAGCTCATTGATATTCTTCCCCTGGGCGTTTTGATCTTTATAAATAATGATGATGCACACCAGGTGCCGGTTGGCTGGTGGAGGACCGACCGCTTCCAGCATCCCTCTATCAAACACAATGCACATATACACGTAGCTACTATACGCGATACCGTTGTAGATCCCCCATTATAATCTCTTGCGTGCGAGTCTTTCGTTATTTCTACCAACCTCATCTCGAGGTGGAGAGTAAGAAGTATAAAGTGTAAAAAAGAGGCCCTTGCTTCCTTCCTCCTTCATTTTATTAACATACCAAACGTAGGAAAAATCATTTATATAAATTTTGGAGAAAGAAAACGTTTTTTTTTCAAACTTATTCCCGTCAATTAAAATGTTTTTTTTCAGACTTTATAACGCCAATTTCTATTCCGATATTTCGCTCTCCAATTGAGTAGAAAAAAAAACAAAAAAAAATTATCGAAGAGCAACGGAAGAGAGAGACCGGAAGGATATTGCGTAAGCGGAAGTGCGTGAGGACGACTCTTTGTATATCTTAACTCGAGACGCTTTGAGGGATTCACCTGTGAAAAGGAGGACAATGAAGTGAACTGGGGCAAAGAATAGAAAGGATGTGGAAAATTACAAGGACCGTTAACCAATCCTGAATCGGGTGTTATTATATGTATATGAAGAAAATAAAAAATAAAATAAAATAAAATTTCAAGTAGGTATCAAACATTGAAAATGATCACCAGCTTGTGACTATAAAAACCTACTTTTTCACTCGTCCAAGCTACAAAAACTCCGAAGAGTCTTTCTAGTCCGAGAATAAGGATTAAAAATAAAATAAATTTTGAAAATTTTCGATTATCGATGAGGATTAAAAAACGGCCTTAAAATATTTCCGTGTGCAAATATCGGATCGTACCCGATCGCGATCATTTTTATTTATTTATATATATATTTATTTTCGTTCTGTTTTTTGTTTTGGTTTGGTTTGTTTCGTTTTTCGTTTACCCTTAGGTAAAAAATCTGCCGGAAATATTTCAAACATACAATATTATATGTGGATTGATGTAATTTGTGAAATTCCTGGATTCGCGGGCACAATAAAAAAAACCTCGGGCAAAATGCAAGTGCATCTCATATTGCCTTTATCAACGGTGTAAAATTTCAAGTTTCGGGGGGCCAATTTCATTTTAATGAGACGCCGATTTTCATGCCGATCAGTAACAATGAATAATTTATTCCTGTACTATACAAGCATTGCGTAAAACCATTAAGCCTCAGTATTTTTAAAGTGAGAGTATTTATAGTCACCGTTATAACTCGTACGTATAATACCTAAGTTATACTCGTCGAACAATAAGAGATCTGAATTTTATCCTCACCTCGGAGAAGAAATAAAAATTCAAGAAAAAAATACGAAAACAAACCAAGAAAAAAATCCAAATTATTATCACTGCAGGGAGATACAGAGAGAAGAAAATGAGAACGGTTTTTTCTCCTTTTCCTTTTTTCACTCTATCAATCGTAGAAACGCAGCTGGTTTCTTTACATCGTAAATTCGATTAGTTTCCCGTGAATAGAAACTGTGATTCCACACGGAGAGTCACAGTTATAGTATGTATACCCACTACAACGACACAGAATGGCATGGGAAAAGTGTTGAGCTATTGTTAAAGGCAAATTGTATTAAATGACGATCGTTTTCTGAGCAGAGGGTGGTCCAACCGTCTCAGAATATGAGCAAAATTTTTATTTGCCAAGGAATAAGTTTGACTTATTCTTTAATTAACAATTTTTATTTTTTTTTTATAATTTTGAATTATAATTTCGATGATCTGACGGATTTTTTTTTCTCTACTTTGATTTTCGTTGTTTTGAAAAAAGAAGAAAAAAAAAAAGGAATAATTTTCGCCATTCTAAAATCCGTACTTGTGTTAAATTTTTTCGTTTTTTTTTTTCCAACTTCATAAAATTTATCATTTTATTATTTTATCATTTCTGGTGACTAGCTTTGAAATAATTACTGCCAGCTCGCCTATATGTTGCTGCCATATCTTCGCGCGAGGACCACACACAGGCTAACAAAGCTATAAGCCACGACGAGCTTTGTAATCCTTGAAGAGGAAGGCTGACAATACGGGAACAGCAAGTCACGGAGCCCTCGATCAAAATCGGCTAATAAAGATATTTCACGCAAAATCGGTGCTCGCTATTCTGTTTTTTTATTTTTACGCTTCCCTTTTTTTTCTCTTTCTTTGGCAGTTCTTTTTCTATTTCCTTCTCTTTTTTTTCTTCACCCTATTATTAAGAACCCGAACACACCAGATATTAATAAGCTACAATGCCAAAAGGATTTTTCAGAGAGTCTCTATTTTGTGTTAAAAGCACAACCCAGTCATGGGCATCGGCTCGGAGGTTTTGTTTGGTGTTGTTTAATTGAGGTTAAAAGGATTCTAAACGCTCCTAAAGGCCGGATAATTTGTTCGAGCTGCCACCCACGTAGGAATTAAATTCGGTAACAGCTTGCTTCAAGCATTCATACCTATAACCAATTAAGACACGGTCTAGTTCACGTAAACGTCAAAACAATAAAATGTGAGGAAAGAAATTTGATAAAAAATTTTTTTTTGTTCTTCGAAAATACATCGAACATTCGATCAATATTTTTTCATCGCAGAAGTTTGAAGAAGGATGCAAAAAAAATTGCAAAGCAGCATATAATGCATCCGGATGTAAGATTGGAAAAAAATGAAGCAATTTACCAACATACGTTCAACAATTAACAGGATATACACACATTTCAACAGACCAAGAATATCCGTGAATATTTGAAGGACGAGAGAAATGGAAGTAGAAGAAAAAAAAGAAAAAAACCAACCCCAACGCAAGAAGCAAGAATATATCTTGCGTAATGATATATCTACTATATTTGGAAGAGAAATAAAAAAAAAAGGTACATATATATTATTGAGAGCTACGAAAGATTTGAGAGGATGCGAGAATATGGCGACGTTAAAAAATAAAAAAAAAAAGATAAGTAGAGAGTAAAGTTTTATCAGTCCTGATAAATAGTCGTCGGCGGTGGTAAGGGGAACGCTTTGGCTAAATGCAATCAGAAGTTTCACTTTGGAACGCGCGGATTCACCAAATAATCGTCGCGCCTTGTCGAGGTATTTAATTACCACCGAGCCTCCTCCTGTACAGGTTAGTCGGTTGGTTGGTTGGTCGGTTAAGTTCGCGATCGTTTCAGCGCACTTATCGGATTTAAGTGCATTCGCTGGAGAGTTCTACGTCGGTCGTACCGCAAAACTTCGTTCGTTCCAGTCTCCAGTGTTATGTCCAAGGAACGAACGAGAAAAGAAAAGAGAAGAGAAGAGAAGAGAGGAGGATACCGACAAGAACGATGCATTGTTGTCTCACGATATTTCGAGATAATCACATCGAAATTGTCAAGTCCACCTTAATTCGACGGAATCTTTCTTTCATACTTCACTCTCGTCATTATCAAATAACGAATAGACATTTGCATTTTTTCTCTATCATTTTTTTCGTATTTTTTTCGCTCTTGATTTCACATTTGGAATCTATAGACAGAAATCATGAAAATTGATGAAACTGCTTCACGATTTTGCGTGTCTGTATTTTTCGTTCGATTCTGCGAGAGGCTGAGATTATATTGATAATAAATAGATTGCTGATTGAAATCCTGAAAAGTCCCGATAGGGAGTTATTGAGGGGAATATAAATACTATCTTTCGATCGAGTATTCGAATGATATACCGTCGTCGAGCACGCCCTCTAATTTTCACTTATGTTTGAACAGCTTAATTAGCGGTCAAAACTATTTAATTATAATTACCTTCGAGGGTTAATTGTTAAAAAGAGATTTAAGAGACGTACAGAGTCAAGAGATCTAGATTAACCTCTCGACATGCTACAGCCACGTGGTGTTTCAAGCCCTATAACAACACCATACGCACCTTACATTATATAACCTTTTCGTAAACCTTCCACCTCATCTTTGAGATCATAATTAAATCAATTTCATAAAATTAGGATTCGAGTTATAATAAAAAGGTGAAACACGGATACGAATGTATCGCAGAGGCTGCCCCCGCAGTGACATAGAATAGAAACGGTATCTTCTTTTAGACCATTTTCTCCTGCACATTCATTCTTCCGACAAGGTTCTCTTCAATCTTACGGATTTATTGTGTCCTAATGCGATTTTCAAACGCGAGCACTGTGGGTGGTCAATTAGAAGAAAAAAAAAAGAAGAAAATTTAAAGGAACAGAAAAAAGAAATGAAACGAAAGACGGAAAGTGCAGAGCACTTGCACGGGAACGTATGTCTCTCGAGGATATTATACATCCAGAACTATCATCACTACTATACCGTTATCAACGTCATTGCAATATTACGCCGTATACATATATAATAGTACCAACCCCACCGATGCATAAATACCTGCCCATTGATTGCCTATGAGGAAATAACGCTTGAATTAACCTCTAATTTATAACGTTGCGGTGGCAAGGAAGCGTTAACTACCGTTGCTCACACTTCAGCGTATAAACTTTCCACTGTTCCCCGATGGTGGACCAAGTTTTTCCGCATTATTTATGGAAATGTTTAGATACGGTAGGTAGTCGTGTATATGCAGCACCGTTTTGCTTTACTAGGTAAAAATCAGAGGCACATGACGTAGCCATGCGGTATAATACATAATATCTCTGATTTGATATTTAGAATTGATTCTCTGTGTTTGTTACTACATTTGTTAAGATTTCAGGAATTTAGAAGACAGAGACCAGGTAGGTGGTCTAAAAAACTATTTTTTTTTCTTTTCTTTTTTTCAATTTCGAGTCGTGAGGAATGGATAACTGCCAACAATGCCTCGCGGTAGCCATATAATGTAGGTAAAGCCAATTCGAAATTCAATGAATCGCAGACAGTCGTGTTAATTTCAACGTGGGGGGAGGGAGGACGAGGGAGAAGGCTCCCGTATTTCTTCCTCTTAAGAAATTTAACGAAAATTGAAGGAAACAGGATCTGACCACGCGTTCGCGACAATGGCAGTCACTCACTGGCCTGCTGCGGGTTTCGAAATAATACAGACGAACTACCGAATGTCATTCCATAATATAAGGTTCTCTTTGAATATCGTTTGAATAGAGTCGAAACTAACCGAGCGACGCCTCAATTATACCTTGGGACTTGAACATTTTTTTTTTTTCGCAAATCATCAACCCTCGGATAGGTATATAATTATTTCGAACCTGGTAAAAAAGGAAATAAGATTCTCGTGTCTCTTTCTCTCTTTCTCTCTCAATAAACGGAAAAAAAGTATACGTATCCGGAATTCGAAAATCTTTTTGTAGGTATAATAGAGAAAAAATATAGAAACGATCGTTTTAAAAGAACTTATGAATCCTCAAAAAAATAAAAAACGTGCAGTAAGTATATAAAAATTTCCATAAATCTCTATAAGAATAAGCAAAGCTTATACCTATACGTCTATATAAGAACCGGAAATCGTTATTATAACGAAGCGAATAGCCTAGAAATAAATTTTCGTGGTGTGTGCGTTCGTGTGTGTGTGTGTTTGAGTTGAGTGAAAAGATGGATAAACACCCCTTTCGAGGTAATATTCAATATTCGAAAATTAATAGAAACACCTGTTGTACAACACACCGAAATTCTGTTACCCTGACTGACATATGGACCGGTAGAAAACCAGCCTAGTATTTTTTTGTACATATATATGTATATAGTCATAACCCAAGATCAAAATTTTTTCGTTCTTTTAGGATCGTATATATACGCCTTTCTCTCCGCGGCCAGTTCATTGATAGACTAGACCAGACTAGACTAGACAGTATACCGTGTATAACCACGTTGATAGTATACTACACACCTCTAGTTCCCACACACCACTTTTCATTCATATTGAGGTATCACGGCCTTCGTGCAGCAGCGAGCGTGGCTTTTATACATCGATTTTTACCTTTTGCTTTTTATTTTCTTAACCAAAAGAAATTTTTCTCAGGGTAGACAAAACCGCGTTTCCTATACTGTTTTTTTTTTATCTGTTTTTTACAGACTTTCTGCTTTTTTTTTTTGAATTTAGTTTATATATGAACGTCGTTTCGTAACACGGCGTATATACAATATTTTCGTATACATACGTATACATATATCGTTGAAGTATGTAATAAGTGGCAATCAGTAGCCGGGTGATAAAATCCTCCGTCGTACGTATGTATATAAATATATATGTATACGTATCTGTAATCCGTATACCAGAAGAGTTGTTGCTGATCCGTTTGGGCATAGATGTATAATACCGAACGTTTAACTATCGCTAAATCAACGACTATAGAATCGCCTCGCAATAACCAACACAGGCGCCGTCCGCGGGAGATGAACGTAAGAAGAAAAAAAAATAAAAATAATAAAAAATTACACCGAGAGATATATGACGCTGTTACTAAGATTGGAGCTAATTACCACCCAGAAGCTCTCTTCGAGTTATTCATACTACAGGGTTCTCTTCTCAGCTTTCAAGAGGCCACGATTCGACAAAATGCTAATTAAAAAACCGAAACAAAAAAAAATTATTATTACAAATTATGCTAAATCGCAAATTTCACCCATTTCGTTAAATTTGGATAAAAAAAACAAAAAAAAAAAAAACGAGTATATATGTATAATAACGGTACGGGACAATCGAAAATAATAATTCATGACGCGCTTCTTTTCACTAACATATTTTATTTTTTCTTTTTTTTCTATTTTTTTTTCTTTGAGTGTTAGAACAAACCCACGCGTTTCAGTTAGAAGAATGTCGTTAGAATTTCACGGTTAATCTAGTAAGACTATTCGTCATTATAGACTTATATACCTACAGTGTATATTTTATCTCTTCTCGTTTATTCGAATACGATATAGTTATATATATATATATATATATATATATATATATATATATATATATATATATATATATATATATATACAAGCAAACGCTACTACCTGTGATTTATTCAAAACATATTCCTGGCAATTTGTTATGTGTATACGAACAACTATTAATAGGTAGCATAAACCGAATGTAAATACATACATTATATACATTGTGAAGATACTTTATTTAACTTGTCCCTAAAATGCTTACGATAATATTCAACCTTGACCACCATTCATTGGTCAATGCCCAACGACTGAACAAACACCAGAACACCAAGGCGTTGTCTGCAATAAATTATACACTCTTTATACGCACGTTCTACTCTCCCTTCCACGGAGCAAGCGGAAGAGGAGGAAGAAGAAGACGCGATTTCCTATACATATACCATTTCAGATGAGAAGATGCATTAATATACGGGGTGATCCGGGAATAAAATTGATTTTGAACTATGCTTAAATTCGATCGATACGCAAGTACTATACATAATCTTTATCGATATTTTACTAATAGTAAAAAAGAAGGAGAAAAATCACGTTACTTCAAAAAATCCTTCAGCTGTTTTGAATGGTTCTTTTTATTTTCTATATTTGGATAATCATTCGGATCAGGTTATTTTTAAAGAGACAAAAAATATAATAAATGATGGTACAGACACGCGACTCTGCAGTGTAGGATTTTCTTCATTAATTTTTATTTATTTATTTTTTTCTTCGTTTCAAGTTGATAATAAAATTTCGAGCTCCGAGCGCTGGATTTATTAATGTCCTCGTTAAGAGACGACGCGTTATTAAGAGCAACTGATTTCAACTTGATTTTAAACTGGATTCCAACAATTCTCTAACCGACAATCAATTTTATCATCTGACTAGTAGCGCATGCCTGGAGTTCTAACGGCCATGACCAACGTGCGAACTACTCGCGGGAAATCTCGGTACCTGGATATACTTATTATACTACACATATTTCAACACTTATTATAGAGATACATGTAAAATTAACGATTAACGGATATCGTTATAGGCGTGAGAATTTTATCTGTGAAAAAAAAAAACAAAAAATAATTTCAATAACTTAAACCGATAGAAAGAATTTGAGTAAGTATTTACGTCTCTGGAGTCTATTGAACTTCGGAAATTTTCTTTTTTCTTTTTGTTTTTCGTTCTTTCTTTATATAAGAATCGTTTGAAAAAAAAAAAAGAAAAATTGACCACGTGTTATTTCGGAAAATTTGTAAAAACAAAAAAATCAATAATAAATATAAATTTATGGATCCCCAGATCGCGGTGTTAATTATAGTACACGTAATATTATTCCCACGGTTGGATAATGTAGATGTGCAGGTAAAACTATTCGAGATCGTTTTAAATAATCTTCAAGCTATCGCTCGCAGAATATTTCAAGACTCTCGCACCTATAAGTGAGCCCGCGACCTCTCCGTGAATTTTTAAGCTTTCTTATTCTTCTTATTCACATCGTGATAATCAATCCTCGCTGACAGAAGGAATTACATCGGCTCCTTGAGCAATTGACCGAGTCGAGTCTCACCTAAGGCCATATAGGTATAGAAAAAACAATAAAAAAAATAAATAAAGAAATAATGAAATAAAGAACAAAAAGTCTCTCGACATTTCGATGCACCGCCGATCTGTTCTAATAATTAAATACACCGTTTCCGCGGCTCGCGATTACCGATCGCCAATTGGCGGCGGGGGGTTGCAGTTCGTTGCGAGCCACCTTCTCTCTCTCTCTCTCTCTCTCTCTCTCGATGCATTTCGTGTGTACCAACAAATACAATATAAAGTACCAGTGGGATGGTGGTGGTAATGGTAAAAGACGAGGAACTACTATCTGTGCAAGGGTCGACGCGAACCCAAGAAAGCAAGCAAGCAGCGAGTCGGTAACGAGTCGAGATGGGCAGTGAGGACGCGCACAGCGAGGCGGCGACACATCAAAGCGAGAATCTCGCGCAATCAGCCACGACGGGTGAAAAACCAAGCGCCCCTGTCCAAGCGCAACGGGCACTAGCTCGTTGATCGCTTTCAAATTCTCCGTCGTACTTACGCGAACCGAACGATTTTCGGCGCTATATATATAAATACGATATCGTGCGAGTGGAGTTGTTCGATCCTTATCAGTCGAAGATATAGATAGGTATTGTTTCATTATTCGTTGCATTTCTTAATATTTTTTTTTTTTATTACGTTTGTAGATTATCGCGTTATTTTACGAAAGAGGCTAAAAATTATTGGAATAAATTAATAAATAAATATAAATTAGGGAAGTATATTCCTCGAAGTTTGAATCAAGAAGTGAGATCAAGAGAGAGAGAGAGACATGACGCGTTTCATTGACAGCGAAGGGATCGCGACGTGACGTACGACCGGTAGCTGAGTCGCTTGCAATTAGCCACACGAACACAACGCCGATACTAACTGCGGACTTGACTGACTCATTCGACGAAGTTATAAACAGTCTTAGCATCATCGGTGCCCTGAAAAGTGTACAAGGGGTATATACAACTAAAGCTCAAAAATTAATTGCGTACGTGAACGACGAACGAACGAACGAACGAACAAACGAACGAACGAACGGGCAAGAAACTCCGAAATACTCGACTCTCGCCGCGCGCTATCCTGAGATGTAGTTCGCTTTTTGTAGCCCGCTCACTCCGAACCTCACCGTTTCTATCTCACTCTCTTTTTGTTCCTTCCCCTCTCTCTCTCTCTCCTTTTTTCTCACGTGACGATTAATCAGAAGCGAATAAATTGATAAGCGAGAATCACTCTGATCAGATTTTCCTTTCAACAGTTAATTAGAATATAAGAACAAAAAGAAAAATGAAAAAATGTTTATTCGGTAAAATTTTACGATATACGGCACAATTTTACGAAATTTCAAATTATCAAGTCTATACCCTCAATCTAAGAAAAAATATTTATTTAATTATCTACCGTGATAAGCTTTGGCTAAAATATTCTCCCAACTTTTGATATTATCGTTCCCAGTTATTTTAATTTTAGTCATTAATTTGCACGAATGACACATCGAATCGGCACATCATCATCTAAGGTTTAGCTTATACGATCAGTGCATTGGTCAGCAAGAGAGTCGCGGTTGGTTGTTGGTCGGGTTCCTTGACTCTCTTGGACAATTATGTCCCCCGCGCCGAACGAACCGAAGGAAGGAACGAACCGCGGTGACCAAACAAACCAACCGACTCTCTTCAGGACTTCTTCGCGACTTGGGACACGCTGCCAGGGAGTTATCTCCCCCTCCCCCTCCCCCTCCCCCTCCCCCTCCCCCCCACTCCCAGTTTTGCCATAAACGTACGGAAGAATCGCGGCGTCGAACGTGACACTTCGGTAACCGAAGGATCGGCACGTATATCCTACCTACCTACCGATTATAAAAGCCCCCAAAGACCGGCCCAATCGAACGCGAAGTTACGCAACGCGTTATACTCGTGATCTTTTAACTCTTTCTTTTTTATATTTTTTTTTTCGATTTAAATTTGAGTTGTTTATGGTATTTTTTCGCTGTTTTTTTTATCGACAGATATCCTACATCAATTTTCAAGAGTATAATTCCGGTTTTAAGAAAGAGACAATTACCTACTCTGATTATCACGTCTTGATCGTGATACCATTTCCTACTTTTTTATCACCGAGATTCTTGCCGAGAAAAATCTCTTCCAAATGCAGAGGAGTATAAGTATATACTCCTTCGTCGACGAATACTGCAACGGTCAGTTGGACCACTCGATTTCAGAGTTTCATCAGAAAAAAAAAAAAAATAAAAGAAATAAAGAAAATTGTAAATTTTCTTTATTTTCTATCTTTTTTTTCTTCTAATTTTAGATGCGATAAGCAGTCGCGAGCTCGAAACTACCGCAAGTCGTTAAGTCGACCTTGTTTTTCAGTCGGCAAATCTTACTACAGGTGTATATACGTATATATGTATACGTATGTATGTAGGTACTACGTATAATCCAGACGGGTCTAGTCTGCATGAGGGGGGAAAGTGCAGTAACTGCAGCTACCATAACCACGCCCCCTCCCCTCTTCGAGAGTGCAGAGGTTAAACTGCACCGCGGTAGATTCCTACTTTCAGAATTCTGAAAGCTTTACCTTGCAATTATATATTTTTATAGATTCACACGTGAGATAAGATCGATTTGATCCCTATATATACATATACGTGTACATCTTGTTGTAGAAATTCGAACCACCTATATATAGCCAATGGTCGAAATAAAAATAAAAATAAATATAAGAAATCATTTACGTTATTCGCCTATATAGATATCTGCACATTTCGAAATATCTTTAGCGTTATTCAAAATTCTAACCGCAAAAAAAAAAAAAAAAAAAATTCTCGCGTAATCAATTAGAAAATTCATAATTTCAATTAATTACAATCCATGGCTATAATTATTATAATACCCTACCCCCTCCGTAGCATTACATCGCTAGATCAGCAATTAAATTAGCTAATTAAAAACTTATATCTATTCACACGGATAATCAATCGACTATTTACAAATTATAGTTCATTATAATCCTTTCTCCGCGCGAGCAATTATTGATTAAAAATATATACATATATTTTTTTTTTTTTTTTTTTCTTCACGCCGAGTTTCATATTATATATAATTAGGTTCATATACATAAGGGGATCTAAATCCAGCTCACGTAGGTACTAATAAGCGTATAGAAATTGTATACACGTATGTAATAAAAATCAGCGACTTCTCTTCTTGCGAAGTGAAGAAAAGAAAGAAGAAAAAAAAAAACAAGTAGACGAAAACGAAGAAGAAGGAGTCTCAAATATTATATCTATTAAATTTTTTTTTTGAAGGGATTGATTTACCGCGAGATACGATATAATATACCTATACGTATATCGATCTCGAAACAGTACACCACGTGTTGAAATGAATCCAAAGAACGAATATTAATGTGTGTGTATATAATATATACCTATATATATAGACGGCGAGGTTATAACTTCGGGTCAAAGGTCACCCGTTCCGATAGTAATAGGCGGAATGCGCGCCTTTACGACTATACGTTTGTTAGAGGGTAAAAGGTAGCTGTACTACGACCGGCCTTATTTATCTGATGTAGCCTTAGCCTTAGCCTTAAAGAGAAGATTGCCAATACACAGAAACACAAATACGAAAATTATGCACTTCAATTTGCTGTTCTTTCTATTGACGAAAAGGAAAAGAAACAAACGAAAAAAAAAAAAAAAAAACAGGGTGGAAAATTATTGTTACATATTATTATTGTGAATTTTTTCAAGTGAAATTTAAAACGAAGTAAAGATCAGCTCGGTTAGAGTTTTTATATTCACAAATTTTGATACGCGTGGATGTTGAGAAAAGTATGTGTGTATGTATATTTAGAGGGGAGAAGCGTAAACAAACGATGGGATGCAACAAATCAAGGGCACACCTTGAACCAGCAATTTGCTAATTCGCGATAACAACTTAATTCAGGGTTTCCGGACCGATCAAACAAAGCGTAACTACTTAATTCATCTAATAACTCGCCGTGGGCAGATATCACGCCGAGGAGGTGCGAATCGTTCGGGGGTCAAAGGTAATACCCGAACACTTTATCCTGGTGCAGTGATTACATGATAATTATATTATATACCGGCTTTACCTATACGTGTGTACTTACAGGAGAATGAAGAGATGCGCGTGCAAGCGTAGGTATATACCTTCATCATTCGATTATTGCACGACCAATGAACTTATAAACGACGCACGTTTATAATACGCGTATGAAAGGAAACGCGATGTAGGTACGATACAATTTTTTTTTTACATTTTTTTTTTTCCTTTTCATGATTAGCCAATTTTATATCAAAGTACACACCTCAATTAAACCAACCCTTAACTGGCAATTTAACACAAACATGATTACAGTCTCGCGAGAATTTCCTAATTTTATATTACTTTTATTTCTTTAATTTTCTGTTTGAATCCCCAAATTTTCGACTACGTTATTTACGCAATTTGTGTAAAAATAAAAGCAAGACGCATTATAGATATAAACCTTTCGTACGGTAATCTATACGAACAAATCTTTTTCTATTTCTATATAATTAATATGATTTTTTTAGTTTCGATCAGCGTTTGATAAAGTTTATTTGAAAGAAACAAAAAAAAAAAATAATAAAATAAAAATGAAAAGAAATAAAACAAGGGATTATACACGGGTACATAGGGAGTGCCTTACTCGTCTCTCGCTGTTAAAACCGAGTACCTACATACTCGCTTGCCACTCGCGCGCGCACAAGTCCAAGCAATGAAATATGGCTCTGTGAACCCGGACGTGTACCAGTGCTGGCTAACTACTGCCCAACGCAACGTAACCATTCGCAGTTAACGAACAAAAAATATTACTAATTATCTATACAGGTAGGTATAAGGTGTAACTATATATATACGCGGAGGACGTACATATGTATACGTTATAGGCACGCGATTGCGCGAAGAAGTAAAGAAAACAGAAAAAAAAAAAAAAAAAACAATACACAAAAAATACAAACAGAGATATTAAATCGAACCTGTATCATTCATAAATAGATAAAAACGAAGTTTTACTCACCCTGAATCGCTGCTTTGACGATGATGCCCTCATATATGTTGGGTTGAAATTGTTTTCCCTTCTTTAGCCGGTTCGAATTCTTTATAATGTGATGATTCGAGTTAGACGCCACCTCCCAGGATTTTTTTTTTGCAGTAAAACAACTCGTGCAGATAGAAAATGTGTCTTTGAAACACTGTAAAATTTTTTGAACAGAAAAACTCAAACTGTATCGCGGAGGTCAAATTAACGGACGAGTATAAGAGAAAACTTTTTTGAACAATTAAGACTGTAACCGAATATAGCGATTTGATCATTCGACGAAGGTAATGATTATCCGCGATCGAATTGTTGACGTTTTTTATCACACTTATTTTACTTCTTCTACACTTTCTACTCTTATCAATTTCACAAAAAAAAAAAAAAAAAAAAACTTGAATGAAAATCTTCTTAGCGACGTATTCCGATGAATTGGGCACTAACCTGAAAGGAAATTACACTACACTAGGCAGGATTATAAATGCCTTCACATGTATAATTCACTTCACTGCACTGTATAAGATTATATAAAAGTCAATAAATTATTAAAACAGATCTTCTTAGCGACGTACTCCAATGAATTGTGAACCTTGGGCACTAACCTGAAAGAAAATCACTCGACTTTTCCCCGTCTTTTGTCTAAGCAATTGGCAAGCTCGGAGTTTACGAAACGATCGTTTGTTTTCGCTACTCGAAAGTTACTTTCTTCCTAGCCGATTTTATCATTTTCGCGCAAGGCAAACAGATGTACAATAACGATCTTGTAACCTCGATATTACAAGTACTAATCGAATATCACGTAAATCATAATCGACTACTAATCGTAAAGACGTTATATGTTACTTGTTAGAGATTTGTATGGCTGAAAAGCTACAGAGGACGCCACTCATCTTTTTTCGCTAATCCGTTAAACAATTGACGAATGAAAAAGACGCCATCTTTGCTACTGACTACCAACCCTAAATCTCGTTAGCAATAAAACTGCGTCATTGAAATATGCGATTTTCACGTCGTAAATTTATGTTCACTCATTATTTATGTTTTTTTTTTTTTCTTTTCTTACCGAAATATAGCCCGAACAATTTTTTTTCCGGAATCATATTTTACTCACGATCTCTTTCCCGTCTCGAATATATGTTATATATTTTTGATTTTTTTTCTCTGACTCAGAACTTGATAACACTAACAATTTGACGACTCAAAGAACTATTAATGAATAAAACAAAAGGTCGAAATAAATTAAGACGCCATTGCAGCTTAGCGTCTTTTTTCTCTACTTGGCATACAACTTTAACCGGATTTTGGAAATCAGATTATTATTACTTATAGACGGGGAAAGCCTCTGATAATATCGCGATTACCGATTAATTACGGACACAATTACTCACCAACCGATACGGATTTTTATGATTTAACGACAATAAAGTAGGTACGAATGCAGATGTAGGGGTTTCGGTACTACCGGATCACGGATCACTGGCCAGCCGGAAATCGCCACCTCGCAATGGCATTAGCGACGATGCATATCGATATTAAAAAACTATCCGAGATAATTCTGAACTGAAAAACTGTAGATTATTGATTTTTATTTCTATAAATCGTTTTCAGACTTGATATCCCTTAATCTTGTCCTACTTATTGTCAATGATTAATAATTAATAACTTCCCGTTGCCGCGCGCCACAGCCTTTTTCCCGCCCATTTAGCCACCATTACGCTAATAATAAACAAAGGAAAGTTATTGCGTATAGGGCGTCGGTAAAAAAGATCGACTATCGTTCTGAATATCGATGAAAAATAATCTGCTGATAATACGATTCCTATGATAAAACTAATGAAAAAAAAGATAAATTAGAGCGGATCAATAACGCGTAAAAATTTAATAAAAAATCTTGGAATCTGTAGATATATGATGATTTTTTTGGATCTTTTTTTTTTTTTTTTTGATAACGTAGGTTTTTTTATAAACAAAACCGAGGAGGAATCCCGGAGCTCAGAGAATACTCCATAGCATGTATCAAAGTGTCAGTTTAAACGAACCTCAGAGGTGCGGACTGCGAGGGCCTGAGGGCGTATAGATCATGTCTCGAGTTGTGGAGGTGGAGGAAATAATACCTGTGGTAAAGCATTGTTCGAATGACTTATGGAAGGCTGTTTTAAACTTTACGAGAACGTACTACAACGCAAATATCATATACATGTAAGCGAACTATATGATACGTCTTTAGCATCTCATAGATGTATGAAAGATTAGTTGATCGATAATATACTTATAGTTATAATTTCGTTAATTATATTACTCGCAGATGCGTTGATATTTGATTGAAATTATTTTTCTGTTTTCTTTTTCGTTTCTCTGTCTTTCTATCCAACTATAAACGTAATGTTAGAGAATAATAATCCGTCTGTATATAAATATATTGTGACGCGATACAGCGTCTGGGCGAAAGAAATGTTGTAAGAGAACAAAAGGAAATATTGTGTATAATCGGGGATGGGGTGTATGTATGCATAATATTATAGACGTGTGGCTACTGAAAACACGATATATTCACCCGAGATTCTATTGAATATTTTTTGTTTTTTTAACTGATCTCTTTGGGTTCGTCTCGGTTGGACAATGGGCATCAAGCGTTAATTCGGGGGTTTAAGATCGAGATTTGTGGTCCGACCGGAGTTTTCTTTAGCCCTACTACATGGTGCAGACCTTTCCTGCGGTTGGATCGTGAGCACAGGTGCGGTAATTTCAATTTTAAACGGCTCCGAATTATGATTCTGCGAACTAAAATTATTTCATTGATTAGCACGAATCACCGCAGACCAAAATAAATAAGTAAATAAATAAAATGAACTGGAAATTAAGCAGATGAGCAAACAATACTTCATACATTAAACGAGACCGCAACGCACGTTGCCGACCTGCAGTCTCTTCTTTAGAATTTTACACTCACGTGCTGGCGTATAACGTGAACAAATTATATGCACTGATCGCTACAGTTGCAACGTAATTGTAAACGAAGACAAGATTTCGCGTCAATTTCTATATACGTATTGTTTTAGCTGGATTTTATTAATTAGTTGAATTAAAATGATTCTCTTCTGATCATAACAGAGTCAGATATTGAATACTACGAGTAAGAACGCGAGTGCCCAAACGTTTACATCGTCGTATATCCCCCGTGCGGTGAACCATATGCCGACCTTTAACTTTTTATGCAAATATAGATATTGACTAGTATGATGTTAATCGTCTGTGGAAATAAGGAATAGAATTCCTTTACCTGGTGTTCAATTGAGCCTAACTTCACGCGAGTTAAAAGCCAGTCTTAGATGGTCAACCGGTCGAGTTTCAATATACCACATCTTTTTTAGAATTCAAATCTATTCTCGTCACGTTTATTACATTTGCTAGTTATCCGTGTTACGAAAGTT
The DNA here is from genome assembly GCA_949628255.1 of Macrophya alboannulata. Taxonomy (NCBI): domain Eukaryota; kingdom Metazoa; phylum Arthropoda; class Insecta; order Hymenoptera; family Tenthredinidae; genus Macrophya; species Macrophya alboannulata. The sequence goes on along the minus strand of OX451210.1, from coordinate 16,367,254 downwards.
TCCCACATCGTACAAAACGGTCAGAAATTTTTGATGAATATTTCGAATTATTATTGCCGACATAGTATATACCTACTATATACAGCATAAAGCCTTGTTTGCATTATTATTATTTTGTTTTATTTCAAATTTTACTGAAATTTAGTCCATTTCACTTACTCACTAATCGGCACGTATTTATCTCGCATAAATATATATATTGCTAGGTGATTTATGAACAACGAACACCTTGGCCTAACCCAGGCCTCGGTCTAGCTGTAGGATTCATCTCGGAGTTTGAACTCATGCAACCTGCAGTTCGCTGCAAAGAACATTGCAAATCTTCCGTCACATGAATCATTTTCCCAAGCAGCCTAGGTACTAGCTACGTACTACAAAAGAAGAAGAATTCTTTATCTCCACTCTTCACCGTTACGAGAATAGACCAACTACTGTTACAAGTCAGACCTATTTTAGTAAAGCTTATAATAACTCAGAATATCGTATATAGGTATACACTTAGAAATATTTCCTATGCACATTCATTATCCATTTTAATAATTATTGTGCAATTATCTTCAATAAAACCAATTATTCATTTCGCTAAACTTTCACCCGCCTCATCCCCGGAACCAAGAAAAGAATTATACGGCATTCAGCCATAAATTTTCACGATTAATCTACTAATTAATCAAATCAAACGCATTTCTCGTGAAAAGGTCGCCAGGATTGCGTATCTCTGTCAACCAACTCGACGAGGACTTGGTACTTGTATTAATCACGATACGCAGCATCAAAAGGCAGAATTCATTTGACCCGATGACTAAAGAGCCGTGTATTTGTTGTAAAGTAAAAATCAGATTATACCTACAACTTGAACGGTTCTTATTTTACATAGTATCACGTCGTAATGTTGTTGCAGGATTTTCGGAGAAAAAAAATTGCCAAGATTAGGTACACGTATACATATGTATAGGTATAATTATTCGTGTAAGATGCGGTACGAAGTAGAATACAATGTAATGTAATGGAAACGATGTACGGGAGTATAATATAGGGCGGTGAATCGGTTGGATGCATACCTATGTGTGGATATAGGGGTATATGGACTATATCATATAGGTATATGGGTAGAATCAGAAATGGTTGTCGAGTCAAAGACGCGGCCCAATAAATCTCTCGGCTTTTTAACCATCAGACTTGTCGTCCGCGTATAAATATATCGTTTTCATAAATATTTATGCTACGACAACCAATTGGAACGAAGTCCTCTTCAAGTCCGAGTCCAAGTCCAAGTCGAAGTCGAAGTCGAAGACGAAGTCGAAGTCCGGGAGTATTTGCAGCAGCGCGGACGTCGATACCAGCCCGCAGACTCACCCCCGAGAACGATCCACGATAATAAAGATATCCATTACTCACTTACTACTCGGTGGAAATCATTTCTTTTACTCTTTTGCGCGCCGATGAAGACGCTCAGAAAGTTCCTGGATCTGTTGTCTCGATTTGTGACTCCCGAACCCCGGCTCTTGACTTCTTCGCGACTCAATTCCAAAGTCATTTCTCACTGTATGAGATATTGTACGTCTACGTCATTTATAAATGGATTTTAATTTATTAATTAATTGTTTTTGCGATGAGACCATAAAGTTTCACTTCTTATGTGTTGCTGAGATGGGGGGAAAAAATGGAATGAAAAAAGATTCGGTTAGTTTTAATATTTTTGAAGGCAAATGCGCGACGTCGTGAGTTGAATGAGGAACGAGTTTAGCGATATCATTGATGGGGCGATTACGATGCAGCCGGCCATCTTACGAAGAATGTTTTCTTCTGGTAGGTCGCCGACAGGCCCTTTATTGGATTTAGTCCCCTAATGATTTTGTCAGTGGAATAAGAACCTGCCAACATTCCGGCAGCCTTGTTCTCCTCTCGTGAAATCTTTGGTAGTTGAACAGCGAAAACAAAATAACCGGCCGATATCGGTCGTAAATTATAAATGCTTCAACTGCAATGAATCAATGTAACGTTAAACATTGATTTCCATCACCTACGACTGACCAAGGAATGCCGATTGACAATCACGAGTTATCTTCGCCTGTGTATTTACTCGACAAAACGAACTCCGAATCAATAATATTAATATTCATCGAACGGCAAGAAAATTCTTCAAGTAATTCAAATATATCAAAACTTTGAAAAAATATATCAAATCTATAAATTGTATTATTTATAATGCTAAAAGGGACCAAATGTTCTTCAACCATTTACAGAATTTCTTTTTTAATCAACACCTGAAGTATTGATGGTCTGAAAAAATAAGTAAAGAAGCTAAAAGTTTTTTCCGTAAATAATGTGATTTAAAATCATTCGTAAAAAAAACATCAACTATACCTATGGGTATAGAATACAACGTTCACCGCTCGCAGGAGCTACTGTTATATCAGTACCACCTGCCGCGTGTATAATGAGTTAGCTGTTAGCTGTATAACTGTATAACTGTCTATCGAACATTAGGAAATACTAACTGAGATAAAGATTAATTTATAACTAATTATTTTCTAGATTTAATTCACGTGTTTAATTTCATTTCGTAGTGTTTGACGGGTAAAAAAATTTCCCCGTTCATTTAAAACGAATGTAAATCTGAATACCCCCATAAATTTACTACGGCGATTAAGTGTACGACAAAAACTCGTGCTATTCGGGGATAAAAATAGACCGATATCTATAGCTACTCTAGGTATTATTATCAATCGAAAATGATAAATCAGGAATGGGGTTCCACGAGGAACAAGTTTTTGTTACCGAGCGTCCGGAGCATTCCAAGAATCGTCCCTTCGATCATGTATGATACAGCGATACACCATTAATTGCAAATACGATACATAATGATTAATTTTTTTTCGTACTGAAGAGGAGCCGAAAACTTGTAGCCGGGAAGACCTCGCTCGTCTACACGTCACTGGCCGTCAACTCTAAATGGAAATGTCTTAATTATCAGCGCACGTAGCCCCCTGCGTGGACAGCTCTAGAACAAAAACGGGTCCTCCGAGGAGAACTCTTAAGGTACTCCTCAATCCTCGTATAACTACATGTATACATATCCGTACGAATACTAACGCAGGTTTAGGAGCTCGCGAACCTGTGTTTCACGCGGTGTCATACCTATAATCGAGCATTCGAAGAATTCGACTACCTCGCGTTCCATCAACTCGCTTAATCTAATTACATCAATATTGTATTGCGTTAGCTACAAAGATCGACATCATGCCTATCGCAATCCAACAATCACATTTTACAATTATAAATCACCGCACGAAGTAAGATACAAAAAAAGACCCGCTCATCGCCTGATGATATGCAACCAGACTTACGCGTATGCGCTTACGGTAAACGTGCGTTGCGCAAGTCTGATAAACTGCGTTTCATTGTATGTAAGGTAAGCGGGTATGTGTATCTAAAAAAAGCGAGTCCTGAAGACACGTTTCGCGTGTTATAAGTTATCATTAACAAGTGTCTAACGATCATACTATTTTTATAACATTATATATCGATAAGGAGAAGATTAAAAAATGAAAAGTGCTACATGATAGTAATTATTTGTGTATTATTGCGGGAGTTCGAAGAGCCGGCGCATGCGCGATTGACAAATAAAAAACAAGAAAAGAAAAAAGGTCAAAAGGGTTTTGTTATCTGCATCGAAATGGAATGGAGTCGGTGCCATCTTTGGCGATGACGCGGGACGTGGATGCAGCGAACTCCGCACGCTCTAATAAGGCTGCTGTAATTTTATTGTAAATATCGTATATAAACCGGGCACCAAAGTTCGTTGCTGATTTATTGAGGTATAAATAAGGCCAAGATGTGATCCGCTATAAGTGAAATGGATAAAATAAATTGGGACACGCCTTGTGCCTCGCAAATAATTATAAACAACCTCGCTAATGTTGCGGCGCCATCTTGAAATCAGCTGTCACAAGTGAAGCAGACGATACGCAGGTGGGGGATACTCGTTTCTATTCGTTTTTTTTCTATCTATCTCTCTCTCTCTCTCTCTCTCTCTCTCTCTCTCTCTCTCTCTCTCTCTCTCTCTCTCTCTCTCTCTCTCTCTCTCTCTCTCTCTCTCTCTCTCTCTCTCTCTCTCTCTCTCTCTCTCTCTCTCTCTCTCTCTCTCTCTCGCTCTCTTTCTTTCTCTCACTTTTGATTGACACTTAATACCTCTATCTTTGTTCTCTGTTATTATTGATTACCATTTTATGACTATTAATTCCTGAGCCTGTTGTTATCAAAACGTCATATGGCTGACACAACTATTTTCAAACCGAAGAATATCGCTTCGCGAAGGTTTGTCGTTTATTATTACGATAAGGAATAATAATATCCACGAAATATTGAGCCGTATTATCGAATCGAAAACTGAACAACATTCGAATCTCTTTTTCGTGGTGAATGATACCTTTGATTTTTTCTATTTACAGGAAGTGTTTCAACTAATTGCAAGGCTATAAGGAAATGGAAATAAATCAACTTGATGTTGAAATACAGGATGAATTGCCAGGCCTTATTTCCGTCTGTGTAAAACTCGAGAATCAAGAGTCAGAGTCAAGCGATACGGACGTGATAATAAGCGAGGCTAATAACTTTTGTGCTATTGAAATAAAAGAGGGAAACAATTCTCTGATAGAAGAATTAGAGACAAGTATAAATGGGAACAACGGCGAGGACCTAGGGGCTCTAAGTTTAACTTTCAACGGATTAGAAGGTGAAAACGTGGAATCGCATACCTCGATAAACAATATAACAAACGAGCCTTCGATAACGTTGGGATCTTTACACCCAGACATAATAAACGAAGAAATCGAAAGGCGGATGAGCCAGGCGACAGAAATCTTTATAGAAAACGACGAAAAGATACAAAATCTGCCGTACGACGTTACAGACTTTTTACAATTTGATGGACTGACTTTAAACGTAAAAAAAAAACGTAGTCAGGGATGGTTATACGTAAGCGAGGAGGAGGAAGTGGAAGACGAGGAAGAAACTAGCTGTAACAATTCTCTGGATAGCGATATATCGAAGGGAGATAATCACAGGATAGAAATACCATTTGATATAAAAACAACGGCTAAAAGTAAAAGGACAAGGGAGAGTTTGATCGGCATAAAAGTAAACGGTTGCGATAAACTTACTAGGCTTAGGCGCAAGGTTAAACTGCGCCAGGATTACATAGAGAGATTGAGGAGAAAGGCAGAGTGCATGAGAGAGAAGAGGAGAAAACTCTACGAGCAAGAAACGGAGGAGGAGAGGCTCCAGAGGCTGGCTAAGGAGGCTGCTAAAAGAAGAGAGATGAGAATGTACTACGAGACACCTGAACAGAGGAGAAAAAGACTGGATGCCGAAGCTGCGAGGAAACGGGAGTATAGAATGTACAACGAAACGCCTGAGGAGAGGAGGAAAAGATTGGATAGAGAAGCGGAAAGGAGAAGGATAAAGAGACTAACTTTATACGCTAATGAAACTGCGGAGCAAAGGAGAGAAAGATTGAATAGAGAATCTGCAAAGCGTAGAGAAGCTAGATTGAATCAGTATTCTAAGGAAACTGAAGACCAGAGGAGAGAGAGATTGAGAAAAGACGCACTAAGAGCTAGGGAAATGAGGTTCACAAGGTCTGCAATTGAAACTGAAGAGGAACGCAGACAAAGGTTAGTAAAAGACGCTCTTAGAAAGAGGGAATTAAGAACGCATGGTGCCAATTCTGTCAGCAATTTTACTGAACTTCAAAACGTTCGCAGTTTTGAGGAGTTGAACAATGTGCAGATGAGGGACGATCCTGATAACCAATTGGGGAGCCATTATCTTAGCAACTGGATGATGTGGTTTCAAAATACTTTGACTCAGCCGGTTCACATCGGAGAGCAGACCATCGAACCTCAGACGCAAAACAATGGATGAACAACTTCTGGACGTTATTCGACCTTTTCTTTATTCAAATATTTTTAACGAAATACAAGAAATAGTATATATATGTACCACGGGTATATAGAATACAGAGCTTAGTGATTATATTGGGTAAACTATCAAACGTTTATTTTATGTCCAATTAGAACTAATACCAGGACGACTAAATCAATGATCCAAAGTCATAAAAATTCTTAAATGAGTAATAAAAACAAACAAAAAAGAATAACAATTATAATCTATTTAATTGGAGACGAATATTTCGGGATTGACGAACGAATGGGGAAACTAAAGAGTATAACGATATAAAAAAAAAACAAAGAAAAAAATCACAATTTATCGAACCGACCAAAATTATCAATATTGTACAAGTGAAATTTGATTTTACATAGTAACTATCTTTGAAAAATTATAAGAAAAGTGATAATTTCATCGATTTTTTATTAACTTTTAACTACTCTAAAGCTATGAAGGCCCTAATTTTTTTTTTTGATCGGCTTTTCAGCCCGCGAATTTTTCAAAGAAATCTTGAATTTTAGGGAATCTGATAAATTTGCGAACGAGAACCGAATGGCCGGGGAGGGGGGGGGGGGGGGGGGGGGAACAGTAGCTAATGTGTTTCTGTTCTTTGATGAAATCTGTACTATCGAAAAATATGTTATAGGAAAAATTTGTATAGTATGTATAATAATTCTGTTTCGTTAACGAAATTTCATTATTCTGTTATATTAATTATACTTATGCATTTAATAATATTTATGTAACGAGTATAAGTTTAACGCATATATGTATACATATAATAATATGTTTACCCAACTGTACTGTAACGTGCTCTACCGACGTACATACATACATACATACATCGTATATAGTTTGTATTAACGAATAATTATACCGTTAAAAAGAAACGAAAAAAAAAAGTAAAACCGTTCAAAAATCGGTACAACCTAGTATTATTGCTACGAAAAAATTTTAAAGTCGTAAATCATTTATAAATAAATCATATAAATCAAATATTTATCATCTTTTTTTTCTATTCATTATAATTATCATAAATTACATATCCCTGAAATTTCTTTTGTTCTGTTTCGATACATAACACCTGTGACGAAAAAAAGATTGAGATTATTTTAAAATTAAGCAATAATAACGAGGTGGCAACACAGCCGTAAATAGAATTTTATTGTAGTCATTTTCTAAAATTAAATAGTTCATTCGAAACTGAAATCTAGCTGGTTAGACAAGTTTTTAAATCGATGTTAGAGGAAACGATTGGTTTATATAGCTTCGGGATCCAGGAGAAGTAACAAATCAAAGAGAACGACGTGGCTGCGAGAAATGAGAATGTGAAGATGACCTAAGGCCGGGTTCACACCTCGATTACTTCGATATCTTAACAGAAATAGATAATTATTCCTGGATTTTAGGCATTTATCGAAGCTAGTGTATCCCGATTTTTGAATAAGTGAAATTTTATCGAAGTAGATAAGGGCGATGATGATGATTTTTGCTTCCCCGGTATTTTCCTAAATTTTGAACCTAAAATAACCCTAGAAATCTAGAGAGTTTCTTCTCCGTCTCTCGCGATTGGACCGCAAGGCAACGCGACAACGCGAAAGAATTCTTCAATCCTTAGTTCTTGGCTTCTCAAATCTCCAGTCACAAATTGCCGGAGCATTAAGCACCTTGTTGGCTCAAAGAGCTGCGCCTTGTACCCTAAATTTATCATTTTTAATTTCATAATAATAAGATAAATGTGAAATTTCTGACACTAATAAAGATAATTGTTAAATTTTGAAATATGGTACAGGTTCGATATACCCGCAATTTATTCCTGCGGGGTATGTGCATCATTTACTTATTCGCATTTCTCAGCTTCTACATACAAATCCCCGGTAAGTACGGCTTATTTTTATCCCAATCATAGTAACGGTTTAAAGTAGACCTCACTTAAAACAATCTACAATTCATTTGCATTTTGACCTTTCATGTTAACCCTGATTATTCAATTATTTCTTTATCACATAATAACTGCATTCGGTAGTAGACCCACGATTCTCTATTCATTTATAATTGAACAATAGACATACTCAATTATAAGAAAAAATTAATCTCTTCTTATTTCTCATTAAAAAAAAAAAGAGTTTCATCTTATTCATTCCCGGTTAGAAAAAAATTTTACCCAATTTTTAGAAGAATTTGATAAAAATCGTAATAACTAGACGATATAGTTCTGTCCTGGTTTTAAAACAACATTTTTAAATACTTAAACGAGTCATTTAATTTGCGTTAGGATTGTATGGGGACAGCGGAGTTTTACCAGCCAGGGCGCAGCTGGATTCAAGAGGCGGTAATACCTTGTCCCAACAAATAAAACAGAAGCCAACTCTGCTTTGGTTTGCACCATACGTTAGTTTGAACACTGAATACATGCTCGATGTATTGGCTATACTTGGAATTGTTCTATCATTTACTGGGTAAGATTGTGGAAAAAAGAAAATCAGTGATTTGATTAGGAGAAAATCGTGTTACAAATTATGTGTGTATAGCTATAGAGTGAAAGGTGATGATGGATGTAAATAAGACTTTGTAAAAATGACGATGTAACTTTATATCTTGTAGATATATGACACCAATGTGTATAGGATATCTAATATTGTTAAGAATAATTTGATTTGCTCCTGTGTTTCTTCTTTTCCAGGTTTATATCGCAAAGGTTTTGCACAGCTCCAGTATTTGCTGGATTATGGTCTCTATATTACTCCCTTTACCAAGTGGGACAAACTTTCATGTGGTTTCAGTGGTGAGAGTTATTTATTATAACAGAAATACGATATTTGAGAAAAGTCGACTCTAGCTGATAGTTTAAAAAGAATCTAATCTAGTTAAGTTTGGATGTTTTCAATTCCATGTAGAACATGTCATGTTTATGTATTCGATTTTCTTTTTGAATCAATTTATTCAAGGCATAATTTTAAAATACTTATACTGTATTGAAATTATATCCAATATTGCATAAGTTTGTTGGGAGACTTGAGCAAGACAGGTAGAATCGTAACTTGAGAAGCCTATTGACACTCAACACTTGTCTAGAGTATCGAATGAGGTTTTACCAAGGATATTGCTCACCGATACAAACCATATTTCTATAATGTATTTATAACAATCTATTTTTATACTCTGGATATCGTGCTTATTCCTAACGGGATGAATATCACCTAATTTGTCAATTCATTGACAAAACTTACTATAGTTTCTTTTTCTTTTTGCTATCCTAATTTTGAATCAATGGAATTCTGATCAGATAATTCATCATTGTTTCAAGCTACTTCAATGAGCAAACAAAGTCCAAGAAGTGGAATTATCATTTTTATTTATCGCGTCAGCCTTTTCTCATATGAAAACCAAAATTGATGAATTAATGAAAATATTTTCTTATTAATGCAAGAAACAATTTGTCTGGTTTCTCACCAAAGTTTTTTTTCGACTCGCAGGGATATTCTCCTCTTAGAAGCTGGATTCCTATGCATTATTGTCGCACCATTCTGGTATCCCCGCCGAGGAAAAACCAGTACTCCAGCTACTGCATTAACATTTTGGGCTGTGCGTTGGCTACTTTTCCGATTGATGTTCTCTAGTGGTGTGGTGAAGCTAACTTCTGGTTGTCCGACATGGTGGGCTCTGGAATGTAAGTATATATAAACATCACATAAAAATCTTACAGAGTAAAAGCTGATTGAGTTAGTTCGAAATAAATCAGGTCAATTCTTTGAAGGATTTGCAAATTTAGTGTTTTGTTAGCAGATTTCAATATTGAAGATGGGATATTCTTATCAAATGTTTCTATTTTTTGTTTTAGCTCTGAACGTGCATTTTGAGTCCCAGTGTATTCCAACGCCTTTGGCTTGGTACGCACATCATTTACCTGCATGGTTTCTTCGTCTGATAACTGCAGGGGCAAACATTTGGGAGCTTGTCATTCCCTTCCTGTTTTTCTTCCCAAATAGAAAAGTTCGAATCACTTCGTTTTACCTGCAAGTGAGTTATTTTGTCTACGAGTCATTTTGTATCTACATGTTTGGATTAAAATATGTGACAATTTAAAAGCCATTTAAAACTGTTCAGAAAAAATGCTTCAAATATAAAGAAGCAAATTGTAGAATCATGCTAAATATATTCATAATTTTATTTTTCATCAAGGTTTTTCTTCAAATATGCATCATCGCTACAGGAAATTACAACTTTTTCAACCTATTGACAATCTGCCTGTGTATATCCTTACTGGATGACCAATTTTTCTACAAAAAGAAAGCAAAGAGCACCCAATCCGATTTTATGGACTATTTCTCAACGGTAGTTTGCCTTTTCGTATATGCTGGTGTAATATATGGAAGTTACGTATATTACAACTTGAAAATAACAGAGGATCTAACCATCGAGTCTAGCATTGGTATGTCTGCATATTTTATTATATCTATGAAAGTGTAAATGATATATACCTATGTATTCGTTGTATTCATACTTGAACAAAAAACGAGTCTTTGTATTACAAATGTTAATGTCAAGAATCTATACTGTTCTTTGTTTCAGCATTCTCAAAAGAGCAGTTCGACTATGCTCTCTCCCGGATGGTTCCGATCTCAATTTATATCGGTCTAGCATCCCTTGGATTTGCGGTAGCCGATGCTGTTACATACTCGGTTTTGTCTGTGCAAGGAACTGGAAGCAAACTACTTACTACAATCACTACGATTATTTACACCCTTGCCGTTGTCTTTATATTTGGAATTAGTGTGGTAAGTCAAATCTACCTGCTATACTATATATCTTACGATCAAGACCTAGCAATAATTTGCTCTTGTATATCATAAAAAACAACATAAAAATACTTGACTAATTTTCGATTTTAGGTACCCTATGCAACCCTTCATCCATCACACAATTCAACGGTACCGGCTCAACTCAAACATATTCATTCTCGAGTAGACCATCTACATTTGGTTAATAGTTATGGATTGTTTCGCCGAATGTCAGGAGTTGGGGGAAGGCCAGAAGTTATTATAGAAGGAAGCAACGGTATTGATGGTCCATGGAGAGAATATGAATTCTTATACAAGCCAGGAAATACGAACAATTCTCTACCTTTTGTTGGTGAGATGAGAATTTTGATTATGCAATTATTAGCCAGTCACTTTTCTCCCTATTGGTACTTTTTGATGATTTTATTATAAAGAGGCTTCAAGAATTTTTTCATTCCACTTTATATAACTTTAGTAATAATGACAAATAGTGTGTGAAGTTCTGAACGAATCTAGGAACACTGTTTCATCCATGTTTAATGGGTAATTCTGCTTTATGGTGACATTTTCAAAGAAAGAAGCAACTTTTCTAACATTTTTGAGAGAGCTTGACCTCAAGAAGCTCTGACTTCTCTATTTCAGTAAAAGTTTCATGTTTTTAATTGATTCCAGCACCCCATCAGCCTCGACTAGATTGGCAAATGTGGTTTGCTGCGTTAGGAACTTACCACCAAAATCCATGGCTTATGTCTTTGGTCTATAGACTGTTGTCCGGACAACCAGAAGTCTTGGCGCTCATTAATCAGGCAGAAAATCCCTTCAAAGACGCCCCACCCAAGTACATCAGGGCCAGCCTTTATCACTACCATTACACACCGTGGAGTCAGAGGTAATACAACAGTAGATGATATTATATGCCTCATTTTCACACGAATATTGTACAAATTGGTAATAATTATAATTCTATCCAATTATTCTTTAGACATAGTTCATCCTGGTGGACGAGGGAGAAGGTTGGCGAGTACTTCCCGATATTTAGCCGCGACCATCCACCACTGATTGAATATTTAACAAAAATGAAGATCATTCAAGAGAAGCCAGTAGATCAGAGCGTAAATTCATCTCTAAAATTAATTTTGAATGGCCTGAGGTCTGTGGTAGGAAAAGTAGAACCTAGTCTCCTATTGTGGAGTGTATTTACCGCGGGATGTGCAATAATAATGAGCGGTTATAACCGGGTGAAACATTAACTGATGTTAGAATCAATTTTAACGCGTAAAAGTTGTTGATACACACCATATTGTAAAAGAAGGGTATCGTGTGAATTCCAGGTCTGAATATAAGTAAGAATATTACACGTGTACACGATATTGACTGTCATATTTGAGCTTTGAAGGCTTCCTTATTTCTCAATCAAAAAATTATACAAGGAAATCATAGAATTTTGGGTATTTAATTTACATTAAAAAATATATTATCAATCATTTTTTCAAAATTTTTACCAAAATAAGTGAAGAGATCAGTACAGGCTTCATTCGACGAAGCCATATCAGATAGGATACAAACTTGGAAATAGAAATTTTCTTTATATTGATATAGGATCGTGAGAGTTTCATTATTTTAAACATATTAAAGAATACTGGGTGAATCTTTTATATTCATAGTGGCTTGGAAAAAAACGAATAACACTCTTCTGGGAATAAGTTGGTTACGTCCTTGCTCTCTGATCTGATATTCCTAAAACTTAACTTATTTCTAAACCTACATTATATTGATTAAATTATCAGTGATTCTTTGAACAAAAAGTTTGAACCTGACTACATTATGAACGTACTGCCTGTTATTACCTACTTCTAATACCAATAACTGATGAGAAACAGACAACTAGCAGTCATACCTGTGAATCCAAATCCACTGAACTTATAGCATACTTTACTCCTATATAAAATTGAATATGGATTGACTGGACCACAGCTCGATTAATAAATAAGCCTAAAAGAAGTTACGTGAAGAATAAGTTGTTAATCGATGAGATTTCGTCGGCCTATTAGCGTCCGTATTTTATGATTTTAATAAAACTAATGATTACGATTAAGTACCGATCATGTAATTGAAATTTTTTTTTTTTATATATATATATAATTTAGGCTTTTTCTAGACTTATTTTACATTTGCTTTTGAATATTTTAATTCGTTTTTTTTTTTTTTAACGAGCGTATATAAAGTGTTTGAAAATGATCATGATTGACCGTGTTTAATCATTAAAATTATCACGTAATATTAGTTTGTATTATCATAACTATACTATGTATGTATGTAGAATTTATTCGCAATTTGATGGAGCACACGGAGTGCCCAAACCGGATAGACAAGCTCTATGTATGTACTACTGCTATTCTTTATCAAATATTTATACGAAATCTGTATTTCTATTCTACGAGATATTTTCCATTTATTATTAACATTATTACTAACATGTTGTTAACAAAGGTAAAATTACATACACATGGCTGTATACTTTATTAATTAATATAGGTATATGTATATCCGTTTACAAAAGTGTTATGTTATTACATAGGATTTTTGCTTTGGAAAAAAAAAATAAATAAATAAAAATAAAAATAGAAAATAATCTGAAGTCTTCTGTAAAGTAAACGCATTGTAAATTCTACATAAACTGAAATAAAAATACCTATGAAGTACATTTTAATTGTTTATTTCACATCTCATAAGTATATCTCTAGTTTCGCCCTATTTTTAATTACCTATATTAATTCATTATGAATCTTTTTTATCATAGAATTCTGCACAAACAGATATAACAGAGATCTGTTTTATCTAATGTTATATTGACTGTGTAGTTCAGTAGAACTTGTCAGATAGCGTACTAGCAAATATCTATTGACAGATACAGAGAATGATGATCGCGTAAAAAACTAGCTGTGAAATAAATCCAGAAATAAATAAATTGTTAAAGTGCCACAATAACCATGTTTGACGTGTGAGAAAATTTCGCGGTAATGATAACGAAAATTGGCTGGTTGATGATAAAAAAAAGGTATTAAATATTTAAAAAATCTTAATTGAAAAATAAAAAAAAACCCAACATCTAGTTCATCTATAATTACACACCAACAACTTTCACACGTAAATTAACCTTCTGCAATGGCTGGATTCATACTGAAGGTTAAAACAAAATCAGGTCAAAAAGTTGTCAACGGATTAAATTCGAAAAATAAAATATCAGAACTGAAATCAAAACTTTCGGACATAACAGGAATACCTCAGAATTCTCTTCACATTTTGTCCGGATTTCCTCCAAAACCGTTAGACCTCGGTAAAGAAAATTTAGCCTTAGATGAGGCTGGTATAGTATCTGGAGACACGCTCATCATAGAAGAAAAACAACCCCGTAATAACAGCCAAACAAACTTTAAACGAGATGATGATTCCGTCCCTAGATCTCATATCGTAGATACAGAGTCCTTGACCAATAGCCCTGGTGTTCTTATGAAGAAAATTGTACCTTCGGACAATTCCTGTCTTTTCACCAGCGTGGGATACGTCCTCAACGGTAAGAATAATCTTTTTGATATAAGCGAAACAGCTTTTAAAATATTTTGGATATTTGTTCTTTAATAAATTTTACTCACTTTTTCAGGAAAAGTTGATACCAGTTGCGCAAATTTTATGAGAAGTATAATAGCGGAGAGTGTGGCGGCCAATACTGAGGAATATTCAGAAGCGATATTGGGACGTCCTAACGCTGAATATTGCGAATGGATACAGAAGGTAGACTCTTGGGGAGGTGCAATAGAGTTGGCTATTTTATCCTGGTTTTATGGTCTAGAAATAGCAGTTGTGGACAGCATTAATGCTATTATTAACAGATTTGGAGAGGATCAACACTATTCTCAGAGAGTATTTTTGATGTTTGATGGCATACATTATGATCCACTTTACTTGGAACCATTGGACGTAAGTTGGAAGGATATATTATTAAGGAATTTCATCTCTTCAGCTCAGTGTTTAACACCATAGCAGTTTTATTCCAGATGTTCATTGAAATGCCGCAAAATTTGGTCAAAGTATAATTCAAAAAAGAAAATCTAATTTTCAGTAAAACTGACCTCAAAATCATAAGAATTTAATCTATTTATTCACCTAATTTAACAATCAGATACAACTGGCCTTCAAAATTCAAATAAGATTACAAATTCAACCTTTGAGTTATCACATTTAGATATTAAATTTATAATTTATTTCTTAATTTTATTTGAATCGAAGCTGAAAGTAACGTTTTTTCCATTTGTTTTTTGTAACAGGGTGGAAGCATCCAAACAATTTTTCCTGCGAATGATGAGAGGTTATTGATACAGGCTACAGAATTAGCCAGAGAGGCTAAGTCCAGTCGCCAGTTCACTGATGTACAAAAATTTACACTGAAATGCATGGAGTGTAATATTATGCTGAATGGGCAGATTGCTGCGCAACAACATGCCAAGGAGACGGGTCACATGAATTTTGGAGAGGTTGTTGCCTAGCACTAAACATAGAGCGCTGTTAGTTATTTATATAAAGATTGATTTCTATACTGCCAAATGATACGCCGCTAGGATAGCCCGGTTTTTGTTACACTCAAATAATCGTATGGAATTAGAAAGTCGAAATATTTCGTTATGTCCAATCGGTTAAACTAGCAATTAATGTACAAATAATTAGAAATTGAATTCTTTTATGCGAATGAATGTAAGAATTGGTTTTGCGTATTTCCTTATTTAAAATAACAGCATTGAGAAGAATAAAGAATTTGAAATTAGAAGAATTTTAAAAATTATATATTACGTTTACTTGCTGCTCAATGCGATCAGAATCGTTGAACAAACTGTTTTTCAGTTTTGACTGCTAAAAATATAGACTTTATTACATGTCAGCGAAATGTCAGGCAATCAATAAACTAATTGATATGTAATTTAACTCTGGCATTAATAAGTTATTACTTTACTCTAGTGATTAGAAGTCGTTTGACGTTTGAAAGTATACCCACCAGTATGTGAGAACTGACTTTGTACAATTGATCTTAAGACTTGATAAGTTATAAGACACATAATTCGAGTTTAATAAGAAAACAAAACAAAAAAAAAAAAATACAAAAATTGCTTGCCTCTTGTGGTTCGAAGTTTAAAAGAATGTTCAAAAGTGTGTACAGTGTAAATATTATTCTTAGAAAAATAAGTGTATTGCGTATATCTCGTAAATTGTGTGTTTCAAGATTATTCTACATTATTTCATGCTTTGAGCTGTTGGTCACTATATGTAGTTGAAAACAAATCGTACTTATTGGCCCAAGTTAAAAAATGAATATTATCTCAATTCGTATTATGGTATTTTACAATTTATGCAAATAGTGTTATTCAATGATATGTGAAAATCTCACAACAAAAGATAACATCATAAGTCATAAATTCGTTTTTCTTCTTTAAAAAACAAAACTCAAGATAAGTTAAAAGTGAATAAATTTTCACCTTGAGACAGATTATGATATTTGAATAAAAATTACGGTGTCTTAATACCAGGATAGAACAGAAAATAAAATTTTTCGATAAAAACAACAAAACTCTCCGCATATAAATATTATTTCGAATCATTTGAATTTTTTTTTGGAATGCCATTAATTTACCATGTATTTGCCTTGCAATTGCAAACGCCTTATATCAATATTTAAGCAAATATACAATAGATTTCAAATTAAGATTAATAATATAAATAGACGATACAAGTTTATCCACCTGAGAGAAATTGACGGAGCACAAAGACAAAATCAAAACGAAAAAATAATTAAAAAAATCAAATAATATTTTGGTGTGAAATAGAATAATCATATCTAATATTCTACACATATTAATATACATAGCATCGTCAATAGCCAGGTATGTAGGTATATGTATATCAGACCTGTGTATCATTATTGTTATACCCTTGTGCAATTCCTAATCTGTAAATGTTAGATTGCCATTCGGAATATTGTAACCCAAAGTTATTATAGAATTTGCATTGAATGTTGACATCAAAAGTGCAAAGAATAACATATATTACTGTTATTAGTCACCCAAATATGTTCAGTAACGCAATAATGTATGTATACTATTACTTCATGCTGGATATTTGATTCTGGATTGATATAAATCCTGCTTTGATAATCACTTCCCATTAACTAGTTCTTATATACTCATCTAACAGTATTTATACAAATATCTGTTACGTCTTAAGATTGAAGTTTTCATATACATGTATAAGTGTGTATCATTTTTTCATATACATGATTTAATATTATTTTAAATAATTCTATGTTTGTTGTTATTCGTCATCAACCAATACTCTGATGCAGTACAGAATAAATTTCGAAATCTGTTTCGATTGAGCCAAAACTTAAATAATCCGAGTAACTAAATTCATTATAAGAACTATAATTAAGGCAAAAGGAGAATTGCTTTTTTACAATAAATTATTGCAAAATTTCGTTGACCGCAAGATCTTACCATTAAAGATGGAATCTTATTGGCTATTTTTTTTTGTCTTAAATAAAACATAGTGAATGATCTAACAATCATCAGACTCTTTATAATTATCATTGAATTTCTGTAAAGTCATGTATGTTCACAGTTTGCAGCTGTCTTATAGCTAGGTGTATATATTTGAACTCTTAACTAAATTTTCACAAACAAAAATAATACAAACATCGAGAATTTTATTGTATGTAATTTATTCATTTTCGTACACATTATTCGTTACACTATGCAGATGAATTTTATATCATATTATAAGGATTCCATTTATTCATATAATCGCTTAAGCCAACTATATACATATAATTAGCAGATCGTACTACACTTTCAAGTCAATAGAATAGAAATTAAATATGAAAACAAATTAACATTTCGAAAACAGCCTCGCAGAGTTTATATTATTTAAATTTTTATAAGTGGGTCGAGGCTCCTATGTCCTATCTCAAATCGACCTTCGCGTCATATTTCAAATATGGCATTTTATATTATGCAGCATATTCAGCGCCGGCAAGTGCTGCTCTTTTGGCGGTACAATGAACTATGTAAATACATATTGCTTGTACGAATTTCTATCTTATCGACAAATTATCGCCCGGGTTGGCGTGAGTTGGCGATGGCGCTAAAGTGACGGTGACATTAGAAACGGCTAGTACCCCGTCGTTCAATCAGTTTGTTGAATTGTTGCCAGTCTGTAGTCTGCTCTGTGGTGTTCGGGTTTGTGCGAGAGGTTGGTTAATCGCGTGTTGTCTCGAGTAAACAGAACGGTGTTAGAGCGCAGTTTTTTCGTCATAAGAATGAACAGTTAATTTTATAAATAGAGTTACGATGTTCGTCAGTGATCTATAGTACATTGTGCAGTTTTTCAAATTAATAAACAAACCTGGAGAAAAAAAAATTAAGATAACTAAATAAACAAAGAAACAAGACAACTACAGCATCTCGAGGGTTCACATGGGGTCTGTGCAGACGAAGAGAAATATTTAACTCTACTGCAATGTCGTTGTCTCCTGCGATCTTATATTTATCTGAAATAAATTTACTAACAAACAGGTGAAGATGGAAGATGACGCGGACCTGAGGGAACAGTTATTCCACAATACAGTACGAGAAAATATCGTACGTAATATTCCTTACTATTATTCCTAAATAAAATACCATTCTCTGATAGGCACAGCCTCCTCTTCTCCCGATAATTATTAATCATAATAATAATAGCAATGATAATTATAATAAGAACAATGAAAGTGATAAGAGAGAAATTCAATTGTCATAATTTTATCATCCTGCCGAGAATTCCTTGCAGAGAACCTCAAACGGTCGTTGACCTTCTTTTTCTTGAAACAAGTTTTTCTACCCTTTAACTCGAAGGTGCGTCCGTACTGAAAAATAATTAACTCGGTTCGCTATTTATTCTTCACGGTTTCAATAAACATAGGTGTAGAGAAAAACTCGTAACTAACTGGCGTTTAAAAATTTGTTTATACGCTTTGTTTAATCTCACAACTTGTTTACTTCAGGTCATATTTAAACCAGTTTTCTCCGTAGATGCGTATGTATACCGTACATACATATAAATCTGATCTCATTTTACCTCGATAGTAATTGAATACGTTTTAAAATCTGATATCTGTAATAAATTGAGATGAAAACTTGTATTTAGTACCTACTGCTATAATATCTGTTAATGATGAAGTTTATCATCAAAGGATTTTATTACATACTTGGAGTAACGATTCTGTTACCATATACATACATACATACAGGTTTTATCACGATGTGTAATTTATTTTACCCGATCGAAGCCAACGACCTTGCTTTGCTCGGTCGCTGACTAGCTGGCTCCTACATACTAATGTTTGCTAAATAAAAATCACACCATTGAACTAATTGTAAATTAACAATTTTCAATTAACTTGAGGCCGTCAATTATTCTTTCAGCTATACGCTACCGCGAAATAAATCTTCCCTTATTTATTTCAAATATTGAATAACATATCATAGGAATCATGGGGGACACTGCACGTCATGTACAGCACACAATGTATTAATATACATGTGTGGACGTAAATGCAGACTGATAAATCGCATTACTGAGATTATTACTATTGTCATTATTATTGCAATTGCGTGCACAGTATTGACTCTCTCGTAACGGTACTTTTAGCTTTTTTTATCTGATATTTAAACGAACGTGTTTTAGCGGTTTAGAAATTGTGCTAACTGTTTGTTGAAATAAGTATACGTTCTTTTGCCTAACTGTTTCTTGCTTGTTTTTTTTTTTTTATATACCTACGTACTTCGAATATACATGTATGTATGTATGTAGATAATTTAAATAGGATGTCGCACTTGATTTACAAGTTTTTAACCGGAGGTCATCACAGGGGTTCGAATCTGTGTACTGGATTCATTGATAGATACGTTCTTCAAATAATTGAATAATAGATAGCCTCTATGTATGTACGTAGTTTGTTCGCACCGAAAAATAAGTTCAACCTATTCGAGACTAGAGATAATATTTATCGGGAAAAACAACGCATAAACCTAACTTTACTTTGTACGCAAAATATTTAATCAATAAGCAATCGTTATCATTTTTTTCCAGTTTTTCCGGTTAGATTCTGTAAACTTATAAATATTCTAGAAGGCCAATCTGCTGAATCATATATATTCAACTTTTTTTTTCTGTTTTATCGTAGAGTCTTAGAAATAGATTTTTTCTAGCATTTTACTTTTTCTTGTTTGATACACATCGCATTGTTTTATTAATTTTTATTTCTATTGATTTCAATTCAGAAATTTCTATTTAATCTCTTCACTACATAATTTTAATAGAAAATATTGTTATACTCTCAAGTGTTATCCGATAAATAATCACTATTGATTATTATTTATCAATTGGATTGAAATCTGGATTAATCTTAATTCACGAGTGTCGTAATGTTGAAAAAAGTGGCAAATTTCAGCTGTGCCTCTTTAATCATGGTCTAATACTCAAGCTTCGCATATGTATTTCACGGTTATCGCCGATATAAGACGACGATGACGTTCGTATACATACATAACATACGTGGATATACAAACGCGATGGTAGCGGGGTATTGGGAGCGATAACAGAAAATTGCCTCGATCGTTGACAGGCCGGGACCTTGATTACACGTGCCATTCGTATACATATGTATATGTAGAACAAGTTTAACCAATATTCCTAAAGGACACAACTGTCCCGAATTCGAAATTTAATATAAGTATCCCTATTCCCTGAACTTACGGAAGGTCCAATTAACGAATTTAGATTAAGCCCTAATTCTTCGTTTTCGAAACACGTGCGAAATTCGATCAGAGTTATTCTTACTTCTTCCTTCTTGAACTTTGATCGAAGTGTTGGATCCTGTACGTCACTATATGCGATTTCGGATTATATAACTTGCAGCCAATTTGGCAATTCGTGAAGAAATTTTTGATTCGTCTACCTATATCAAACGAATATCTTATAGATAGAAAGAATATTCACGTAGACTCGTGCCTATAACAGCTTGCGGCGATTTACTGATCCGATGTTGCTGATACACACACGCAAGCAAACATTGTATTATTCGCGGCGCATCTATTTTCGTTGTAACGTAGGTACAGTGACTTGTTCCTTCTTTTGTTGTCTCCAACTGGAATCTCGTTCGCTGTAGGTAGTAGAACTTGGCAAAGATGTATATGTAGAGACGATGAGAAGAAAAGAGAATCACCTCGATCGCATTGGATGACCTGAGGAGTCGTAGACTTGTGCTCCGTACCCTGTACCGAACTCGAAGATATTATTAGCATGAAAATTTTGTATAGGTAATTCTACAACCTGTAGCAATGAAGTAAGGCGATAAACCACGGTCTACCTGGCAGTGTCTTTCTTTTGGCAGACCTACGAATTTCGCGTAATTTAAATATCAGGGACTTAATCACCAGCGATATTCGGTTTTTAGAAGACATTGGAATGTTTAAGAAAATAGAGTGATCAGATTTCTCGTATTCTGGTGTCGTGTATTTTTGTATTAAAGAAAACAATAAACTATTATATAAACTGTAAAATTAGCTCAAGGATTTTGCGATTTTTCTTGATTTTTTTTTTAAATTTTAAATTTATTTATTTATTTTTTTCTGTCAAGGTCAAAGAAGCTATTTAATATATGTGTTAAAAAGCAGACATTGATATCGTGAAACCAGAATGATAGGAATTTTATTATACACATTTGTGTTTATTTCGAAGGATACAAATAAAAATTAAAATACAAAACTTGAGGAAACAAGGAAATGGTATATACCTACCTCTATGATTCTGACCGTGAATATCGATTCGTATTATGTAGTCGTTGCCAAGATTATTTTTTAGAATTTGAAGAAGAAGAAAAAAAGAAATCTTTAAATAGCAAAATTGAGAAGGAAGTTAGCTGATGGATGGTGCGGGGAGCAGTTTAAAAAATCTATTTATAAATAAAAACCACGCTGTCGTGTGTATTTTGTCATATGTAAACATTTCCGTAGATAATTATCTCCGAAACATTTAAAGTTCCAGAAATAAAGTTGTCTATCTTTAACAACGGTTACTTTTCAAGCATGTTGGGAGAGATAATAATATATCTATGTGAAGATAAATGTAATGGATATAGGTAAAAAATATTCTCTCTCTCTGGCGTTCGACCAGAATTTCACAAATTCAATTATTCGCATAATTGATTTGAACTCAAAGTCATGACAGACGAGATTATGTGTCTTGTAATAAAAATTCTCGTAAGGCAATAATGGACCCATATTCTTATTTAATTTCTGTATAGATTCCTTTTTCTATCAAATTTTAATTTCAAGCAAATCTTATACGCGTTTTAAATAAGTTATTAAAAATGATGATTGTATAGTATTCAATTGTTGATGAGAATTTTATTACGTATCGGCTACTTCGTAGCTGCAGTATCAAACGAATGGAATGTAACGGGATTGTTTTATACGTATTGTATGCAACTCTGTAATCTCATTTGGCTTAAATGAACTTAATTTCAAAGTACAATCCAATATGTATGTTTAATGCGTTATATTTTATACCCTTGAAGTTACACAACGTTTATTCCAACTGTTTATGTACACATACGTGCTCCAGGAAGAGAAAAACGTGATACTATAGGTATACTGCAGGATTTGCTCGCTCGAGCATATCTCCTAAGCGATCAGAACGAATACCTACAGCAACGTTTTAAACCACGTGATTTCCTCCGACAATATTAATCTTCTCGTCCTTCGCAAGAGCAACGTTTTAATGCAACGTCACGTATGATTGAATATTCGTCGATTTATTGATACTCAAATTTTCTCAGAAGCATTCAATTGAAAAATAAAAAATAGAATCGATAAACAATGTCTGGGATTTTTTTCTACTCATTTTACACATTTTTACACATCTGTACAATCATAAATCTTGATAAATTTTCTTCTTATCGATAAACCAATTTATATCGCGGAAATAATTATAATGATAATAATAATAATAATAATTTTTGTTTCTGTCGAACTTGCAGATATTTCTCCTGCTCTTCCTCTTGCTCTACATTTCGAGCTATGCACTGATAGCAAGATTCAGACGAAGAGATAGAGAAGACTATGTCTTGGTGGATGAAGATGAGGCAACTGTTTACAGAATCAGTCTCTGGCTCTGTACAGTTGCACTTGCAGTTTCGGTCGGAGCTACACTCCTCTTACCTGTATCAATTGCTAGCAATGAAGTTCTCATACTTTATCCGAACAGCTACTACGTTAAGTGGCTCAATAGCTCTCTGATACAAGGTAGGATCACCATTCAATATCTGATAAATATTCTCAAACAATTAACATCATCATCAATCAGAGTTGCCATAATTCCAATTTTTTTTAATTCAAATTGAATTTTTTTTTTTTAATTTAGCTATTTAAAAAAATGAATTATATTTTCTCTTACAATTTTTCATAAGATTAATTAAATACTTGATTTTTTACCAATAAATTGATAATTATGAATTTCAGGACTCTGGAACCATGTGTTTCTGTTTTCGAACTTATCCCTGTTCGTGTTCCTGCCCTTTGCCTACCTCTTCACAGAATCCGAGGGATTCGTAGGTCACAGAAAGGTGAATTAATTTGGTAAAAAGTAACAATTTTTTGTTAAATGTTCCAAGGTTTTTTATGAATTTTAATCAATCTCAGAAACCTACGCTACTACATTATTAATCATTGTCATATATCATAGGGTGTGATGGCCAGGGTATACGAAACAGTAACAGTATTGTGCCTGCTTGGAGCGCTTGTTCTTGGAATGACTTACGTCTTGTCTGCTTTAATAGATCATCACAAGTCAAGTCTCCACACATTGCTCAGTGAGTAATAAAATTCAATTCTTTTTAATATCAATTAAATACAATCATTCTACGAGACTTTATTCTTGAATATTTTTATCCCATTTCATGTTCTAAATATGTAATCGATATGTTTTTTTTATTCTTACAGATTTATGGAGTTATTACTTGCCGTTTCTCTATTCCTGCGTGTCTTTTGTTGGAGTAGTTATGCTTTTACGTGAGTAGCATTAAAAAAGATTGAAATTTCGTCATTTCTATTCACAGAAAATGAATATTTTTTTTTTTTCTTTTTCAGTCTGTACTCCCGTAGGATTTGTCCAATTATTTGGAGTTGTTGGATCGTTTCTTGTTAAACCTCAGTTCCTCAAGAATTTGGACGACGAATACTTTGCCTACAAGTTAGAAGAAGATTGTATTAAAAGAAGGTCAGTACTGGACTTGTCATCTTTCCTCAAAAAAAAAAAATTAAAAATCTAGCTTCAAAATGGGAGTAAAATTACCTCCGTTCACAATCCTTGCCACAAATCAATAAATTTCACTCACAACCAGACTGCAACATGCCACAGCGACGGGTAAATCCTACGTCTCACCGGCGCCTATGTCTCTGCCAACTTGCGGAACAATTGTAGACGACGAAGAAGAGTTCCCGAGTTCAAATCCGGGACTTATGTGTCTCAAGAATGGAGCACTGCAACACGGACTCAGCCAAAGATTGGTAGATATTCAACAGAGACGAAAAATACTGGATGAACAAAGGCGGACTTGGTGGGTCCGCAGAACTTTGTTATACCCTCTCGCGATGCTCGCCCTATTGGTACTTTCTACTGCGACCGCTTTACTCGCAGTTCAGAATACCCTAGAGCTACTTATCGGCATCAAAGCCTTACCTCTGAGCACGAGGGTGAGTTTAGAATGAGAATATCAAGTTCTGTGAACATGAGGATGGAAAGTTAAACAAATGAGAATAATTTCTGATCTGTTTTTTGCAGCAATTTACTTTAGGAATTAGCTCTCTTTCTAAGCTGGGTCCAATAGGGGCTACAGTCGAGGTAGCAGTAATTCTATACTTGGCTGCAACAAGCGCAATTGGCCTCTATTCACTACCCGGAGTCCGTAGAGTCCGACCCCACTTTCATTCCACCCCACTTACTCATCTCATTGCAAATTGTGCACTGCTCCTCGTACTCAGCTCTGCCCTTCCACTACTGTCGCGAATACTTGGTGAGTTGTTTCATTGCTGGTTGATAGTCTTTGTATATTATTGTTCATTCAATGGCTATGCATTTCAGTTTTTCTGTGCTAAGTATTTCACGTGAGATTGTAACATTTTTCTCTATAAATGAGAGGTTCATTTATATACTTTGCCACTTCACTATAAAGACTGATAATGTTTATTGTGCAAACATTACTTTTCTGAAGATCTATCTAAATTTAACTACGTTTTTATAATATGGAGTGTATCTAATTGACTTGTAATTTAATTCAGGAATGACAAACTTCGATTTACTTGGAGATTTTGGGCGGATTGAATGGCTGGGGAATTTCAAGTTAGTCTTGTTTTATAACTTGATATTTGCGATAGCTGCGATCGCTTGCCTTGCCACAAAATTTACGGCCACTGTACGAAAGGAGATATACGCAAGGCGAGTATAATCTTTTTATTTATTAGAATCAACCTTGTACGTATAAACGCAAAGTAAACGAAGTTAACTAGAAAAATAAAAAAATTATGAACTTCTGATTTTTATAAAATTTTGTTTGTTACAGACTACGCAGCAGTTTAGTTGGTATATTCAGACGCGATGGAAGAAAAGGAGTTTTGAGCATGTTTTCTACTAAGGAGGACTAGACTGATATTACTTATAAGAAAACGAGGTGTTAGTCATTTCTGAATAGCGAAAAAAAAAGGAGTAAACGTATCCCCTCATCCGCCTCTTTTGCAACAGCAGTTTTGTCTTATACCATTTAGCCTTTATTATCCTATTTTAGTTTAATCGCACTGAATTACTCGTCCGAAAAGTAAGACAAACGAATTTCATTTATTCATTCGCTCAATTTCACATCATAATATCATCTTAAAGTTTGGGTTATTAGATAGTATATTACATTATTTCTAAATGACGATAAGTTTGGCATTTTTTAGCTCGAAATTAACTGCTATCAATATTTCAAGTATAACGAATATTACATAGGTGTATATAAAAATTACTTGAAAATACAGGATGCCAAAAATATTTAATAATCTCTAATCCGTTCTCAATAAATATAGTTTATCGAACGATTAAATTTATTAAAACAAAAAAAAAAAAAAAACTGCTAATTTAATTTTGATGCAACCAATTGGTTGTTCACTTCACCAATCTAACGTCAAGTAATCAGAAACGTTGAATACTAAAGCTCCTGGAAATAAATTTAATTTGTAAATATACATATGTATACATATACTTATAGGTATATATATAATTATATATAAATTTTCAAAGTTAAATCTTGTCAAAGGGAGAGTGTGTCTTGCGCGGATGCGTACTTTTAGTTAATTTATATCCCAAAAATTATCATAAATAATTGATAAACTTGTTTAGTTATTTATAATAAGTATTTAGGTGAAATGTGACGAAAAAAAAAAATCACTAACAAAGATTTTCGTTTATAAGAGTATGAAAATATTCTGATAATAAAAGAAATCACGAGTCAAATATTTTTGCACTAAGAGTAAACCAGTTCGATATTAACATCATAAACCAAATGAATAAGTAAAATAATACTTTGAAACTAAAAGAATTTTTCAACGTTAATAAATGTTGTAACATTCAAAGATCTGATTTAGCAACGAAACTATCTTCATCAAATTTATTATACGGCTATTGTAAGACTCACTCGTATGGTTTAGCAAAGAAACCATACATCGAGATAATATATACCGAATTGGGCCTCATCGTTGTCTAAGAATAATAATAATTTATCGTATAACGACTATTTTAATAACATTAATTGTTATATACATATTTACAGCTATAATAGTTTTATTTTTAATTCGAAGCGGTCTTTGTCACAAAAATTGCCTAGTATTGTGATAAGTTCGAGTCTGTTATATTCCATGTCATTTACCCCGGGTATAATGTTTTAAATTCAATTATATCAATACCTTCATTATAATTCAAGTAACTTTTTCATTGGAGCTAGGTTTATTTTTACGAATCCTGTAAATTTTTATCATCTATTCGCATTGGATTAAATGGTCTATTTGAAGTCAAAGACATACGACGATGTATTACATGCAATGAAATAGGATTTGTCAGTTCCACATTAAAGCAGAGGAACATTTATTTTATATCATTATTCAGCTAATTTATTACCAGATAAATATTACATAAG
Organism: Macrophya alboannulata; assembly: GCA_949628255.1. Lineage (NCBI taxonomy): Eukaryota > Metazoa > Arthropoda > Insecta > Hymenoptera > Tenthredinidae > Macrophya > Macrophya alboannulata. The sequence goes on along the minus strand of OX451210.1, from coordinate 16,340,212 downwards.
AATTCATCAGAAAAACAGTCGGTTTTTTTTTATGATTATTATAACACAGCTGAAGCTTAGCATTCTCCCTTGAATTTTAATTTAAGAATAAATTCAAACGCAGTACCCGTTATTTATTTATTCATATGTAGTATCTGTTGTGTAGTTTTTTTTCGTCATTTATTTAAATGCTTTGTTATCACAATATAATCATACATCTGTTGAAACGTTGTCATATCCTTGATATTCATTTGCTATCAATGATTGATCAAACAAAGTGAATCACTTGTTTTGTTGTCCCCTCTTCAAGGAGGCATGACTTTGGATTCAGTTTGAAAAGTTACTTTAAAATAATAGTAATAATCATAGAAGTAACGTATTGCGTTTTGAATGCAGATCGATGAACTCTAAGACACAACTTACAACAGCTCGTTTCCAGAGGGTTTCATTTTGCAGTGTAAAAAATAACGCGTAGAGTAAGGACGATGCTATGCAAAAATTTGTACATAAATGAATATGAATGACTTATAAAAGCATATGATTATCTTGTTAATTAGTCGCGTTTCTATTACTATTACTTATGAAAGGGACCTTCTGATGCTGAGCTAATGTGCTCTTACATTTGAGCATTATACATTTTGGTTTTTTTTTTTTTTTCTTTCTAGATATTCAAAAACGTTTATGTGATACGTATCTCGTCAAGATGACAATACTGGCGCTTATCAGTGCCAATACTCATCAATATAATAAATCGCACGTTGAATTTAAAACGAAATTTTATAACATGGACAGTATTGTTTTTAAATATACTTATGATGTATGTACTATGTTTCACGTGATTAATTTGTACTTTTTGTATGGTCAAAGCCTTGGGATTGATTTCTGGTGTCCACAGGCTTTGCTTTGAGACGAGACGAATATCTGAAACTATAAAGACAGACATATAATATAACCACGACTCGACGAAACATGTAACAATCCAATACTTTTAGATTAGTATGAGTTAGGATAGGCTGTGAATTAAAATATGTACTGATGTTATTTCCATTTAAACAAAACTGACGATAAGCGCCAGTTTATAAGGAAATACAAATTGTAATTATATTTGAATCTAGTTTTGACCGTGGTTCATGTTATAGGATAAGTTACTTATTTGAAATTCAACAAAGGGAGATATCTTGTTACAGGAAAAGGCGTTAAGTATCTGAAATATTGTAATTAACTTCACTGCTGCATGTTATTATTATTAAAAAAAAAAAAAAAAAAAACCTATTATATTAGCATTTTTAAGCATTTTATATTCGTAATCTTAAAATGTATCTTTGTAAGTTTATTATGTAAAAAGCTAGTCAGCTTATCGTCAAACACTTGTGAGTCTGTTCTTTGAAGTTTTTTCGAAAGCAGAGGGACATGGTTTTGATAAGAAAACAAAGTATCGAGTTAGATATTGGACAAGAAGTATCAGTTTCCAATAAGTATTAAACAAAATTCTATTCAAATCATTTGATTTTCAAGCTGCTATAACACATACATGAAAACTCAGACTTAATAGCTGTTGAAAATAAGCTGAGAATATGCTAATGAATAATCATATCATTTTATGGGGTGGATTTGAACATAAGAAAGACCGATAAACAACAGAAATGATTCTAATTTATCTTCTATTTCAAAGGCTCAGCCACTTATTACAATATGGGTTGAATTTATCTACATATATTCACAAATTATTTATTATCCACATAATAAAAAAAAAAAAAAAAAAAATTATGAAACGAGACGTGTACAATAAATTGACTCTGGGCGAAGGTAATTAGATTTTCTCCTTGTCAGGTACGATAATACTGATGTTAGGGAAATGCATATTATTCGAGCAAAGAGTACTGTCGAATTCTACTCTTGGGTAAAACAAACATGTATACTATATGAATAACGAAAATGCAACAAGCTTTATCAGTTAATATGTTGATATAAAATTGATCACGATTTTTATTCTACTGTTCGAAATATGTGTTTATTATATTTACTTGAACCAGCAAATTTATTTTCACGACTCTTTAAGATAAGTACACAGGCTTGTAAAGGCTCTTATTTGTAGCTCGTTTTTAAGCTACGTAGCTGTGTAATGTGAATCTGTAATTTGAAATTAGCTCTTCAAATTGGATGCAATTATCTAAATCCTAAGTCAGAAATAGTCAGGTAATGGACACCTAGTCAGCCAATAGGCAACCATAATACTGAAATGAAGTATGTATCCTGTGCAGAGCTACGTGTAACTTAATGTGAGAGCAAATGAGGGCCATTATTACCGAATTAGAATAAATATTGTTACAGTGTAGAAACGAAGCCTTACTCTACAGAAACAATTCAAAGCTTTAGAATTGTTACAGAATATTGTGGAAAAAAAAATATTTACAAAATTGCTCAGGCATATAATTATTCCGTAACCATGTACCGAGCGATTATAATAAATATACACTCGGAATTATGTAAGAGTTTTCTTTTTACAATTTATTTGTAATTTTGCACGATTATAAAATTGAAATGTTTTTAAAAGTGGACGTTATTTGAATATAGGTACTGTTAATTACCAAAAAAAATTAATCAACTACTTTTGAAATACTTCAATAATTCAGAGCCAATCCAATTCGTATTTATACCCACATATACATATAATTTATAAATAAACCATACTTACCATCAACTATAATAATCATAATTTATATTATAAATTAATTGGCGCTCAGAAACCCCCTCGCAAATACCGCTAAATCTATTGCAGATTCGTAGGAAACAGAATTTCAGATGATTTTTTTTTTTAGTGCAAGTTGTATTTAAAATATTATTTAACAATTACGACGTAGATATACATAAATGTGCGATTTTTTTTCTCGCAAAAAATAATTAATTTAAAGGAACAGATTTCATTTCAGTAATGAAACTTTGACCAGTTTTTATAAATTGAATTAAATTAAATTTCTATCTTCCTCGATGCTTAATATCAGAGTCTTCCAACTTGAAGCTTTTCAAAATTTTAATTGTTTCAGTTTCAGCACTTCCTTTACGGATTATTGAATATCTCCCAGGTTGTGATAAATTGACAATGGTCGAACCAGCCCTTACCAATCCATCATCCGCAATTTTTTCCTCTGAATAAAAAACAGCCCCTAATTGTGGCCACAAAGATGAAAATTCTTCCGGATTTATAGTACTTGGCTTATCACTTTCATTAGCACTTGTTAGTGCCAAAGGCTCTCTCAATCTCTTAGCAATGTCTCTGATAAAATTAGCGTCTGGAATTCTAATCCCGACATTTTGTATGTTAGGATTAAAAAGCGGGTTTAGTCTTGGGGTACGTTTAAGTACCAGCGTCACTGGTCCAGGAAATAACGATTGCAACAATCCATCTGGCAAGGAATCGACAATACCCCAAGATTGAACGTCGGAAATTTCACCAACACAAATCGCCAGAGGTTTGGAAGGATCTCGTTGCTTAATTTCGTACAATTTCTTAATGGAATCATTGCTTTGTACCAGTCCTGCTAGGCCGTAAATTGTGTCCGTTGGCAAAGCTATGACCTGTTTATCTTGAAGTAAACGAACTGCCAGGGCCACATTTTTTGACCCATGAGACAAACGGAAGGTACAACCAGGCTGTAGATGTTTCCATTGTGTCTCAACAGATCTTAATGTTTGTTTCATTGCACCCATTCCTATCTGATCTGTTTGCTGTAAAATATATTTGAGGGTAATTATATCAATTAACAGTTTTGTGTAGCTGAAAATTTTCCAGGTTTTAGTTTTAATAGAAAAATTACATTTATAGTAAAAACTTACAACTAATCCCGGAAGTTGTGACTGCACTGTGGATTGCAACATCTGTAAAACGTTGTCATTGGTTCGTCAGCGGATCGGGTTTGTATCTGCATAAAGTAGGCCCGATGATGAGAACATTTTGGACAACGTTCGTCAGTTGCATCGACGTTTTCCCATGCAGCGCTGCCACCTAATACGTCGTCTACTTCCTTGAGTTTTGGATAAGTACGGCTGGTTATTCTTTGGGATATGTTGAAGATGTAGGGACAAGTGTTACACGCAAATCGATAATTAGCTATGCCTGATTCGACATGCAGTATATTTCCACAAGTTGGACAAAACAGCAGCATATCCCATCTAGAAAATGTCCGAAAAATATTACATATGCACATGGTGTGTATATATGTATGGTATGTTACAAACGAAGTATAGTCTGCTAGGTTAAATCCGAATGTGAAAAACCTATTAACTGTAGCCCAAGTGCTCAGTTTTTACGAAGTGATTGATAAAGCACGAGATATTGTGTTCTAGGAAACAAATTCATCGATGAGACTTAGAAACACGTGTTAAATTCGAGTGTCAATCTACGATAAGAGGTTAGGAGTTAATCTAGCTGTGGAAGCACGATCTTATGTGGGAGTTGATTAAATTAATATGACAGCGAGGATATGAGAACAAAGTTTTTTCATTATTTAAAACTATATCATACATACCTAAGTGAATTATTAACTATGTGTGAATCTACCGACGTTGTATATACATATTATTCACAAACGACAGCCGGAAAAAAAAGCATGATGCAAGACATCCTAGGTTAGCGCTCATCTTGTGACCGTCAACAGAGTGCCAAATAGTATCGCCATCTCGCGGTCGGAGTGATGACTACTTTTTCTGAAAAATACCGGTCTTACCGACATAGTTCGTCATTTACCATATCATATCATACCATATCTCCGACCCCGTTGGTGGGGGATAGCAACGACCTTGAACTTGAGTAGCGGCACCTGTTCTTGCGGGGTCAGTGACCCCCGTGGCGTCAAAGAGTTCACAGAGGGGTTGGGCTTACGCTCATTTAATACGAATACTCCGAACAGATATTTATTTATTTACGTATTTTTTGTATTTAAACCATGTTATATGGTAAGAGTACAATTTAACACTGTATTCTGCAGAGATGCACAGCATCCAAATACAAATTACAAAAAATATTACTTTGCGGTGTTTTAATGGCATCGTTATTACACATCGATTTTTTCTTATGCAATTTTGGATAGTTAATTTGTAGATTATAGTTTTAATATTTTTCATATAATAATAATAATTATTATTATTATTCGTTCAATTGCATTATGTATACGGTAATGAAATTTCATATACATTTTTAAAATAGTTGCTTTAGGTAGTATATTATTGTAGTATGTAATAAAAATCTGATTTATATATTAAGATGACTTGTATCTTAAGAAGCAAATAAAGAGACTCGATTAAATGCAATAAGTACATATTTATTTTTAAGAAATAATTACAAGTTACCTTTCCCAAATTCTCCCCAGTACTAATCGACCGCGTTTCCTAACTTACCCAGCCTTAGTCGACCGCGTTTCGTAATTCACCCAGTCCCAATTGAGTGCGTTTCCAATTTCACCCAGGTGTCAGGAGAACATCTGACCCGAGGAGGTGTGCTGAAATTTTTGGCGGGAAAACCCCCTGACTCTATGTCTAAGACTCTAAGCAAGCATGCATTCGTATAGATCTGACTCTCGCTCTCTCTCTCTGCATGTCTCGTTCGCTTACGAAATAAGGAATTTCTAAAATTTTAAGTCGAAAATTTCTCCTGGTATCAGGAGAACATCTGACCCGAGGGGGTGTGCTGAAATTTTTGGCGGGAAAACCCCCTGAGTGTATGTCTAAGCAAGCATGCATTCGTATAGATCTGACTCTCGCTCTCTCTCTCTGCATGTCTCGTTCGCTTACGAAATAAGGAATTTCTAAAATTTTAAGTCGAAAATTTCTCCTGGTATCAGGAGAACATCTGACCCGAGGAGGTGTGCTGAAATTTTTGGCGGGAAAACCCCCTGAGTGTATGTCTAAGCAAGCATGCATTCGTATAGATCTGACTCTCGCTCTCTCTCTCTGCATGTCTCGTTCGCTTACGAAATAAGGAATTTCTAAAATTTTAAGTCGAAAATTTCTCCTGGTATCAGGAGAACATCTGACCCGAGGAGGTGTGCTGAAATTTTTGGCGGGAAAACCCCCTGAGTGTATGTCTAAGCAAGCATGCATTCGTATAGATCTGACTCTCGCTCTCTCTCTCTGCATGTCTCGTTCGCTTACGAAATAAGGAATTTCTAAAATTTTAAGTCGAAAATTTCTCCTGGTATCAGGAGAACATCTGACCCGAGGAGGTGTGCTGAAATTTTTGGCGGGAAAGCCCCCTGAGTGTATGTCTAAGCAAGCATGCATTCGTATAGATCTGACTCTCGCTCTCTCTCTCTGCATGTCTCGTTCGCTTACGAAATAAGGAATTTCTAAAATTCTGAGTCGAAAATTTGTCCTGGTATCAGGAGAACATCTGACCCGAGGAGGTGTGCTGAAATTTTTGGCGGGAAAACCCCCTGAGTGTATGTCTAAGCAAGCATGCATTCGTATAGATCTGACTCTCGCTCTCTCTCTCTGCATGTCTCGTTCGCTTACGAAATGAGAAATTTCTAAAATTTTAAGTCGAAAATTTCTCCTGGTATCAGGAGAACATCTGACCCGAGGAGGTGTGCTGAAATTTTTGGCGGGAAAACCCCCTGAGTGTGTGTCTAAGCAAGCATGCATTCGCATAGCTGTGTCTCTCTGCATGTCTCATTCGCTTACGATATATAGAATTTTGGAAATTTTAAGTCGAAAAATTGGTCCTGGTATCAGGAGAACATCTGACCCGAGGAGGTGTGCTGGAATTTTTGGCGGGAAAACCCCCTGAGTGTATGTCTAAGCAAGCATGCATTCGTATAGATGTGACTCTCTCTCTCTCTCTCTCTCTCTCTGCATGTCTAATTCGCTTACGAAATAAGAAATTTCTGAAATTTTTAGTCGAGAAATTGCTCCTGGTATCAGGAGAACATCTGACCCGAGGAGGTGTGCTGAAATTTTTGGCGGGAAAAATTGGGCACTTTATTGCATGCAACCATATCAGCATTAATCGTAAGATTGCATTTTCTTCTGCGATCATTGGGAAAATATCCAATTTTTCTTTGTGAAAATGGTCCATCAATCACCAACCAACGATTCTACATCGATTAACGTCAAAATGGATCAAAAGTAATACGATAGGGGGGCTAACTAAAATAATTCCCTAGCGACTGACAAACGATTGCATAGACAACCTTCTTCTTTATTAATCTAATGTTACAAAAAATATTGGTTCAAATATAATGATTTTATCTATGGTGGAAAATATTGGATCAATTAAAAAATTGAAGAAAAAAAACATTGCATTTTCGTTTTATAACTGAAGTTTTATTGTTAACAAAATTAATGTTTACTGGAAATTTACAAACGAAGCAAAATATAACATTCTACTCGTAGCTGTAATTTAGGATATAATTATTATACAGTTTTATAGTTTAGAATATATTTATGCTACAGATTTAAATACATAGGTATTAAATACAAGCCCAATGGCTCTATCAAAAAACGTGCTGTCTTAAATTAAACTTTTTTAAAAGTAGCAAACAGAACATAAATAAAGAAATGATTGTAAGAACTTATTTAGATTCATTATTTGTATAATAAGGACAACACTGTAACAGTTCATAGATTACACAAACTTGAAATATTTATTAATATAGTCTCAGTGTTATTTATCATTGACCAATTAGTTTTTTTCAAATAATTTATTAATTTCATTCATAAAACGCAGATTTATTAAGATAATATGTTTATTCCGAATCTCTCACATGGTATAAAAATTAATCGAAAAGACAAAGAAAATAAAAGATAAGAAAAAAAAATAGAAAATTCTGATGGAAACAATAATCAAAGTTACAACAATTTGCTGGTATAATTAAATTCAAGAAAGCATCGATTTATAATGTACGGCATAAACTCTTACAGCTTCCTTTCAGGTCTCAAGTCAGTTTGATATTATTTGCATAAGATGTTCCGTTCCGAAATGTACTGACTGGATTCTTAATTGGTATTATGTACATAAAAAGCATTCAATATAATCCTGTAATCTGTACTGAGTATTATAAGACAAATGTTGCAGCGTCTTCAAAGTGTAATAAGTGTTAAAATTGTTAAAATAACAAATTCTTGATTCCGTATAACACAAATTTTCCGAACTTCTTTCATGAATTGGTTTTATTTAGTCAGATAGCGACAGACCAAGTAGGCTCCGTAATTCCTGCTCACAATTACACAATACAGGTTCAAGGATATAAAACGCAACTTTGATATGCAAAAACAAAAAAAGTCAACACTACAAACTGATATCAATTGCTAACTTATATTAATCATCTGATCAGTCTGTCTTGTCAATGTGAAGAAGAATAGTGTAACAGTTATTTAATTGTTATTTTTTACGTTACAGATTAGTAAGATTAACTTGGCTACAATATAATAACTGCGCATTTTAATCTTTTTTACCTAATCTTCTGACTACACATTGATAAATTAATGTATCACTTGAATTTTGTCTTTATAATATTTTTACGTGAACCGTACAAGAGTGAGCTCTAAAAAATAAGCTGTATCTATGTATGAAGTAGTACGATTAGTTTCCGAATAATTATTTTTGTTTAAGTAATAAATCGCTGGGCTCACTTGGTTTTTTTTTTATCTGATCGGACACGAGGATAATGATGGCATAGATATCAAAGACGAAGGTCCAGAACTTAAATTAAGCTTATCCAACTCTTCATCTGCTTTGTTGTTTTTAAGATCTTGCTGCGTGTACAGGAAATTATTCCATTCGTCGATACGAGGATGAGCAAAGTGCTGAAAAAAAAATAAATAAAAAATCACAAGCATGTATACATATAATAATATCACAATTGCTTTCATCTTCGAATTCAGGTTCAAGTCTTCTAATCGATCTATTAAATATCAATTTTATCAAATCAACTATGAAAGAAGTTCATTTTTGTTAGAGGTTTAGATTTTCCTGCATCTTACTTACCTCAGCTACATCATAAACCCAAATCTTTCCAGTATCATCGCCAACAGTAACATGCAATCCACTTGGTGTCCAAGAGACTGTATTCAACGCAGGGCATCCGTCGACGACTACGCTTGCCGCTGGCACCTCAGTATCTTGATTTAAATTCCATAAATCTAAACGACCAGATCCATCAACAGCTGCGAATAGAGCAGGATGAGTTGGAGACCATGCTACATCGTATACGTAATCTCCGTTATGTTCGAACGAATATAAAGGCTTGTTTTCCTTCAGACTCCACAATTTAATCGTCCAATCTATAGACGACGTAAGGAAAAGGTGAGAGAAATCTATACCGCCTTGTACAGCATGAGCACTGACACCAGTAACAGGCCCTAGATGTCCTTCATAAGTTTCTGTTACGCCAGCTTTAGTCCCGTGACGGCAGGCTGTAATGAAAAAGAATTTTTTACTGCTGTATGAGTGAGATTACTTCTTGGTAATATTTGTAATAAATTTGAATTGTAATTAAGCTGTTCAAGTCAAAATAGTTTCTATATTCAAGTTTTCTTTGCTCACCTGAATAAACTGTACCATCTTCACTACCAACTACAAAATTGTTAACATCTCCACTTGGGAAAGCAAGCGAAGTAACAGCGATCGGTCTTGATTGTCGCGCCTGAAGATCTAGTGTTTCTTGAGGATGGGAAAGCATGTCTAAATTCCAGGAGCATAATCTTCCGTCAGTTGAAATGCTTATTAAATTATGTGCATTCTGAGTTCCTACTACGTTTAAACAATATACAGGATGCTGAAAAAACATAAAGATGCTCTGTTAGATTTTACTTGATCAAGAAATAGAATTTTTATAGAAGTTGTTTTTATTGACGTTCTCATAACGGAAATTGGTCCATTTCATTTGAAAATAAAAAGAAAACTTACAGTGTGCGCCGATGCTGACAGCGGAGTGCGTTGAATAGGAGTTCTTTTCTGAACTCTATTATCCCAGAGAACAATCTGCCCTGAGTAAGTTCCACCCAAAATTAAATTTGGATGAAATCTTGCAAAGGTTGTGGCCATCACAGACGACTGGCAATGAAAAATGTACTCCGGTGTTGTCTTCTTGAATTTTGTATTCCAGATTAGACAAACTCCATCTGGATCGTTTGGCGTATCATCATTGTTTTTATACGATGCTGCCAAAAGCTCAGGGAATTGTGGTGACCAGTCCAATGAAGTAATACAACGATTGCGGGACCAACGATCGCAGAAAAATGATCGATTCAGTGATAAACGCTGATGGCTCTTTTCATCACTGTAAAATTGTAACTTTTCGTTATTTTGAAACAGGAATCATTTTGTCAGAAAATAACAGCACTGAATAATTTTGGGGGTATAAAAACACTGGAGTAAGTAGTGGTCGCAATGGTCTTAAACAACGATTTTCTAGTGAGACATTGTAGGTATTTGTTATTATAAAAGCACATTGCACCTGATTATCAGAGCAAACCATTCGAAACTTGACTTTCTTTTCAAAGATAAGCAACTTATACTCACATCCCATCTTCTCCATCTATTATTCCAGTGTAATCTGTATAAATATCTACAGACTCCCCAAGAGCTCTTTCCACTACTCTGCTTGAACGATCTAAGAATCGTTGAAACTCTTCCGATAGAATGGTCATCAGCTTTTCCTCCTCGCTAAGTTCTCTCACTGTAGAAAATGTTCATATTTCTTTGAAACTCTTTCAAAAGATTAAATAAGTATTTGTCATACAGTGTTATAGTAGTAGATACAAGTGCAAAAGCAGTCTGCACTCCAGATGTTCTGAATTTAGGATCACTGGTACAAAGATATTGTAAATCTTAGTAAATTCTTTTATTTTAATGAAGATCAAAGGGGAATATACCTTCTTTGGGTTTTTCTTTTTCCTTTTCCTGTTCGACCTGTGTGACGGCTGGCTGAACTTCTTTGACTTGTGGTAATCCATGGGGCAAAATTCCTGGTGGAAGTTTACTCTGGAATCCATCCATGTGAGGTAGGCTGCTTTCTTCATCCTCGGCTTGGCCATCATCAAATGTCAAAACTGTGGTGAATAAGCTGGCCCCGTAACGAGTACCCCCAACCCATCACGACCCTAACTAGCTAGTCTAACTACTTCCTTGCTAAATTCAATTCATATTCTATACAGCAATTTAGCTTGTATTGTTACACATGAATTTTCCTCAATGATTCTCTCAACGCAAGGCATCATGCGAGACATAAGGCTGAGCTAAATAGCTACAACTGCTAGCATTTGGAATGGCATACTTTGCGGTTTGAAAATTGGGCCCCAAAAATATCTTCACAGATATGCAATACAAGCGGACATTGCGAAATATTCTACACGATATTTTTTACCTACAATTAAAATGAACCACCGAATGAACTGCAAGTGAATATCAATTTACTTAATTGTGATTTGATAAAGGATATGTCGGCGGTCCGCCTTATGTTGTAATCTTTACTTTCAATGTTGTAATGATTGGATTCTATAATTGCAATTGGAATCAAGCATGAGACTATATTGCAAAGCATTGGAACAAATGTTTTATCTCCTTAGAGAACCTCTAGTGATCCTGCTGATGTCGTAATTACTACTAGCAATCAATTTGATATCGATAATAATGGATCTGTACATGCTACAGTATTAAGCCAGAGGTATGTACATACATAAAAAAAAACTAAACGTTATCATAGTGCATTATGAGATCCATGCATCGAATTAGTTACCTATATTACCAAAACTCATGATTTATAACTCATGCGCAATAGAGATATCTATGTCTGAGGCAATCAAGATACTTGATTTGCTTAACTTGTGTCTCTCCACCCTTCGTTGAGGTGCTAATCGAGGATGATTTAATTAGATTGTGACAAGCCCCAATAACATTTGCTGACAATGAGATGGAACCATTTTATATTCTAAGAACAGATATACTACCAGTCAAAGAACACTGAGTTAATCATATACCTCTCGCTTGTCTGTTTTTTCTTTAAATCCCTAAATAAATCACTTTGCATTTGAATAAGATATTAAGATGTTGGAAACGTATCATCATCGCAATCGATAATCATGACTACAAGATTTTTGTGGGTAGAATAAATTGCCAAAGGATAGATACATTGAATGGATCATATTATAACTATCAGAGGTGGTATTAGCTATCTTCAGACAATAGTGAAGCTGATATTAATATTGCTTGGACTAAGAAAAATGTATAATTTTTAGAAATAAGGGTGAAAAACTTTGTTCATTCCATTAACAAAGTAAAATTTTATGGAATTAACAGTCTGCTATTTGCAAATCAAACCTTAGTTGGCGTAGTTGCAGCTAAAGAACGTAGTCTAAGCTTATTGTTAGTAGTCTTGTCCTTTCAAAGCAGTATTACTTGAATTTTCAGATTGTATGAAGGTAAAAAGAGTCTGACAGCAGCAATATTGATAGTTGAACACTCAATTATTCATTGATATTTCAGGAAAACGAATGAAACCATACCACCTCATTACGTTTGCTTTGATCCATAGGAGCGATACATAGGATAAGAGTGAGACGAGTGGAGACAAGTTAACGCAGCTTCCAAGTCTCATGCATGAATGAATAAAGTAAAACAGAATTCTCATATTAATTTTTAAAAATAGCTAATTGTAAGCAAGTCTAAAGATACAAATTGATAATATAATAATTTTCATTCACTTTCGGAATGAGTCATTTCTAAATTTCGTATACTATAAGAACCAAGCTTGTAAGTATGTATGTATGTACCTACTACGCATGTACATACACTAATAATATTCAAGCCAATATCGAATAAAATCTAACGAGCAATTTTGCTTTCGAGTATGTTAAGTAATGATCAGAAATTTGTATAAAGTTGTGCCGTTTGCAATCAAATAAATAATAAGTCAAGGTATCTATTACTAGTTGTGAATGATATTTTAAGCAAACTTTAAATAAACGTAATGAATATTTTACATTTCGTAAAAAAGTGGCCTGGCTTTATGTTAGTAGTATAATTTATTCACTCGCAAGTTATAAAGAGAAAAAAAAAAAAAAGGAAAAAAACATGGCATTGTTGCAGGCGAAATTGTTAAATAAATATTGCTAATATTTTAACTCATCAAGCAATTTGGATAGACCTAAAAAGGAGACTCCCTCATTTGAGTACAAGCAGAGTGAAATTAGAATCACAAAATATTTTTAAGAGCATAAACTTTTGTGAGCGTGAAACAAAGGTAGTGAATTTTTGTGACACAATTACGTAGCGTAAGTCAACTTCGGAGAAGATTACCTACCTGTAAACTCGTCCTCCCACTCTAAACCAGGATTTAGATTGTACTCGTCTTGAAGGAGGGAAAAGAAAACTTCAATCAATTTTGTATCTTAATTTGTTTGCATTTCAAGCCTGCTATATGAACAATCGTCGATGCATTATCAATGTTATTTCCCAACATTTTATACGTACATTTGAATTTTATTGATCTTATGATTCAAATGAATAGAAGATTCCCATAACAATCAAGAGCTAACATGAATTGTTGTAGAATAAGGAATGACTGATTTTATTTTTACTTTGGAATTTAATATTTTGTTATGATACGTTGATATAGTGTTATTTGAATTATAACTGATTGACTAAGAAATTTTAACAGAATATTTTACAGCTATTTTACAACTTGAAATATGTTGAAATATATTTTGCTTTTACTGTCGAAGTTAATAGGAGTAAAAAATTTGAATAATAATCAATGGTGGTTTTATGAAACGTGAAAATGCATCGAAAATTGGTCCAACGGATTGAAATGTATCAAGTTGACGAGTCAGTGTTATATAGCTAGCTACATGCAAAAGGCTTTCCCTATTTGAGCTTCTATAATTGTTAAACATATCGAAAAATCACATTTCATGGTTCATTTACAAAAGCCAGGTACGCTTGATATATAAACTCTTCTAGATTTTTCATGACTCTGGTATTATTTTTCTGTTTAAAACTTACAATAATTATCTGACCATGATTTGTGACTTTCAACTAATCATGCACTTTTCAACTTTACAGCGTATTAATTTTCAATTAGATCGCACGCTATATAAGTTTCTTTTTTTTTCCTTTAAATCTAGCAAATTATTTCTATAATGTATACAGCAATAAAATTTCATATAAAATATTCAATTTTATTGTAAATATGAATGCTGATTTACTACTGTATCGAGAATTTATCATATTACTTATGTAAGTGAGAAATGTGCATTTCCATACACGTTGTATGATCAAAATAGCAAAAAAATAAAGAAACAAAAAAAAAAAACTTATAAAATATTGCAGATTTAGTTCCACGCCATAAAAGTATTTCACAGGCACCTTTCCTGTTATACAATAAGTCTTGTTATAATTCTTTACTAACAGCTACCGAAAAGATCCTAAGGAGTATTCATAGCAACAAAAAAAGGATGCAAGCAAGAGCAGGATTTTCGAATCGGGAGGTAAGTAGCATAAGCATACTGACATCTCCGACTATTTATTTAAATTTGAAAAAAAAAAAGATTATTTTTATCTTCCAATTTTCTCTTGAAACAAACATAAGCATTTGTCTTGATTGATATATTGAAATTAATCTTGTGATGTCAAGAATCTCAAAACACATGAAAAGCAAGATGATGAAAATAAATTTGACATTCTACTTGCTGCAAAGACACGACGTTGACAAGGATTTAATTTATTTTGACCATACCTAATTTTTTTACAAAATTATGAATAGAAAAAGGACAGACGCTCATTAAATTCAACTCTTGATCAACCGATTACATAAACTCGATATTAAATTCGTTGAGTTTTTTTCACAAATTTTGTTGCTACGGCCTTCCTTTGATAAAGTATCCAACATGATAACTTGGCAGTCAGAATACCTCGTACTGTTTAGTAATCTTTTCTAAATGATTGAGGTTTGCATCCATCCCCGTGAGCCGAAGCGAAATAGTTTTACACCATGATATATGTTTACCAGATTGAGATTTCATGAAATTAATCAATTCTAATTTTCCCGATTGCATATATTCTCAATCACTGTAAGAGCATATACAATGGTGTAAAAAGAAACCCGTACCTAAGCTGCCCGATTATTATCGCATCCACAGATAAAAATGTTTGTTAGTATTGGAACGTTCAATGTGAAATTCACTTTGAGAACTCTGGAAGGTGCGTTAAGTTGTGACAAGATCTGGCAGTGGACATAATATCTTTAAAGAACTGAAAGTCAGTAATCAAGTGTGATTTTGTCTAATACAAAGAGTCTATGAGTTTTGAATTAAATAGAAAATACCGTGAGTTTGATTTCTCAACTCCGTGTGATTTTTCAGTGTGTCAATCTAAATTAAAAAAAAATGTTTCAAAACAGAAGGTAGATTGATTTGGTGTGTTACTTCTAATGAAATACCTAGACAACTTTGAAAGTCGGGATGTCAGATCAATCAGGATGAGAATTTAAATGAAAGCTTAGATTTGAGTCACTCATTGATGAATATAATTATCAAAGTTTATAACTACCGAAATATAACAAAAAAAAAAGATTTCGTATGAGCCGTCAAAAATTAGGCAAGACGACACATTGTTATTTTCAGGCAGTAAAATTTTATAAGGAAGAAAGGTCAAACAAGGCTGATAGTATAAAAGCAACTCATCAAGACAGTGGATGTAAATAATGTTTTTGGGTGGAGAGTCATCTCGAATAGTTAAATAACTATTGATTGCTACCTACAATGAATAACGTATCCTATGTCTTTTGATCATTTTATCATCGATTATTATTTTCTTCTTTTCAATAAACCATTAAACTATCTATTGTACGCTAAATATTAACCCATTCAGTTAGAGGATCCGATATGGATACAGAACTGATATCCATAATGCAAAGTCCCAAATGTGCTTTGAAGACATTTGTACTTCTGGCAAATGATAAAACACTTTCCTGAGCTTTATATTGTCAAATAAATTAAATAGTGACAAATCATTCGAGGAGATTCAAACTGAGGGCCAATTTTTGAGAATATGGTAATCCAAATAAATTGTGCATAAGCTAAGCTAATCTGAGCCTCAAACTGGATGGAAACCAAGAGAAATCATAACTTACCGTAATAGCCGAATGCATGAGCTGAGGAGGGGAGGGAAAAAAATTTCACTTAGTTACAATCGGACATTGACACGCTACATTGAGAGCACCTCCCTACACTCAGAGCAATCATCAAATTCATTACAGCTTTTTTTTTCACCTGGGTAACGAACGAGATTCGATTACAAATCAAAGGATTTAATCGAAAAGTAAAGACTTGGGATAAAATTATATCAAAGTTTCCAGCTTTTAAGTATAATCAGAGTTATTCAGTATGTAAATTTGGGCATAAAACAAGATTTCTTTTCCACAAAGAATTGACTTGAAAGTTCTCTAGTTTTGATATTTTTCTGGTAGTATTGTAGAGTTAAAAAATATATTTTGTTGAAGCGACTTGAGTATTATGAGTCTTGATGATAAGGGACGATAGATTTGAATAGGTGTGATAGGAATTTTGAAACAATACCGATACGCTGAATGTAGTTAGGTCAGTTTGATTTGTAATTGCAAAATCGTGTGGTGCTGTGGTGCCTACAAATCAGAGGAAACGTACATATTCAGAAACACTGCCTTCTATCAGAGTGTTCTAAAATTTTATAAGAACATATTCAATCGAACGCAAACTAGTGTCTATACGTATATTGTACTCCGCACAACTGTGGAATAGTAGCTGCTTTGATGTACTGCAAAATAGATCAACATAGAAACTGGCGGCAAAGATATAAAGAGAATTCTTAATCCTCTGTCAGGGAAGTAAATTATCAGCCATTATTTTTCCATATTATGACTAATAAGGCTTGTTAGTAGTTTGTCTCAATAGTGGCATACTATTTTTGAGATTTTTTTTTCAACTTTTCTAGAGTATGTTTGTATGTTGTGAAAACCGGGAAAATATTATTTCATTACTTGGGTCGTCCATTGTTTTGAAATTTCACAGCTGAACAGAGTACTGAATCTCACTTACACGCCTTGTCACACTTATGCCAACCCCCGAAGTTTCTCCGTAAATTATAAAACATGTTTTTCTTTCACCGCCGGTCGCAATTAGCATCGAAGCAAGCACCGCAATTTATAAAAGCAAATATATGTATGAATATATTTGCAGTAATTATTAGAATCAAGTGTGCCCTGATAATTTTGTACCTATTAGTAAATTCGTAAATTTGTTTCAAGCAAATTTAAGCATTTTAAAGCTGTCTTTGTGTACAAGCAAAGAGTGAAACTGTATGTAAGATCATTAATAATCACACTCTAAATCAAACAATAATATAAAATAAATTTTATACAATTGTCTCTGAATGCATGATTAAATTCTTACATACAGTATCTGCGTAATATCTAAACTCAACAACACAGTATCTACCTCTATGATACAGTTATAAATTATATACGGAAGTGTAGTAAAAAAGTAGACAGAACATACATAGGTAGTTTGGTGCAGACCCACCTTTCCTGGGACGCCACCAGTCGGTCTCAAAGTAGCCTGCGGAGCAAGAGTGAGTTGGTGTGGTTGTTGAACAGGAAGAGTAGATCGAGTATGCGGAAGAAGAGGTGGACAGTCCTTATGTCCAACACCAGTTGATTTGACCAATTGTATCGCAAGACAAGGGCATACGCGCACGGTTAAAGATACCGCAACATCAGTTAGCATAAGCAGAATTTTTTAAATTGTCAATATCAACATTTATATAAATAACTCAATGCACATTCTTTGCAGCATTATAAATGAAGAAAATTATATTCTTGAATTGGAAACCATCCACAGTGTGATAAGTAATATTTTATTAGTTAGAATTTAGCTACTTGTAAGCCATGGTTCTCTGAATCGGCTTGAAGTTTAACAATAATATATAAAATTAGATTATCAGAGATTCAAAACTATGGTCTCAACAATTATTATTATTTTTTTTTTCTTTGGTCTCTGGAAATATGCTGCACTGCGCATGAAATTTATATGAAAAATAATTCATCGTTACTTATGCTAAATGAATTTGCAGTAATATAGCGCAGTACATAATACAGTAGGCAGTAACCCGGATACCAGAAGAAGTTTGAAATTAAATACATAACGCAAATAGTACACATCAGCCACAGCTCTTTGTAAATGTAATTTCAAATTCGAGTTTCCCAGCCTAAATCTTTTAACGTAATTAAAATAAAGGTCAGTGAATGAATAGTACAAGTTTACAGCAATCAATTATGAAGGTGTGTAAATGATCCGTTGAAATTTTCATCCAATGCAGTTTTTTGTGCATTGCTATAATTTTATAAAAATAGCCTTTGTACCGACCTGACTTTATAAACCTCTGATATCTTTTCGATAATTTGAATACTGTCTCATTATGGCTCAAAAGCTGTGATTGAGTGTATACCTTGGACATAAATACCAACCAGACGAGCAGCTTTATCCCAAATATTATAATTTTAAGATGTGTCAGGATTTATCAATTAATATATACATACCTATGTATTGAAATTTGTTTATCAGGTAATAATGAGACTGAAACTTTTTCAATGAAGAATTAAATCCTATCTTTGTACAAAGGATTTCGAATAAGTATTTTCGTTTTGACAGGAACTCATGGTTTGAATAAGACTTTACAGTCGAGATTCATTAAAATAAACTCTAATTTTTAGATCTCTGCAAGAATTGCTTATGGTTTTGATAAGAGTTTACAGTCAAGATTCATTAAAAAAAAAAACTTCAATTTTTGGAACTCAAGCGGGACACTGTGCAAAGCTCAGTATTTATTTTTGAAAGACATTTGCTATAAACGTATCGTGACACAACCAGAGAACTATAATAGCTGCAACATAGATATTACGACAAAGATATGTTGTTAGGTTTATACTATATTCAATCTTGAACCAAACCTGAGACTGTTATACCAAAAATGTGTGTATATATATTTCTCCATAAAACCTAATCTACGATTAATTTGTCATTCTATTTTTGTTAGTGGTAAAATTAGAATCCCGAGTGAATTAAGAAACCAAACCAATACTCCAAAACAATAATGTTAATAAATTATAGTATAGTTCAACTAAATAGTAATAAGATAGAACGAATAAGAAAATTAGGATATAATTGTATCTACAGAGTTCGGCATTTGAAGCGGAATACCGAGTATTTATTCTGCTTTTGGACAGATAATAAAAGATTTGTGATTTTGTCTTATGTTTATTAAAATACTTCTTGGTCAGTTATGTTCAATTTTTCTAGTCATGCAAATCTCAGAAATGGGTGAGACAAAATTTGGTATTGTAAACTTATATCAATCCTGACTAAAAAATCAATCGAAGAAAAGTGTTGAATTTCGTTTAAGGAAGTGAAGGTGACCTCGATATCTCACACTAAACAACTTTGAATAAGAATGAAAGTCTACCCTATTATGCAGAATAACTTTTTTTCTCAACACTTGTCCATATCTTTGAAAGCAGAACAAATATTCATATGCTCAGTTTCGAATGCATTATTCTGTAAATTTAACTTTGTTATTTGATTAACTAATTTTCGTATGTTTGTGTAGCAGGGAGGTATTGTGACCTTCAATGTATTCAGTTTAGTTGAAATTTATACTCCATATTATTTTATTATCGCTGATTTGAGCACGTTATCAAAAATTAGGTATAGCGATTCAATTGGGTCCGTCTTTTCATCAAATAAAATTAACTGATTGTATAATGGGTAGTTGTAAATTATTTAAATTTAAACGAAGCTTTTAAATATCGCTTCAACTCAAATTTTAGCCAAGGGACAACGAAGTATTCCAATAATAGGATGTCTCACTGGAAATATGTTAGTACAAATGTAAATTTATGGGATGATGCAGAGATAAGATACAACCGACTTGATAAAGCAAGCTTTGACGAAAACGTATTTCACGCGATTATACAATTAAGGTAGGAGTACAAATTTGGGAAACAATCGTGCAACTTGAAGTTGTACCGATTAATCTCAGAAATTTTTCGCAAGGTTTAATTGTGAAGTTAAGTAGTTAGTGAACCAATTTCTCTAAGATTATCGTTAACATTTCTCATTTCTCGAATAGGATCAGTTTTTGTGTACCATGTAATTATTTTGCTTCTATACGACGATTGCTCGAGCTTCTCTAAATCATATTTGACGAAGTGGTGTTTACGGAAACGAGAAAAACAAAAATTAAAATCACTTTAAACGGACGTGTCGTGTGAATATGTAAGTTTCCTCGAACGTTATACTATATAATCATAAGAAATAATAATGATAATGTATATTAACGATAAGAATCATAGAAAATATTAGGAGTTAACGTAAAATTTAACTTAACTAAAATTAAAATACATTAAATATTTAAGACTGTTATAATTAATAACAGAGCATAGTTCAGCTTGACGCGAATTAAACATATTAAAAAATAAAGTGTTAACACACGAGTTGATTATCATATCCGAAAGTTGAAACTGAAACTGTTAGACATTGACAAGATGATTTAACGACTGTTAAACAAATTCTGCATCAGTTTTTGTTACTCGTTTGTACATACATCGAATATTGAATTTCCTGATAATATTTCTAGCCAGGAAGAAAGTTTGAAGCAATATTTCCTAAATAACGAACTTCTTTTTCTTGGAATAATTGTGATTATGAAATATTGAATAATTGCAGGACAGCATATTATGTGAGCCGAATTTACAATGACTTCAAACCTTTGATCCAAGCTGGGGGAAATATTACCTAATATTCTTAAGAAAGTAGTGAGTAACAAATTTCAAAAATAGAAAATAAATTTCATTGTCCAACAAATATGAATATTTCATTGTTCGACAACCACTTTACCATGTTCTTACAAACTAAATATTTTAAATATATGTACAATTACCCCTGAGGTTCGTTAAAAATCTGCATGTGATATTTTGAATTGTTATTAATCATATAAAATGTTGAACAAGGGAATATTAGGCAATTATTATGTATCAATTCAACAACATAGAAACTGTGGATAAATTTTGAACAAACCTCTGAGAATTTCAATATTCAAATACAAAGTCATAGTGCAGCACCTAATTGAATTTACAACTTTGAATCAAAGAATATAAGTTTTACATTTATAATTTGAATGATTATTGATTGATTTAGATGAAGTGATTTCCTGCAAAACTTTTAGTCTCAATTTTGTGCTAGACACATGTTTATATTCAACAACAGAGAAGACACAATTGACATTAAAGTAGCAATGCCAAGCATTTGCCTTTTCTGAATGACTAGAATATCGTGAAATTATCCTAACACTGAAATGTGATTAAAAGTAAAACTCACCGTCGTGTGAAGTGTGCGTGGTTTGAGCAGTCTGCGTCTGCTTACTATACACCACAGGTTCCTTAGGTGGAATATCAGTATGTGCTACCGATACAACTGTTAAATCACGTGGAGCCTTTCGCTTTCCTGGAATACTAATGGATAAAAAATTGTAATAGATGTCTCCTTCATAAATAAGATAATAAAGATGTAACATTGTTCTCAAACAAAAAGTCCATCACATAATTTCTCAATTCATACTACGTTATTTATTTTTGGCTTTACTTTGCCTAACTTAATACGTATATCAAAAAATTATCATAAATTTAAAGAACTAGATAGCTTATCATGGCTGAAAATTTCTGTAAATTCGATTCTGTACCCTTAATTATTTGACAGCAAATAAAATCATACACACAGAGTCGCCGGAAATACCTTTGAACAGAATTGATACTGGAAGGTTGTAAACTTGCGTCTGGTGTAGCATTAGCACTTTGCTCTGGGGTCAAAGAGTTCATACTAGATAGACTGGATAAGACATCTGTGAAAGCATAAATTATATCATCAAATATTTGGCCGTGTAAATTCCATTTGCAAATATAAAAAGAAACATACAAGTATATTGTATCATAAATAATTAATGCAGTTTAAACTTTGATTTGGAATTACCACGAATATTTAAAAAAATCCTTTACAACGATTTTGAATAAGTTTTTTTTCACATGATTACCTGATACCGTTGCTACTCCAAACGACGATAACATGGCATCCAAATCTTTCCTGTGATCTTTATCGTTACCCGCAGCTCGCACAGTTGCTTCTTCAACCTTTGAATAAATTAATGTAAATAAAACATTTCCAGTTAATTGTTAGTAGGATGGCAGTGAGAATCAACACAGATATTGATCTGTTATTGAAAATAACTTAAAATGAAAAGCTAACATTGCATTATTTATTTTCAACATGATTGTGAAGCATTGAATATTAGAATTGTGGTATAATGAATACTGCTTTTACATTAAACCCAGGAGTTTGAAAATTATTATAATTTCAGAGTATAACTGAAAATCTGTTAATTAAGGACCCCCAAAGATTTAAATAATTAAAAATTGATCAATCTAAAGAAACAATCAGTTGAAGGAACAGGTTTTCTCACATCTTTGAGCTCTTTCTCTCTACGCCTCCTTTCTTTTTCTTCTCGGATGGCTTGCAGCTTCGCCTTCTTCCGTTCCAATTCTGCTTTCCGATCGGACATCATGTTAACAACTGCCCTCTTTAATGTGATAAAATAAACGTCATTTCTTATATAAATTGTAAGAACTACATCAGTTGACGTTATTCATAAGCGTGGAAATATTAAATTGACATAAAGATCGAGCTTTTGTTTTGGGTTACGATTTTTGTTTATCTTTATTCAATGATAATCACCACGGGCATAATTTTGTCAAAAACTTGTTGAAACTGTGCGATAGTTTCAGCGAGTAATAAATTAAGTAAGGAAATATGAATGTTTTGTTTGTTTGATGAATAACAAAAATCATATTCTTACACTTGGGATATTATGTATGTATGTATAGTACGTAATTTTCGATCGTATGAAAAGTTTTCGTGGGCTGATAGACGGTTAGATATCTACAACAATACACACTGTGTAAGAATTATTGATTTCTTATGATGCATATCCTATACATAGTTGACAGACACATCCACCTCGAATACCGCATTTATGATTCACAGGTGACGTAATTTACGAAAAGGTGAAAAGAAAAAAAAATATGTACATTGAAATAATAGATATGTATACGGTATAAATCATTTATATTCATAACGTGTCAAACGAAGAGTTTCGAACAAGCAGCTCGTAGCTGTCGGTCAATCATACGAATACATATTTACCAATAATATAGAAAATAAATACGCAGTAGTAACTAATAAGCAAATATGTATCTATTCACCTTAGATTATAATAAGAATTTCTCGTAGCACCGATTATCAAATACCTAAGAATTACACCCTTGAGATATAACTAGAGACGTCAAATGTCTCTCTATTCTCTACCCGTTACGTCTGACGTACGGATCCATTTTCTTCTCACGCCAAATCGGCAAATCGCAAATCGTTGACTACGATGTAAGTCAAAGTGAGACTGAATTAATTCGGTATTTGTTTCCTCAATAAATTAAAAAATACGATACAGCAACGAATAAAATTTTTTAGATTCATTAATAAAGTATTTGATTTTTTTAAAGACATTGCATTCAATACCTTGAGATAAAAGTATGAGAATTGGACAGGATGTCTTCCCGATCCAAGATGAGATGGTAGAAAAGGGGTCCACGATGACGTAATAGTATTTTATTTCTCACTTGCACCAACTGTGCACACCATAGTTGTACTTATTCTCGAATGACGTTTCGCATCCATCGAGGGAACCTTTTTTGTTATTCAAGGTCCTTGTTCCCGACCTCGATTTTCATTTGTTTCGCACCCACACGTTCAGTTGTCGTCGACCACGAACTATTCCAAGTCTAGATACTAGACAGACGAACAAATAGCCCGAAGAATCAGGAACATAACCCTAAAACTGACTTTTTATGTAATATAACAAATCCCTTGCTTTGGTTATGCGATACATCAGTCATTGATCGCTGTTTCAACCAAGTAATTCGTTGTATAAAGATATTTAGTATAAAAAATGGGCATTCTGCGGTTAGTATACGATTTGCGGTTCATCGAAGCTCTCCTGTCACGGTATTTTTGAATAAACAATTATTCCGAGAAAGAACAAAATAGCATCGAAATATACGTTACAGATTTACGTTGAAGGCTGGCGTAGCAGGTGGATTTGTTTACTACACAGTACGAGAAGGTCTTTGGTCTGATCCAGAGAACAGTGTAAAGCTGTACGGTAAAATTTACAACAATGTTGCCCCGTATGTGAAGAAAAATATTCCTAAGGAAGTTGCTTCAGAGGTAGACTTCGAAATTCTCTAGTTTTGGTGTATTCAATTTTTCACATATAAATATTAATTATAATCAACTGACGATATCCATTTTTCAAGCTTCCGGATCTACCCAGCGTTACAGATGTAACAAGTTTCGTGAAATCTTCATGGAACAAGGGTGTGATAACATCTTGTAAGTTCCTATCGGAACTGCCTGAACATACTGCAAGAGGAATCGAGGCTAGTGGAATTAAAGGTGCTATTTCTGGTGCTATAGATTCTTTAAACGCTCCAGAAAAACCAAACGAATCTTAGCAATTGAATTTAATAAATTTGTTATTAATATTTGTGTATTTATTTCCTGGTTATATTAGTCATGATTCATAGTTCCATATGTAAATAAAAAAGATATCCAACTCCAATGAGTTCTTTATATTTTTTTCTGCCCTCAATCGTCTTGTTTGTCCTTCCAATTAACATATCAACTTAATACAGTAATAGTTATGTATATGCAAGAAACGCATATGTTCTTACCTTAAATTCTAATAAGTAGAATTCAGGTTCATAAACATGTAATGTTTGAGTAAAGATAATGATTCAATATTATCCGTGGATAAAATTTCAATTAGATTTCAGAGTAAAAAGAAGATACTAAAAATCGGGATTAGTTTCCAATTCATTAGAATATACTGTATACAAATTTAGCGCGTCACAAGTTTGTCCGTGAGGAGCGTTGTAGTCGTCGAAACGCCACCTAAACGTTAACTCGAGTATTACAAGTTGTAGGGAAGTAGAAGTAGGCGAGAGAAAATTGTGTCACGTGACCGGTCAGTTGTGCAGAAGACATGGCGGACAAAGAGGAGGCCGAGAAGACAATCGCCGAGGACTTGGTTGTCACCAAGTATAAGATGGCCGGGGAGATAGTAAACCGTAAGAAAATAACGCAGAATAAAATGAGGATTCTAATGACCATAAAATAGTCGTATTTGCTATAAGAGTTTTTCTATTATCTAACAAAATTGCCAATGGCCATATGGAATGTGGCGCGCCAATGCCGGGCCTCCTTGCCATGTGGGTTGGCGTCGAGCCTAAACTTTTTTACACTTTTCCCGCAAATACTAATTAATCTATTTTAGATAATTTGTACATTTTTTATACTCAAATTTTACCGTTTTAATAAATATTTAATCAAACCGAACATTGTTAAGAATATTCGTTTCATATCTTACACATCAATTATCTACCTACCAAGCTTGGCTTCTGTTAATAATTATAATTTACATGATATTATATTTTTATATTCACATAAAACGACTTAGATTTTTCTTATCATTCGAATCAATTCTTCAGAATGCTATTCTCAAAAAATGCAGGGAATGCTCGTAATACCTGGTAAAATTTTCTATACACGAGTTTAGGATTCGGATTAGGAAACTACTAACTTCCAATTCCACTTTCATTATTAAGGGAATAATTGATAAAATTTGTAAATATTTTTCCCAACAAAATCACTGAATGTAATTTCACTCAAACTTTGTTCTAATATCCGACAATATTTAATGACTTTTGTTTCGCATTGACCAAATAATCAAAAATAAAAACCTTGAAATGGCCAGATTAAATTTCACTCCAAACTCTGTATGTCTGTTAAATTTTTGTAAAAGAAGAACTTCATTTAAAAAATAACTGATAAAATTCCACATAGATCTTTAATCTCTGCGTCTCTCGTTCAACAGGAGTCCTAAAGCAGGTCTTGGACAAATGCGTAGTCGGTACATCAGTGAGAGAGATCTGCGAGTTGGGAGATAAACTGTTGTCCGAAGAGACAGGAAAAGTATTTAAAAAAGAAAAGGAGTTAAAAAAGGGTATAGCTTTTCCTACTTGTGTATCGGTGAACAATTGCATTTGTCATTTTTCACCTGTACCAAGTGAACCTGATCTTACACTGAAGGAAGACGACATGGTTAAAGTGTGAGTTGAGATTCGAAAAAAATCTAACTCTTAAAACTTTGAAAAAATTTGATTTGATTAATTTATTTTCATTTGTATTTTTTCTTCTTAGAGACCTTGGCGCACATGTCGATGGTTTTATTGCGGTAGTCGCGCACACAATCGTAATCGGCTCTTCAGCAGACAAAAAAGTAACTGGTAGAAAAGCTGACGTAGTTTTAGCGGCGCACTATGCTTCCCAAGCTGCTTTAAGACTTCTTAAGCCAGGCACGGAGGTAAGAAATTAAATGAAAAATGATAAAAGATCCCCTTTTTCTGTAAGATATGTAAAATACAAAAAAAAAATCTATTTCAATTATCGAGTATTAAATGTTCCTGTCTTGTTCTTTTTCAAGACCTACACCATAACTGGAACGGTTGAAAAAATTTGTGCAGCGTACAAGTGTAAGCCGATCGAGGGAATGCTTAGCCATCAATTAAAACAATTTAAAATTGATGGCGAGAAGACTATCATTCAAAATCCAAATGACGCTCAGAAGAAAGAACACGAAAAATTCACCCTCGAAACTCACGAGGTATAAAATTTGTGTATTTAACATGCAAATACTGGTATATGTTTTGCTGAGAGTATTTTCTTATTTTTGGAATCAAAATCGTTACGTCACATTTGATTATAAATAGGAAATTCTGACTTCACGTCTTGATATGCAAATGTTGAATAAACTGTATTTCATACATTCTGTTCATTTTAAACTAACTATTTTGTTTCCTGATCTCTAGGTTTACGCAATGGATGTGCTGGTAAGCACGGGTGATGGTGTCGGACGAGAACAAGATACCAGAGTGACTATTTACAAGAAAACAGAAGAAACTTATCAGCTAAAACTGAAAGCGTCTCGTATGTTTTATTCAGAATTGTCGCATAAACATGGACTGATGCCATTTAATCTGCGCACTTTTGAAGATGAGAAAAAGGCCAAGATGGGTGTCGTGGAGTGTGTTAATCACAGGCTGATCGAACCATTCCAGGTAAGAATAAAATTCACATTCTTGCATTCCTTTGTCTTCAAAATAATTGACCACTGTTTTCATTATGGCAAGGATTGTCCAGAAAATTCGATAAAACGTTAATTTTATTTATTTACTTATTTTGTTTTTTTATTACGTTACAGGTTTTGTATGAAAAACCGACCGAGCATGTAGCACAGTTTAAGTTCACAGTGTTATTAATGCCCAACGGACCTCATAAAATAACTGGAATTCCCTTCGATCTTGAGATTTTCCATTCCGAATGTCTTGTCGAGGACCCTGAGCTTAAGGTAAGAGTTTTAAGTATTCAAAAATCAGATTAATTACCCCGAATTTATTTACATCTTGTTATTTAGAGTAGATAAAAGGAATTACTGACATTAAAATGCAACATAACAATGTAAAACTTGAAAAACCAAATATTTCTGATTTTATATTCGTTGTTTCTATTTATTTTTTATTATTACAGTCCCTTTTGAATTCTTCGGCGAATCCCAAGTCAGCAAAAAAGAAGAAAAAGAAGGCCGAAAAAGCAGTTGGCGAGGTAGCTATGGAGGTGGATGCCAAGGCCTAACGTCAGCTTTATTCACATCCATGACTAATTGACATCATGCACCCTTCTTCTCCCATCTTTTAGTTGAAAGAAAAAAAAAAAAAAAAAACGATAAAAAACAAAAAAATAAAATAAAACGAGAACACTGTCAAAAGTAACACTGGACACTTTCTAGGAATCATATTCTAAATGTAAAAAGCGAAATGTTAGGAACACCCTTAATAATAGGATGTGAACACTGCCGACGTACCATAAATTTGTTGAAACATAAAAAAAAAAAACGAAATCAATTTTATACACATACATATGTTCACCGGCGTGAAAGTGTCGCGTATTACTGTATAATGTATTTGATTTCTCACCCAGGCGTATTTTCCTGTTCATCAATTGAGACTCTTATAATTTTATACTTGATATGTATAAAAAAATATTTCTTTAAACATGGTGTCGTTGTCACATGCTTTACGTTGGACATTCCGCAGATTAATTTATTTGAAAAAACAGATAACCACTGTAAGGTAGCTGTAGCTATATCAATTCTTTTAATAATGACCCACAGAATAAGCTGCTTGTTTCTTAACCGGGTGTCAAATATACAAATATTTCAGCAACTAATTGTCCAATCGCAACAAGACGAAATTACGTTAATTCCCATAGAGAAAAGAGAGAAGGAAAAAAAAATAAACCGGTGTATTTTTGCCGTTCGTTTCAGATCTAATAATGTAAAATTTCTAATCCAAGAATCAATTGGGTTTAGTAAGAGGTGCCACGTTGATTATTTGAATGATGTACTTCGTCTTAGCTGTGAAAACAATGTCATGGTACATACATCCATATATCTGAATTGCAGATTTAAACGAGTAATGACGCTGGGAATTTTTTTTTTCTTTTTTTTTTATAATTGCAAGATATAAAAACGAGATCCCTATAATACTTTGTTCAATATCTTTATGAAGGTGAAAAGAAATTTCTAAACCCTTATCGTTCCACTTTGGTAACTTGTACAATCTTATCTGAGAAATAGTTGGTATTTGACTGTATGCTCTCCGTTCTATGCTACGGTACACTGAGGTGCACTGAGTAACAAATTTTTTATCGTCCTAAAGAAAGATTATTTTTCTTTTTATTTGTTATTGTGGTAAGGGCGGAGGGGCGTCTGAATTACCAAGGAAAAATATGAAATATGAAATATTAATATTATGTAATAACTAATAGTTTTATATAAGGATGATAGATGATGTATCTATGTTATAGATATTTTTTCTACTCGAGTTATGCATATGTCGGATGTTAACGAGTGTACTTGTAAAAGAAAAGTATCCTAAGCTGATGTGCACCGGTCCTTCCTCAGCTTGAAATTTTTCAAAACTCTTATTCTGCAGTCTGCTTATCATTTTCGCAATACATAATTGTAATATTTGAATATGATAATTTTTTTTCACCGGGAGAAATTGTTTGATTTAAATGAATAATATTTTGTCAATTTATTCATTTATTCCTTAAAAATATTTCTAGTGTATTTTCATTATTCTTCCTCATTTTCATGAAAATTGTAGGAGAAACAAAAAAGAAATTCAAGTGTTACTAAGATGTAATAAATTAAGATGGAAAACCTATTACAGAAGATTGACAAAGAGTAGAGGAAGATATTGAGTGCGGTAAGGACGGTGCTGTTCGCCCATAGATAAAGCAGAAGAAATGGAATGAAATAGTAATAAATAAAACCTGGTGATGAGCGAAAGAAAGTAATGTTGCAAGTAGATAATCCAAATGATTGAAATTAGGTTTTGCCAGAAAAGATAACTTGTCTAATCAATTGCTGTAATAGTATATTTTCACTTCGTTTTTAAAAATTTGAAATATTTTAACGCGTAACACCCAACACGCTGTTAACAATAATATTAAAAAGAATCATAAATCAATCAATTTACACCTATTATTAACTTTATTAACAATTATTTTGTGTACTATTTGTTGGTAATAAGTTTGCTACAATCCACGATCTTTTATCGTTTTATCGGAGTGGAGATAAAAATACAGAAAACTATCAGTATTTGGAAATGTTTCTTTTTTTTTTCTTCAAAATAGATATCTATCGAATTATGGAAAACTGAATTACAATAAATGAGAAAAAGATTTAAACGATTATGTAATTGCAAGCTGAAATGGACATCTTCTAATTTCATTTAGGTATTGTAAGTACTTAGTTCAAAATTGAAATAGAAATAGTAGTATATATTTTTTATTTTGCGAATCTTACGATATACCGGAGTTGATAAATATCTGACTAAACTATTCTTTTTATTGCATCATAACAACGTACGAAAACTAATCGAAATTCGAATATAGTCTAAAAATTGAATAGTTATGACATTTCTATGTCCGTAGTATTAGCAGGAAATTTCAGTTTCAGTATAATGGTATTTGGCGTTGTAACATCAGCGACCATTATTTCAGATCCATCTTTTAAGCCCAGTTCAATTAAAGATTTGCTTAAATTAACTCTAGTCTTTTCTTCGATACTAGCCACACTCTGCATATACAGAGTTTTATTTTGACCATCGATGTTTGCTGTAATGCCAGGATTTTTCATCTGAAGATCAACTCTTTCACACAGCATTGATATCAAGTTTTTAAGCTTTAGAGAAGAATTGTCTATCTGAATTTCTCTTGGTATTTGACTGCAAGCTAAACAGTCCTCTTTCTTCTCCGCTTCATAAGTATACGTATAAATTCCATCCAAATCATTCAATACCTGAAAATAAATACAAATAAATGATTTTCACGAAAATTTACTCAACTATGAAAATCTAAGATTTCCAATTTTTGATATATTGGAGAAACTTGAACTAAAAAAAAAAAAAGAATCCTTTTCGATTGACCTTGATTATTTTTCGTTTAACATGATCAATCAACTTTAAAATTCCGTGTAGTCTACCTACCATGTAATTATTTAACGAAGAACAACAACTGGTTGCCAGTTTGAATACTTCTGTACTACAAGAGGCAGCGACAACTGCATTCGTCGATGCAACAGCAGGAATTATATTCTTAACAACGCCTTGAACAAGTCTGTAAGTTAATCCTTGAATACTAAATTGTAAAGCTCTCTCATTGGACTTTTCATAGATCCAATTTATGTGTTGTGGGTCATCACCGTCGATGGCACAATCAAAAGGATTCTCTTTTGGCCATTGAATCACCTTCACATATTCAATGCAATGTTCAGGTAAACGTGGAGTGTTTGCTATCGTACATAGCGGATAAGTAATCTGTTAGAAAGCAATTTGGAATTAAATTCTCATACATATTTTCCTTAATCTAAAAAAATGTCTTAATATTTTATTCAGAGAATTGATGAATAATTTTCAGATATTCTTCTGTCCTTTGTCAAAGCATTGCATTCCTGAAGGAAAAAAAAATTGAAGTTTAAAAAATTCACTCACCTGCGGAGGGTAAAGATCTAACGTACATTCAATGCAGGCTGTTAATCCGGGTAGAATAACTCTTGCGTTTCCTTTAAAACCTTCGGTCCCTCCATCTATCATGGGAATAACACTGGACTGATCTAACTCTCCGTTATCGTAATTCAAGAGTGATATTAACATGCCGTTTATCCATCGTCTAGCGACAATAGAGTCCAGCCCGGATATAACTATGTGAAATTGTCGGTAGAAAGCCTCGTCTTTATCTTGTATTTTACAAAAGTGTGGCGTTACGTTGCATCCTGGTATTCTAGCGTTGATAAACTTGGCAGCTATCTCGGCTTTTGAAGCACCGATGTCTTTGTGGCGGAATAAAAACTGCCTATTTTTTTATTGTTTATATTAGACACGAAAAATAAGTTTATTTTAAGATTAAAAAGCAGTTCCAGGTTAGTTTTTTTCAGGTTAGGTTACCTATTGAGGTTAGAAAGTTCAATCGTATCCATATCGATGAGATGGATCTGCCGAAATCCCATAAGCGCTAAGTCCTTAAGAAGTTCACATCCTAATCCTCCGGCTCCGATAACTAATATATTACAATTTTCGTTTAGAAATTGTAAAGTGTCAGGTGACGGTTCGAAATCGGGCCTACAAAAGGGGCCAGATCTTTCCAAAACCTTTCGCAGGTGACACCATTTTCTGTGTGTATAATCCGAGCCCATTTTAACAATTTAAGAGAGATACGAAATTGAAAAAATGTAGTTGGGAAGTTTCTCAAAAATCTTTTCTTTATTTATTTTTTTTCTTCCTTAACCAAGTTTTAAACGTCAAATACGTGCTGCTGACTATTTGAAATATGAAGTCGACGGTACAAAGTCGAATGTCTAAATCAACGGATAAACCTTATAGCGCTGCTGCAACGGCGTAAAAAATTTTCACGCGTGTTCCGCCACGTTATCTTATTAGTTTATGACTATGTAATTGAACTCGGGCTTCTAGGCATATTTTATATTTTTCCCGGGCGTAGAAAGATGTGTTTGTTGAATGTAAACGGAATATTAACGCGAATTATAATCTCTATAAAATGTTAAAGATCATTTGTTACATTAAAATGACAGTATGATGTGGTAGATTATTAACCGTATTGGTGAATGTCAGTTTCTTCATCTCGTATCTAATCTCATGTCAGTCATCTCGATGTTGGGACTGTAAAGTGGCATTGTGTCAAGTGTCAAGTGACGCTGTCTGACAAAACTGCACACATACATACAGTATACACGCGTAAAGCGAAAGAAGACTAAAATCGATAACAATAAACACGCTTGTTTAGTCTTGCGTCAGTTTTCAGCGACGTTTAGAATACAGATTTCTGTTTATTTACCGGCGTGAGTTAAATCGCCGATTATTTCGAGTACAGGTTCAACAACCGTACTACACACTAAATACCATTAAAAGAAATTGAAGGGATTTAAGGGGCCGTTCTTTTTTTTCGTCAGTTTCAAAAATCGTGAACGGTCTTTTATTCTCAAATCATCTCATAAGAAGATATTATTGATAATAATTATAAGGAACATGCTTCGGTTTAAGGAGGAACTAAGCAATATGATTGAACACGAGGGAAAGGATGATTCTCGCAACTCTTCAAACACTAATACTATCGACATTAGAGCCTGCTACAAACCTAGCGAACGAGTGAGAATATTTTCCGTTATGTATTATCCTTTATTTTTTATTATTATCACTATGAATAGACTATAAAGAGAATATTCACTGTTATTGTTAGCACCGCATGCTATGAACTATTTCAATGAAACTATTCACTCTATCAATTATTTTTTCTTCCGTTACTGTTGAAGTAGGTATGTACAGTTTTTGTTTGTTCATTCATTTTCATCATTATTGAGCGTCACGAAATCTGAAAAGTTGCTATTTTTTTGTCGATTTTATATGTATCCTTATATTTCTTTCTTATTTCAATAGCTAATGAAAGTATCATACATTGAAAACAAAAAAAAAAAAAGATCAAATTCGGTCTCATTTTACGTCGACGTGTGTAAAAAATATTCCAAGTACACCGTCGTATATGTTTTTTTATTTTCTTCTAACGTTCGTCTGCTTAGATCAGAAGAAAATTAGTTCCAACTGAATTAGTAGCTAGATGCAAATTGCGGATGTAGGGAGTGAGATACGAGGGTGAATATAGGTGCAACGGAGTAGCAGGAAATTCAGAGTTTAATTTGTTAGAAGATAAAAATTGATCTATTCTTCCTCTTTCGTCGATAAAAATTCGAAAAAGATTTACATTTTTTTGTTTTTTTCTGTGTACACTTTCGCGTACGATAAACTGAATCACGGGGTTCGTTTTCGTGCCAAACTGCAAAGAACGTACGCCTTCGCGGCTAATATATAACTAAATCAAACGGTATAATAAAAAATTTAATAAAAAGTATGCATAAACGCATTCTTTATAATCATGCTTTCCCTCTAGTCGACCACTTTTACTTAAACGATCACTCTCCAGCAGGTGAACATAGTGGAGGTCGATGACCCCTTATCTTAGTTCGTTGTTTTACTGCATACTATATGCAGCCGCGAATAGTTTTCGTAGAAATGAATAACGCGATCTCAAAGTCTCGAGAAAAATTTTTGACGGAGAATTCTCGAGTTGATTCATTAGAACGCGATTCTATGATTATACGATTAGATTACGAAGGAAGGGAATTCCCTGAGAATTCTTTTCACACATAATTCGTATGACTGATTAATTGTTAGAAATTTTTATCGGTGTGTATGTGTGTGAGTTTGTTGCTGAATAATGCGTTAGATAATTTGCCGATAGATATTCGTCGCTGCTGCACTTACTTACTTATTTACGTAAATCATAAAAAAACGAGTTACGATCGAAGAAGAAATCCCGTTCGTCCCCTTCGCTTAATACCGAGTTTGTTTTAATCGCATTCTGCAATTAGTTACGCCTTTGTAGTCATGTTTTCGTATTTTAGTATTGTAGAGGTTTTTTTTTTTTGTTTTTTTAAACATTCTCGTCATCGTCATCGTCCGGCTTTCGTTTAGTATAAAATTTGATTTCCGCGTTATTGTTAATCTTTCAGTTCACAGTAATTTTTAGCGTGCGTTAAATAATTCAGATTTATAATTTCTAAATAAATATAATGCGGTCAAATATTCGTGACTGAATTATTATTACGCGTATTTCCTATTCTGACGATGACATAATACACACAACTACAACTATACGAATATAACGAATACGCAGTTTTATCGACTGATCCCGCGATTCTCTTTACACTATGTAACGTATTAGATATATATGTGTGTAAAAAATGTTTACTGCAAATCGTCATTCCCACGCGCGCTATACTTACGTATAGTTGCAAATAATTGTACCGTGTGTCGTTGAGTTCGTCAAATAGATAAGATTGCGGTAAAATCGGCGGGATTTTATTAATCTAGTAAATGATTTTATTTCTATTTCATTTATTTTTTATTTACTGCAGTAGATGCAATTTATCTGCTATACATACCCACATTTTTTTCTCTCTCATTTCAACTATTCGATTTATCTATGTTTATAAATAATTTTTTTTATTTCGTTCTTCCTCGCATCGTGTGTCGATCACCACGGGTTTTACTTCTGTTCTTTTGGACGGATGTGGGATACGATGAAAGATTCTCTGCGGTAACTAATGCTTCTCTATTTGCGGGTGCAGACTTTAGATTTTAAGGTTTTGGGGTCTTGGGATTTGGCACGAACTCAGATCTCGGATCGTCTCCATTCTCTGTAGAAGTTTATATACTTACATCGATTTAAGAACACGAGTGCATAGATACGATTATTTGCAACCAAGTGCACTGCCAGATGTTAAATCGATTGTATTATCAGCTTCTCTCGATTCGAAAAACGTCCTTTCAGTTTTCGAATGACATCGGTTCGTTATTCGAAGTAATGTTAGTATCGCACGTTAGGCGAAGAGGCGTTATATATGCGTGACTGCGATCTTTTAATTCTAATTTAGTGCCTTCCCTTAATTCCATAAAGCCTGTAGAAGCCCCGTGATGTCGCGTTTTCACGAAAATCAATGATCCAATCGAATGGCGTGATCTGGTTATAAATGATCAGCACGTTTATAATGACTAAACCGCGCGAAAGTAGAGTTTATACATCTAATCAAATTTATTTGTGTAGATATTTTTATAGTATCGCGGCTTCCGCTAGTATAAGATGTAACCGTTATCAGGAAAAAATTCCAGAACTTTAGTACAATGTGAATTGATGATATGCAATAATATTTGATCAATGATTATTGTGAGATACTGATAGGATACGGTGAATGGTCATTTAAGCTTTTGATAATAATAAATCGTTAATTAAAC
Organism: Macrophya alboannulata; assembly: GCA_949628255.1. NCBI lineage: Eukaryota > Metazoa > Arthropoda > Insecta > Hymenoptera > Tenthredinidae > Macrophya > Macrophya alboannulata. The sequence continues at coordinate 16,304,558 of OX451210.1, read as the reverse complement.
ATTAAAATAATATAACGCAAGTTTTATACATATTATAACATTATATTAACGGCTTTCCAAAACCTCAAAGAAAGCCAATTCGATTATAATTTAATATAGGAAATGAATTCCTCACCCCACTTTTCCGTGATGTGTGAATGTATGCATACATACACGTACATTGCACACCCACTGCAGTGATTGTATATCGTTGTATACGTATTATAGGTAATGTGTGTCGGTATACCTACCTCGTCTAGGTGGCCGACGTCTTTCGTAATGTAATCAACGTTGGTCGGTTAAATTCAGTAAGGATCGAGCAGTCGATGCGAACGAATCTTTTCCGCGGGTTGTATACATGCGTCTATTCCCGAATGAGCGAATAGATAAACGAGTAAATAAATAAATAAATAAACAGATTTCTATTCGAGAAACGACCGTTCAAATCGACATTAGAAATCAGCTTATACGCTTTAACGGGTGTGAGAGTATAGAGCGTGAATGAAATAAAGATATAGAAAACTGATGAATTATATCGCGATTATCCGCAGCTATACGTATAACTATAGTATAGTATAAGTGATATTATGAACCGAAGATTTGTTTATTTCATTATTGAAAAATAATCAATATATAAGGTTTTCATGCTTTGTTTTTTATTATTGGATTGAAATTCATACACCAATCGATTAATTTGGTCGTATACAATATAGTTTTTGTCGGTATAGGTATATACAATCTGTAAATCGGTATTTACGGATAAGCAGCGGTAGAGTACGACGGGCAGTGATATAGTCGATTTCGAACCGTCCTGCGGTTAATTGCTACTACATATAATACACAAATTCTGGTGTCTTATCTGTATCGTTATCGCAGTTAGGAAGCAATTTAAAGCATTGCTTTATACTCAGTCTTGCGTAAGACATTGCATGCTTCAAATATCCAAATTGTAAATTTTTTTTTTATCTCGTGATAATATTATTATTGATAATAATTTATAGTTTTTGGTTGGTATATAATTTTCTTATTTAAGTATATATATATAAGTATACATCAGTTATTTTCATTATTGTTTTTTTTTTTATAAATATATTTACACATAGTTCTCTAGATATATTATTATTATTATTATTATTATTATTATTATTATTATTATTATTATTATTATTATTATTATTATTATATTTTTTGTTCTATGAGTTTTGTAGAATTCTTTTTTTTAGTAGCAGTGTGTTTTTCTTTTTCTGTTTCATCTTCATGCAGTAAAAATAAACAAAAAAAAAAACAGAAATATTTTCAAAGAATTATAAAGAGCATATTGAGTTGATGTTGCATGGATCCATCATTCGTCGCCTGTTCTTCTTTACAAATGAGTAATCGAATGTTTAATATTGCTACACTCGAATAAGTGTTGTCAATTTGTTAAACATGACCAACGACAAGCAGGTGAGTGCTTTTCTTTCGTTTAAATACATTATATACTTTTATTATCGTTTCTTTAAATACAATTACCTATATATGTATAGGTATAATGCATCCTCTCATGTGGCGATCGTTGAATTTTTTGTTTCTACTCTTGAAGTATAGATACGAGATACGAGAAAATTTTCAACAACTATAATTTTTCGTTGTGTACATATTATTATTATAATTATTTATTATCTATTTTTTAATTCGCAAAATAACATCGATGAAGACACTATATTTATAGCTGTTCAATTTAAATATTTGAATTTATCGCACCAGATAGTAGATCGATTTATTTCGAATCGTTATTTGAAATGAAAAAAATACTGCAAACAATCGTTCGATGATCGCGGAATTCAATGTCATATATAGAGAGATTTTGCAAAATAGAAAAAAAATACATGAATAAATAATAATGAAACTAGTTACTAAGAATTATAAAAAAAAAAAAAAATTATTTCGTATTTACTTGAAATCAGATGAAAAAAAAGTATCATCGATTGAATTTTCCAGAATTTATAAACAAATTTTATTCCGTGATGATCGTAATCTTATTCAGTTAAAACGCCCTCATTTCTCGCTAAAGTTCGATTAAAATATTAACTAATTTATTGATTTTGAAAAAAAAAAAATAACAGTTAAACCGCTAACTGATCATTGCTAAAATTAATGAGGTAATAAATAGTCATCCAAACTATATAATCTCTATATAGTTATAGACCCTGAGAACTTATAGAGCTAACTATATATAATATTCCGTATGCAGAGTACAGTTATTTCTAACGTGGAAGACTATAATTAACAGCTATTTATCATTTACTTTGAATTAACATAATATTTATATCTCTTTTATGAATATCAGTCAAAATTAAGCAGACAAATTCAAATAATTTAACATAAAAAGCGTCTCTCACAATAAACAATGAGACTTTAAAATCAGTTGGAATGTGTGCATTGAATTTATCGATGGTGACAAATTGGTCAATTATTATTTAATGAAAAGTTCAACGCATCGCAATGAGTAATGACTTACTTTAAGCATCAATTTCACCATCAATTATACTCAATTCTTAAATACAAGATATCACATTTGTTTTACAGGCTTGGTTTAGAGGAGTGAGGAGTAGTAAATTCCGTCACGTTTACGGAGTACCAGCAAAGAGGGAAAAATGTTACGACAATGTCAAGATAACTAAAAATGCCCACGATTCACAATTTTGCGCAGTAAACCCAAAGTTTCTGGCAATTGTTACAGAAGTTGCCGGTGGCGGGGCTTTCCTTGTTTTGCCGATTGAAAGTGTAATACAAATTTTTCTAATTTACTTAATCAAATGATTTAAGATTCAAATCATTTAGACAATTTTATTTACTATGAAATATATCTTGAAAGAATATAATATGCAATCTTTTCACTCAGCAAAGCTTCATTTTCTTAATATTCATTCATGTACTCTAACTAGCTTTGATGAAATATGAGAGAATTCTACTTTCACTAAAGTCTTCCAGACTATTTTTTAATGCTAATTAATACTTCTCCGGTATAAATTTAACTGTAACTTTACTGAATCTCTCTTACAATTAGTATTATCCGTTTTTTTTTCTTTCTTTCTTCGTTCTTTCTTTTCTTACAATACTTTCATTTTTTTAATTGTTTTTTTTTTACGCTGCACTTTTCTTAAACCGTTCAAAATATCACTTATAATCATAGAAATCATCAAAAAAGTTTAAGATAATAAACTTTCGAATCATAACTTACAGACTGGTCGACTGGATTTTAATGCGAGCAGAGTTACCGGCCATAAAGGTCCGGTATTAGACATTAAATGGAATCCGTTCAATGACAACGTAATTGCCTCATGCTCAGACGACTGCACGGTGAGCTTTTGATATTAAATTCACAACGTGGTAGATTTTGTTTCTTCAAAGCATTCGGCAAATGTGTTTGATCCACTCAAAAAAAGATGATCTGTGTATCTAATCAATAATTTTATGATGCGTTACGTAGATCAAACTGTGGCACATACCAGATGGTGGTCTTTGCAGAAATCTAACAGACTGGTTGGTCGAGCTTCAAGGGCACAAACGTCGTGTAGCATACATTGAATGGCACCCAGTTGCTGAAAATGTATTATTTAGCGCAGGGTTTGACCATCTCATTATAGTCTGGGATATAAACAGCGGAGAAGCTGTTAGTATCATAGATAGACATCCCGATGTGATTTACAGTATGTCGTTAAACAGGGACGGCAGTTTATTGGCAACTACTTGTAAAGATAAGAAATTGAGAGTATTTGAACCAAGATCAGGCATTGTGGTTTCAGTAAGTATATTAAGTCTGGAGTAGCATCCTTTAATTTTGTGTTTAAATCAGATTTACAAACAAAAAAATTATAAGAATTCCAGACTTTGTATAACTAATTTTCACTTATTTCAGGAGGGTGTATGTCACGCTGGAACGAAAGCAAGCAAAGTTGTATTTCTCGGTAGTTCTGGTCGTTTATTAACAACTGGATTTAGCAGACACTCGGACAGGCAGTATGCAGTTTGGAGTCAGCACGATTTATCGAGTCCTCTAACATGCGAGACTATCGATTCTTCCAGCGGCGTAGTTTTTCCTTATTACGACCATGATACCAACATGGTATACTTGGCTGGGAAGGTAATTACGATTTTTATTATCTCACAAGAGACGTGCAATACAGAAGAAAATTTATGTATATTTGTCTTCCATTCTGTAAACAATTTTAATTAACATCGAATTATAATAACAAATATTATTCCATAGGGTGATGGTAACATAAGATATTATGAGGTCGTAAACGAGGCACCATGGCTGCATTTTTTGAGCCAATTCATATCTGGAAATCCTCAGAGAGGACTTGGCGTCATGCCTAAAAGAGGAGTCACTACTTCGCAGTGCGAGGTCTTCAGATTTTTTAAGCTACACGCAACTCGAGGAATGTGCGAACCCATCTCTATGATAGTTCCAAGAAAGGTGAGATATAAAATCGCTCATATTTTTTTGTTTCAAATATTAAGAGACCACAATAATTTCATATAATAAAAAATGATTATAAATTCTCGACATATTGATTTTACGTTTATCCCCAGAGCGATCAGTTTCAAGAAGACTTGTACCCAGATACTATTGGCACTACTCCTTCCTTGTCCGCCAAAGATTGGATCAGTGGTATGAACAGCCCTCCAAATCTCATCTCCCTAAAAACAGGTGAATTGATTGCTATTCGAGGATAGTTTGAAAATTTTAAATAAATATTTTCACATTCTAACATAAACTATTCCATTTCTTAACAGGCGGTAGTATTACGACGCACAAACCTCGGGCTTATAAACCGAATCAAGGGCCTCCGGCAACCGATTTAAATACTAAAAAGAAATTTGCGTTTCTGTCTACCGAAACGGTTCCGGATTACAGACCAGTAGAGCTGCATGACATGTCTGAGAAGAGTCAAAAGACGTCTAGTAATCAAAGTACAAAGTTTCATCAATTACAGCAAAAATTTGGGAATGTAACGGCACAGGTGAGAGTGAAATTTCTCATTAATCGTTGTTTTGCTCTCAGTATTGTTGCGATACTCACTTGGGAGAATTAATGTTAAACTATAACCAGATTAATAAGATTACAATGATATAACAGTAAGAAATGCAAGTTGATCAAGAATTTTGAGATTTATCCCTGAGTGGCTAGAAAGTTCTGACGTCATACTCGCAGGGTATAGGTTCATCGGCGTGGAATTTCACTGTTCGAATATAAATAATGCAAGTATTATATTTTGAGAAAGTTTGCAGAAGAATTTAGAAAATGCTTGTTATTAAATTAACAATATTTTATCCGATTAGCTTCCTTCCATGCTTACTACATTCAATTAGATGTAATATTTTTAATTTATTTTATTCAAATTTTACACAAAAATCTGAATCCAGTTTATCTATTATTTTTCTAAATCTCCAATTTTATGATGCATTTTGAATAAGTATTTTGATAACCATACTCGTGCGCAAAGGACAGATTTTAGAATTGGTAGAGAATAAGAGCAGTCTTATCGACTGTTTTTCTAACACACTAACACTTTGCATGGTCCACACCAAGCCACCGAGATGTAGTACTGAATTCCATGAGCTCGTGAACAAGTTTGGAAGTGGTACTAATTATTACCGAAAGGTACGTGTCACGTGTCTTAGTTGATTTTGTTTGAAATTTTTTTCGTTTGAAATATATTTCTTTGGTGAAGGTACTGGATTTTATTATTAAACTTTGTAACGTGTGCACGTTACACTGGCTGTCCTATGGTAATTATATTATAATTACTGCTGATCGCGATTAAATTTCAGCTTTATAATAACTAACAGAATAAAACTTCGCAACTAACGATCGTTCGCTTTTGGGAATAGAATCTTTGTTTCAAAGGCTGCTTCGTCTCATTGTCACGCATACTTGGCCATGTTATTGCAGCGGTATACATATAATACAATTTATATGTATCTAATTGGAAAAGAAAAAAGGTTTTTTTTTTAATCGCACTTGAGCTTCCGGTGATGAGAATTATTTTACAACAAATTATAATAATGGATTCTGTATTATTTTAGAACAATATTATGGCGTCTTCATTGGGTGACAACAAAACACTTGGCGGAACAGATCCTCCCAACAATGAGTCAGAGTTGAAAATTGCATTAGCTCGTCAAACAGACGAGTTAAGATTAGTAAGACGACAGTTGGCCAATAGTGAGCTACGGATTAAGGAACTTGAAGAACAAATAATAAAACTACAAAATCAATGAATATAATTTTCATTGAAATGGTCAAGAAGCAAGGTCTTTTGTTCCTAATTATTAAGCTTCTCACCAAAAAGGTGTTATAATAAATGTGGCCATTGTGAGTGAATATTGATTGTCCGCTATACTGGCGTTTGCGTAATTAGCTTAGGTCGAACGTTTTAAGTTCGAAATTTGTTACGTCTCTCCAACTTCTTTTTTTTTTTCTTTTTATTCAAAATTATAATTTAATTTCAATCCATGTAGGTACTTTATGAGTCATCAAGACAGTCGCCCAGGTTTCCATGAAATTAATCATTTTCGTTTTCACTTTTGAGTTCGAGTTTTCACGCAGGGCTAATCTCTTGCATTCAAGTATCTAGTAGCTGTGTAAACTTGAGTTTAACCATTTTTTTTTAGTTTTACAAATGAGAAACTGACGGATCTTAGTATTTTGAAACGGAAACTAATAACTGATGCATTTTTAATCATATCTAAATATTATTATCTAATATCATAGATAGGTAATTGCGCTAAAACCTTGATGTACCTACATTAAAGGACCACTGCAGGCAATATCATGATCAAGTTATCTTAAAATTGATAAATGTATATCAAATATAGCAGCAGCAGGCTAGTGATGAATTTGTGTATCATAATACTTAATATATTAATTATCTACATATTATATATATTATATACATATATAAAATTAAAATACTGTAATCAATTGGTACAAATTTTGAAAATAGGAATGGTATCGAACGTGCAACCGGTATCTTAATTTTTTTAAAGCTATTAGTGAAAATAATATTCTATAGCTTTTTGCTACCTATCATAATCAGTCTAATCTATTTATCGTGCCTTTGCCAAAACTGACCACTGCCTTCAATTATTTTCATTTCACATTTTCTAATCTTTCTTATTCTGACTTGAATAATAGAATAATAAACTCTGCTTAATAAGATACGAAGAAAGGATAACATGCAAAGTTCTGTACAGCCGAGGATAAATTCAAACTTACATTTTAATTTCATCCGAATAATAAATACATACATGTTACAAAAATTACATACATCTCACATCAAACAGTAACTAGTACGATAATTAATTTTGAAAATACTTTTTGAGGTATTACAATCATAAGTGCCTACGTTCAATTTACATAGGTTTCTTTAATTTATTAGAAAAAAAATAATAATTAATAAAACAAAAATAAATAAATAAAAAACCGTTAGATATTACTTTGTCTATGAATAAAACCAGACGTTTGTTCTTTAAATATTTTCTTTACACGCTAGATCAATATTATCTATACATATAATAAAAACCTGTATGTATTTTATTTGATGTTAGACGTACGTTATATTACTAAATAGTTAATTAGCTCTAGTTTTAAGATTAATTTTGGTCATTTAATGATCGTCTATACTTTGTACCGCCAATGTATTAATTAGAATATAAAAGCGTAATCTGTCTATGTATGTCTCGAATGCTTGACAAAATTTGAGTATGGCAACTTTTGGGGAAATACTAGACATTACATTTCCAAAATCAAAGAAAGGAAAAAGGAAAATAATAATTATGCGACGTCATCGCATATCAGTTCTAGAATGGGTCGAAGTTCTATAAGTGCAGTAACTTATAGGTGAGAATGATATAGGTTTGATCTCCCTGATTATAGGCTCCTTATTTTGAATCTGAGTCTCTATCTAATAATTGTGATTAGTTATCTATCGTTTTGAGAGAAAGAGGAGATCCAATATTTTTAAAATCGTATAGTATTATATTTTATTTTTTTCTCTTTGTTTCCCTTTTTGCTTAAAGGTTGCCTTACATATGCCAAAGACAGTGTATAAGTGTTTTGCATAAGGAACAAACAAAAAAACAAAAGGAACAAAAAAAAATGAAAAATATGCACAAAAACTAGAAAGTACGTTAGATTGCTTCGATAAATGAATTTTGGCAATTATGTATGGAGCTATAAAATGTATATTATAAATGTTCAATATTTGTACGTATATAAGCAAGCCTGTATAAGCAAAGCCTTTTTTTCAGATTAGCTAATTGTAATTCAATAAAGGAATAGAAAATGAATTTATGGTTTTCTCGTATAGATCTATATTTATCTACGATAATATCAAATCTGGTATAATGATAAATAAAACGATTATAAGCATATTAAATGTTCTTAAATATTTACGTTTTTGAAAAACGCTTTCGTGACAATCTTGTTTCTTGTTTTTGTTTTTTTACGTTTCTAAAAACTCTATAATATATTGTCTTGGACAGAATATTATTCACAGTAAATAAAAATCAAATATAAAATATATAAACGTAACGTTTACATATATATAATATCATTACGGCTCTGTTCGTGAATAAAACGGACAACAAAAAATATCTTTCCGTATAATATGAGTAAATATTACATTGATAATAATTGATCAATAAAACTATCAATCTATTATTATTATCATTATTATAGCCATCGATAAAAAAATATCAAATATTTTTAATCTACTCGCGATTAAACTATATAGGTATATACTAGTAATTATACATGTATACATATAACATAGATACTACCCTTTGTCAAGTTATATTAACCATTCTTAATTTACATAAAAACGCGTCACGTATCGTGCATCTGGCTATAATACATTTTCGCGAAATAATGCATATCTTCCTGAGATTTAACTCCATATTTAAAAGATCTGAATTCGACATATTACAGAATCTAATGAAGATTTTCCTCATTTTTTGAACTTCCTAAGATCTTTTTATGAATATATTTATTTTATTGAATCCTGTGAAATGACGACTGATCTGCAAATTATTACTTATAAAATATTGTACTGTGCTTGTTCTTTTTTTCTTTCTTGATTATTATCTTTTCGTATACATATAAATATATTTTATCAGATTTCTTAGCCATGTCGTATATGAATATAGGAATATGTATAACATCGTGATATAATGTATGTATAGTTAGTTTTAATGAAATTCTATAATTTCCTATCTCTTAAACGCGATCGTATAGCCGATTATCAGACTAGGTAATAGGAGGGAAATTCGATTCGGTAACGCGGTAGCGGCTGCAGGATTACACCCGTCACCAGAACACGTGAAAACGCACGTACGATATTCCAACCGGTCACCAGGCTGTCTAACGTAATTGCAGTAGTTACCCATGTCCAATGATGAACAGTATCTCTTGGTCCCGATCCCACCTGTTAATGTATCATTTTACAATCAATATTCATCGCTTCGAATTCAGTTTATACAACTATAATCAGTCCGTATTTTCTACCTTTTTTTATATTGCGAGTAATACTGTATTATGTATGTATGTATGTGCTGCAGAGTATCTGCACCGAGAGACATGCAAGAAGACATAATAATGCTGATAAATCATGCGGTGAGAAGTATGATTTTATTTATTTATTTATTTATTCATTCTTCGCGAGTGCGGATTGGTGATAATTGTGGATAAAAAATTAAAGCTGATAGTGCAAAGCTGGTGGAAAAAGATGATACGTATGTATGTATACATATGTACACGCGAAGCAGTCGTAGGTACAGCTTATTTAATAGACGTGATATATTCCGTGCGATTTATGGTTTGGAAAATCGTGAATTTCGGTGAAGCAAAGGAGAACAAGAAAAATGAAAAATAAAATTGAAAAAAAATGATCGAAAATTAAATTGAAATAAGAAAAATAACACATCGAGCTGACAGTGAGACTTTTCAAAAAGACCTCCGTATCGGCCGATGGTTTTGATGCAGTAGCTGGCCTCGAAAACGTGATCGCAGTTTCGTAACTGCAAAGCTTCTTTGACCAATTCACCTTCCATGCATTCCCAATCCGTAGACGATGAGCACTGATAGCAATCTAGACCAAAAGCTCCAACACCAAAATCCAATTTCCGTTAGTAAATAAATATGATATCAATGTGAAATAGTACCTAAACTAACTAAAACGAATTCGTAGATTAATTATTTAACGATTTTCATCAGAATTGACTGAAAAAATTGTATATCAAATCCGTTTAATTCGCGTTTACGGTTTCTATTTTTTATCAATTATCAGACTCAATTTAGCTCGAGCTTCTCTTGAATTTTTATGTAAAAATAAAATCGAGTTACATCAATAAATAAAAATAGGAATGAAACATTCGATACGATCAGAAAATTGAAGACTACTTATTTCCTCACTTTCGAGGAAATCAATTCATTTTTTCCCCGTAGTTATGCCGTGCCGTTAGTATTATGAATGATTTGTGTTAGTCTAATTGAAAAAGCGTTATTAATCGTAAGCGGGATTAGTTCCAATTCCTTGACGAATTGTTTATAATTTTTTTTTTTTTCTTGGGTTTTGATTTACCCTCAAATCGTCCGATGTGTTTGATGCAGTACTGAGCACCGTAAACATTATCACACGGCTCTGGTTTAATGTCGATGTCACTCGTCAGAAACTCGTTGCATTGAAATGGATTTTCCGAATCCGTGCCCAGACATTGATAACAGTCGATGCTGTTAGCTAAATAAATGTGTATAAAATAAATAAACGTAAATATATGTCTTTATACAAACGAGTAAATTATAAATCGGAAATTTGGTATAGAAAACTTATTTATTATTCTATTAAAAAGGGGAAAAACGAACGTTATAGGTACAATATTTTCGCATCTCAATTTAAATTCGCCCGGAGATTCATGAATTTTATTTTTCAAGCTCGCATTGCGATCGAAATATTTTCTTGACGAAGCGGAATAAATTGATATCACATATACCTATGACGAGCTGCACTATAATACCTATGAACCGTATAGCTATAATCCTCGTTTAATCTTTGGTTCCGTTGGTATTCGACATTCAAAAGCAATTACTCCGCTTCCTGATCCCTAACTGGAATGTAATTATAGCAAAATCGGGGACAACCCCAACGGCAAGGGCTGTCAAGTAAATGGATTAGGTATCTGTACCATGGATATTAAAAATTGACGTCGTTTTTTATTTCCTTTTATTCGTTTAAATACGGGATTTTTGTAACTTTTTTCTTGACTCTAGACTGTGCATGTAGTATCTTAATTTGCGAATTAAAACTCGCATACCACGAGTTCGAGGATTTGAAATTGTTCAAAAGATATTTGCACGGTGAATTTTTAGAATGCGGATAACAATTCCGGAGTAAGAAATATACGCAATTAAGTGTGACCACTGCACGGCGAAATATAGATATAACTCGTAAGAAAGACGACGTTATTTAACTAATTGAAGCGTATGAGGAATTCATTGATATTAATTCGTCGCTCGTTGTCTGACTGCTCGTTCATCCGTTAAATATAGGCGTTGAGAATAATATTTTACACTCGATGTGTAATAAGGGACTTAACGCATAATCTGAAGATTTTGATATCGTTATTATATTCCGGTAATTAATCGCGTATATAGAGAGCGTTTTCAATTTCCTACAACGGATATTAATATACGAAGAGATTGGAGGATATCGATCATTTGTAATTATCTGTATTATATAAATATTATATAGAAAAGCAATCACGAGCCCGGAGAAATGAAAATACATCTAAAAATTATCCAGAAAATTACCGTATTTCAAAGTTTCATTTATTTCATTAACAATTACGTTCGTTTTGTAGTTCTCAGTATAGTTCAATCATCAATGAATTTTCTCATTCTATAACACAAATATGTACGCAAGTTTCGCTTATCTCTTTGTCATGTCGGTACACAGCGATAACTGTAGTTCACTAGTTACAGAACTTTCATATAAAAATATAATTACACATTACAGCGTCCAAAGTCTGTATAGTAAATATTCAAAGCGCGTAAGCAGTGTCCTAATTTTCTTTAACATAACATCAATAACATTTTCATTATTTTAAAACCTAATCAAATTCCCAAGTTCGACGAACTGGATCTGCTTACGCAAGTGAGCAAGACTTTCAATATAACAATAATTTATTGCTCAGAAAATTGATATGGTATGTAAAATCGGATACGAGGTGTGACATATAACAGTTATTTGAAAATCTATCTATCCATGCCAATCTTATATTCCGCGTATCAAATATCTGATAAACAAATTATTCAAAGACTTCCTATATGTATATACGACGGATAATAATTGTTGATGCTTCTGAAAAATACTTCAACAGTTTTTTTTTTTTTTTATATACTTGTATACAAACAACTCATCTGCACTTAGCGAAATTTTTATAAAGTTTATTTGTTTTATATGTAAGTGAATAAACGCGCGATAGTTATGCGAGTGCATTGAATATAATTTTTTGCGCGCTGTTTTTTTTTTCTGTAAAAGTTATAACGCGATGCCCCACCCAGTTTAAAACCATCATACTAATACGTTCGGTTCGCATAAGTTGGTGAATCAGACACGCTATAGCGTTTGTTAAATGTAAAGGTGTAAATAGAACGCGCGAGCCGCAAGGAGTTAATTACTTACCTAATTCAAAGTGGGCTAAAAAGAGCGCAGCGATTATCAAACATCTATCTTTCGAAGCACTACCCATTTTTTATTTTCAATATTAGATTATTCTCGGTAGTAGGCAGTTGAAAACCGTCATGTAGTAAATACACAAACACACTATAGTACTACAATCCAACATCCACGTTCACCTGCCGTTTAGTTCAGGTAAAAACGAAGAGCTGAGTGGCCCCTGTGGCTTGACTAGCCTGAGCGTCGATGTTTATTCCACGTTTGGACTATAGGCGCCAATGCAAGAATCAAAGTGGGGGCTCGATGTTCTGACCAATAGTAAACCACGAATCGAGGAGGGAAGTCCAATCTTTGAACTTTGAATTGTTGTTAAATTCTGCATATTATTATCAGTATTAAATGAAGAATACTCGCGTTAAAGAAAAACCGCTTGCATTTTTTATAGAAAAAAACGAGTCTTTTTTTTGTTCGCATTGAAAACTAATAGATATGCAATCCGTAATAATGGGTAGCGAAATTATGCTAATTAGTTTAAAATCAGTTGGGGTAATGGGGAGATTGAATATGATGTATTTAAATAATATATATACGTTTTATATTATAGTATAGTATAATTCTGGATTTACAATATAATATAAATACTTTTATAATAATACTACGTTTTACAATATATCTAGTATAGCTGTATTAGCTTTACATGTTCGAATATCCCGGAGAAAACAGAAAAAAAAAATTTAAACAACTTATAACAAATGATCACAATTAATGGTACAGTTACATGTACAGGGGTATATTTGTTTAACGTGTTTATATATTATATGTATATGTATAATATTGTATTAGTTAATACGCGATCCATGTAAAATCTGAGATTCTGCAGCTGCCGCAATAAAATATAGAACGTTCATGATTATATATATTATCGATTGAAAATCAATACACCGTAAATACACGCGATAAAATAGATAAATATAGTGAATAACGATATATACTATGTACCAATAATTTGTGTATATAACAAAACAACGACGTATACATCATAATATTTAATATTCAAAGTTTATATAAGACAGTTTTATTTCACTTGATCGAGAGATTCAAACACAGTCATTATAGAACATTCCTTACTTATATACTTAGAAAAATCTGTCTTCCAAACTCATCCAAAGTTATTGCTTCAACTTTACTGCATGTTACTTTTTTTTTTTTCTTTGATCAGTTTTATTCACTAAAATTTCTACTGATTTACACATATTATATGCATATTCAATACATACAACCTACGAAGTTTGTATCATCCTTAAAAATCTTGTTTATTTAAATATCTGTCGTAATTATTTGGGATAAATAGTACATTATTTGATATTTATTACGACATAACGATATTTACAAGATATTAATTTGGTAATTTTATAACAATTATCACTCATTCTGGAGAAAAAAAAAATTGTTTTTCAAAATTTATCCATAACTCAATAACTCGATCACATCTACAATGAAAAAGATATTAATATCTATAATAAGCTAAAAATTTATAAAGGGGTATATTTTATTAAGAAACTTACACCAATAGTGTGTTTTTATTTTTAATTTTTGTATTATAGATCATTAGTCTTCCATATAAGTTCATTGAATTTCATTGGCGACTTCGTTTCCAGACAATTTTGATATGATTAAAGAATTTTTTCTCTTTAATTTTAGCTTGGAAGACTTTTTTGACTTTGTTTGCTCGATTTTAACAAACGGTTTTCTCACTCTGCCAAAAATATTCTTGTTATTTTGTTTATTACAGAGAAAAAATGCCCTCGACGATAATTTAGAAACTGTTTTTTCTGACGATGGGGACTTTGACGATTCTCCAATCTCTGGTCGTGTTTTAACAAATTTTGGAGATATTACTTTCATGCGTTTTGAATTCTGTTTAACAATGCTTGATTCTTCTCCAATTATTTCATGCTTGAAATTATTCAAAACTAACTTTCTGCTCGAACGTTTGTGCTTTGATATTTTAGGCACTAGAGTCGATCTAATGTTTGCTACATTCGATGTAATGCTCGGAATATATTCAGCAGACTTTAACAATTTCTTTCTAACAGCAATTGAGGATAATCTCATATTGGAAGATAGATTATTTTCTTCTGTCTTACTTCCGTCCTGATTTTTAAACATTCTGTGGCAGGTAACGGGTCGTGTCTTTCTGCTACTTATAATCCTTTTAACGTTTGTATAAATAGAAGAGGCTCTTCTTATCTTAGTCGGTTTAGCTGCCAGATTTATATCACTTTTTAATGAATTACTCCCGTCATCTTCTGTCACACAACTCATCTTCAATTCACTTGATTCCAGTGCTGGTTGATCCGTCATAATCGTACCACCTGAACTCTGTACAAAGAATAAGAGAAATAACTCATTGATAATACAGAAATATCTAATAAGATGAAACGCGAAAGGCGTAATTTTAATTCGTTAACTATGTTGAAAATTAATGACTTAATTATTAAGTGCAAATTTTCAAATGAATCCTAGAGACATGAGAGTTATCTCTTCAGTATTGATTTTTCAAATTGGTATCTAGTCTATTCATTCAGGTAATGTCTGACTGAGATAAATTAAACAAACTGGTCCCCACATAATGCGAGTCCTTCGTATTTATTACAAGTACGCAAACTAATGGTAGACTTACTGAAGAACGGCTGTGCATGCGAGCACGATATATATTATGTATAAGCATGCATTAAAGAAAAATGTGTGATATGATAAGGTACACCATCACCTTTGTTTTTTTTTGTTTACATACATATGTATATAAAATGTTATTCGGTAGAAATAAAATTGCAAGCACATTTTTACGAGTATTAGAATTCATTTCATTAATAAAAATACACCATATCTGGAGACTCGAGGATATAAGCAGGTGCAAATAAAAAATGAAGCTTATGAATGTGGGCTAATAAAATTTTAATTTATTTACACAAAGGTATTATAAAACAGTACATTAAAAGAGATTACACATGAATTATTAAAAATCGTATCGTTAGTATTTCAATTATATTTATTTCAGACTTTGAAGTAGTTTTTGTCCTCGGAGTAGTGGAAGAAAAACGCTTATCACACTTTGGTAGAAAAGAATTTTACGTTAATTATAAACATCTGATTTTAATATCAATTATATGATATTCTGCGGTATGTTGAAGCTTCGAAATATAACTGATGAACGATTAATCAAACTTTTGTCAATTAGAAGATCAATATTTAAATCGTTTGTATTTCAAATTCAAAGCTAAAATTGAAATCAATATAATGAAAAATGTCGTATTGTCGATTTAATCAGACTAGTTATTGATAAAACGGAAGCTATTCGTGCTAGAATACAGATACATTAGTTTCAAATTTCGTAGGATGAATTTGAATCCAGGGCGGGAATTGGAGCAAACTTAATTAAAAACGATTATTATTTTGATTAGGAATTCTGAGAGCTTAGTAAAGACAGTGGGATTAATTCATATTATAATCTGATGAGATTTGTAAATTGGTAGAAATGCTCTTATCCCTACTACTCGTGGACAAATTGATTGGTACTGACTTACTCGAAAGTTAGAATTGTTAGAAATGAATAAAAACTACATCGCAAAATTATTTACGGACCTGGTTCCTCCTTATATTAATCGTTTAATCTCAATTTAAAATTGACGAACAGAGGTATACGATTATTGGTTTCATTTTCTTTATCATAATTATGCCAAAGTTTTTTCCAAACTAAGTTTCATTATCAGAGATATAATTTTCTTCATTTACTTCGATAACTAGCTTCGAGCGTTTATATTTAACTGTGATAAATATTTGGCAATATTTCTTCAACTTTATTTAAAGCATGTCTAATCTTGTATCTATATTATGTCAAATGAGATGATATTTTATCACAGACTATTGTAATTTTGGATTAAACATATGTATGTAGTATTTAATTTGGTAATTATTCTGTTTTGAGCTAATTACCTATGTATTAATTACTTGAATAATTACTCGCTTATGAATTTATTACCTTCAAAGATTACCCTGAATCTTTGGCCTGATGAAATAAAGATTAATACATAAACAAGACAAAAATGTATAAGTAGATGAAACAAAAAAAAAAAAATGCATCTTCTCTCAGGAATGATACGGACATAATATTTTTATACGCTGACTTAGTGTATCCATCAGCAATAATATACCTATGTATATTATAGGGAAGACAAACTTATTGAAATAAAATATACATCAAATAATGATCAACGAACTTCACATCATCACGTGAATATTAACAATTCGAAAGCCAACAACGTAATTAATATCAACGAATAGATAATTTCTTTCTGGAAAAATTTCTATCCAACAGAGATAAATATCCATATAATTTTATGTCTTTGAGACTATAGCAATTTCGAAAGACAAACCGCCTTAAATTTATATCATTACTAAATAAAGTTAAATAATTTCTTTTCCAAAAATAGAATTTAGGGCTTTATTATTGCTTAGCTAAGTCCAGTCTTGGTTCGAAACGTGCTGCTCGTTGACTCTTATTAATATAAGCTCAAGTATGTAAAATTTTTTAGCATTTAATGCCAAATATACATTCAATTTTTAAATAAAGACAACTAATGTATAAAATGCCACTAATGAAAATATTATAAAGTAATTAATAATGATAATAAAAGTATATCATATCAGGTTTCATTAGATTTGTTACCGTAAATTAAACAAACAAATAGATAGGTCATTTTAAAAATTAAGACAAAACGCATTGTCTTATTTCAGTGTCTATATTATATTCACTTTTGTCATCTGTATTTGAATTTACCTTGTTCAGTGGTCGGTTGAACGAAGATGCAAGGTTCACATACGTTAGCTTTAAATACGATCTTACACCCCTCAGAGAACGATATTGGCTGTTTGGGAGACGGCTATTTGGATTATTTGTCGTAAGATCAAGGATCGATGGTCCCAACGAAGCTCCAACCTGGGAAATAAATTCACAAAGTTGTAACACTAATTTAACGATTCATAAATTATAGTAAATACAAATTTTAAGACAAGTTTTAAAGTTATAATGAGCTGTCAAATCGACTCCGGTTTCCCCCGAATCAAAAACTCAATTTTTCACCCTGAACTATGAAACTCCAATAATAGTTTATCTTTTATTTGATCATGGAAGCGGCGTATCTACCTCTTCGAAAACAGATGGTGTGTACTTTGGTGGTACGAATATGTGGCTTTGATTTTTATTAACTCCGTCCCGAATTCTTGCTGGTATTGAATTCACCATTCGACCAGAGTTGTAATTGCACTCTAAAGTATAGCTTCGTATAAGACCGGTTAATTTGTGAACAGCTACTCTGCCAGAACCTTCGCGAGACATGCCGTCTCGTTTGTCACTGGATAAATGAAAAGAAAGTTGATGTTGGTTATTAATGATTTGTTTTATGTTCTCAGACAAAAATGTTTTGTCAAATATTTTTTCCAAACAATAATACAAATTATTATTTTACTCACATCAGGTACATATTTCTTTCTGCAAAGTTACACGAAGTGAAATGAAAGTTGGCGTTATTTAGCGACATTAATTTTGGAAGTAGCATACACATGATGGTATCCTCAGCATCATCAAAATAATTTCCATACATGAATACGCCTTTCTTTGAGGCATGCCCGTGCAGATCGATGTATAAATACAGCCCAGAGTCTTCAGGGTCGGTAGGAATTTGTCCAATTCCTATAGCTGTGCAAGATTTTTTGTTGGAATCTTCTTCCGGTTTTTCTACCTTTGGTTCACAGATTTCCGTTGGCCCCTCGTCATCTTCTTCGGAAAATAAATCAAAGAAATGAGATTGATATTGTGTGAATTTAGTGCCGTGGTTTGAAATTGAAGTATATTCAACAAAAGCCAGATGGAAATAAGATTTTTAATCTGCAGTGTTCAATTCTTACCACATAGTATCTGATCCGATGTTTCTTCCACCAATTTACATACTTTTTCAGAATCTGGTTCACCTTTTCCTTTTTCGTCTAGCGTCATAAGAGTTACCTGAGAAATAGTAGATGCAGTTTGAATGTAGATTTTTGTCTTTTGGAAATCCGAATAGAGAATTCTCGAATCTGAATAAAATTTTTGAAAAATACCTGCTGAAGTAGCCGATTTGTTGTATCTCGAATAACATTTGTCACAGAGCCGGTAGGTCCCACAACATTCACGCTACCTTCACCAACTTCCAAATTTATATTACTCAATTCATTTTCAGAGTTTATTTCGTCAGGTATTTCGTAAGTGTAATGATGATATCTGATAAAAATAGAAACATTGTTATTCCAGCAGTAGAAAGAGAGGAAAAAAAATACTATGTTTTCAGAAATTTATGAGAGGCAAAATAAAATTACCTAATTAACGCTCTGGCAGCATATATAGTGGGATGGTCATTGAAAGATGGATTAAGATATACTCTATTCAAATTAACTCCTTTTGTATCCATTCGATAATGTCCTCTAGCTACTCCGTCAGGATTGAGCATAGGAATCATTTTGAATACGTATAACCTGCGCAGATTAATAGCTATAGGATCTTCCCGATTAAGCAAAAAGTTTAAAAATCCATTGAAAACAAAAGTAGATGGTGTCTCTCCCGGGTGAACTCTTGCGCTTATGAAAACGACCTGTAAATAATTTAATTACCAATTTATTGAATTAGTTGTTAATTGAATTATCATCATGAACTACGAATATTAAAGGAGGATGATGGTCGAATTATATTTCAGAGTTTTAAGACTGTTCTAAGAATAATTTAATCACTTTTATCTGCATTTAATGTCTAGTTTGACTTCAACATTAGTTTTATCGTTTCTTTTGGAGACTATATTTACTTAAAAGACATAAGTCGAATCACAAGTTGCGTTTAACGTTTATAAAATAATAAATGAAAGAATTTTACGGATGCAAACCTTTTTGCCTCTGAATTTGAACGGTCTCTCCTCATCCTGGATAGGAAATAATCGTTTCAGCCTTGCCTCTCTTTCAGTTGATATGTTATGATGTGAACTTATAGTTAACAAATCAAGTCTCCTTCCCTCAAGAGACATGATAGCACATTCTCTATGATAATAAACATCGTCAGGAACACTAATGTTTCTTTTCATCATTTTAGTGTCTATTCTTTTCAAGTAATTTTGCAAATCCGTATAAGAAAATGGATAAGTGAAGGCAATGTAAGTTATAGTCTTGCTGTTTTCTGCTGCACGATATACAAATGATAACGTAAATTCGCTGCCTTTTTGGTCCAACTGTAAAATTAAATTACAGTTAAGTTAAATTTGTAATAATTTTTCAGTCCTTACAAGATTATTTTCTCATCTGAATAATTTCTAAGTGTAAATCTATTCAATAATGATGAAATAATTTTGTCCAATTTGAAAAAAAAAAAAAAAAAAAAAAAAAAAAAACACAAATGAAAATAAATTCTAGCTGTTTTACTTGTCTTATTACAGTGAATGTTGGCTTGTCTCGAATCCGTTCCCAATGCACATGGCCAGGTACATTTTTGAAAACGGGGCACATTCCTTGGCTGAACATTTTCACTTGCTTGTTAAGATTGACGACATTTATTTTAATGACAACTCCTGGTGCGGGAGCTTTAACACCAAAATAGAACCACGTTCTATTGGTATTTTGGTAGTCTGTACCATGGCAGTCGTGTTTTGTCCATACATTGAATTCGTACTCTGGTATATCCTCCGAACTCGAACTTTTGCAAGTTTTTCCATCGTTTTCAGGAGCTTCTGCTTGAATAAAAAATTTTTTTTTTTTGAAACTAATATATGTATATCAAAATGATTTAATTTGTTTACTAGAACGTTTTTGTTTCTTCCATTGTTTCCTTTTTTCAAATACACACAATTCTATGTATATGAAAAGAAATTTTATATTTACCATTTTTCAATCCACCTTCTCCGGGTCTCACTTGCTCTACTTTAGCCAAATTTGCAGAGTCAAAATTATTGTAGAATATGAAGTTGCCGCACTTTATTTCATCCGTTGTTGATGCCATCATTTTTTATAGTGATTACATGATTTCCTTCAACAGAAAGGTCATTCACTAGGTTAGAGGATAGAGGAGTAGGTATAGTTATATACAAAAAATTAATAATAATGATGATGATAATAATAATAATAATAATAATGCAAAAAAATTTAATAAATGGGTTGAAAATTTTTACACATATATTTTTTTTTTGTTTTTTTTTTTCCTGCAACTTTGAATTAAAACAATTGTTATTTTATTT
This sequence comes from Macrophya alboannulata, assembly GCA_949628255.1. NCBI lineage: Eukaryota > Metazoa > Arthropoda > Insecta > Hymenoptera > Tenthredinidae > Macrophya > Macrophya alboannulata. The sequence goes on along the minus strand of OX451210.1, from coordinate 16,283,545 downwards.
TTGAATAAAACCACGGAGGAATATAAAACTTATTATAACATTGCACGGTGGAAAATCAGAGGAATTGCATAATTTATTTGAGGTATCAAGGGAGAGATGTAATCATGTGTTAAAACTGATGTGTATAGTATTAAAATTCTAATGAATGATGATAATAATAGTTTGTAAATATAGTTACGTTGCTATGGAAATATATGTATAATAATATAATATAAAATAAACGTAGAAAGTTCAAAGTAATAAAAATGTCATAAAATTTAATGGCAGAACAAAGATGGTACTTTAATTGAGGTAGATAAAACTGAGGCTAACTAAAATTGTATATTAATGTATACATATTGTATGTATGTATAGAGTTAATACGAATTGCATAAAAGTTTTACATAAGTTTAGGCCAAAAAAATTAAGAATAAATGTATAAAAAATAAAAAAATAAAAAAATGTGAAAATAATAGTAAATAACTTATGATTAATGGAACAATAAAGTATGTTAATTTGATTACAAATAAACAAATAAACAAATAAAAATTATTTGTTTAAGTTATTACAGTTTAAGAATTGTGAAATTTTCTGCCGATTAAATTCATTTGACAGCTGACAGATCATATGATCGCTATTTACGTACGTGTACGTACTATCATTGTACAAGGTGAATGAATATGTGGATAGAAAAAATAAAAAGGATATTATGTATACGTTTTTTTTTACTCACAAACATTACTACGGATGAATAGAAGTCCTTTGTTCATCTTAGTGAAGTTATAATCCGTAAAATAGTTCATTGTCCGAGGGTCTGAATTTATATTTTCGACAGTATGAAATAACAAAAATATTATTTAAATAATATTATTATTATTCAAAGCTTCATTATTTATTCTCCTGGTACCCACGAAATCACAAACTCTACAGTGATACGAATCCGTTTCTCAAAAACCATATCACGTCATTCAAGGAGATATTTCTCACCAATTTCTCACCTACGTATCGCACGGCCACAAAATATCTACATATAGAGATTTTTTTTACCTGTATTATTTTCGGACAAATAGAATTAGCGCCATCTCTGTACGAAGTACTCAACTATCAATCAAAACGTGCGCGGACTGCGGTAAGGGGTTGAGTGTTTTTTTTGCACACGTGTGATGTGACTGACGTTAACCTGCACTTAACTTTCATCATTAATTATCAATCACGATGACAGCCAACCCTGAAGAAGACGTCAAATTGTTCAAATCGCTTGGATTAAGCGAGCAAAAAGCCAAAGAGACGTTGAAGAATGTCCAAGTATCAAAACATCTGAAAGCTGCGGTAACCGAGGTGAGACATAACCTACAAAATCCATACATACACCGGCACTTGCTTCCTCGATCTAAAAATTCGATCAATAATTGTTTCGAACTAAATAAGATCGAAGATAATTCAAATAAAAAAAAAAGATTGTTGATAAGAGAAATATACAACAGCGGAAATTTATCCGCTGAAAAACTGACTACTAATACTGACCACTAATAATTTTTAACAGGCTAATAAATACGGCGATATTACAACAGATGTTGGCACTTTGTTGTACCATTTAGCGTCTAAAATAAAACTCCAGATATCCGATAAACTAAACTTACTGTCAAAATTGATTGCTGAACGTAAATTAGATACAACGCAAAGGGTTGACGCTGCATTAGAGTATTTATTAGAGAAAATAGGAACTCCTACTAATTTACAAGAATTGGAGAAACACTGCGGTGTAGGAGTAGTGGTGACTCCGGAAGAGGTCGAAAAGGAAGTTGAAACACTTATAAAAAAACACAAAAATGAAATATTGGAAAAACGGTATAGTCCATATTTTTATTTTTTTTCTTCAAATTTTCCTCCCGCAATTGCTTATCTTTTAATGTATTTGTAATTCTTATTTTAAATTGCAGGTATCGATTCAACTCCGGACCCCTCATGCAGGAGGTACGAAGCATCTTGAAATGGTCGGACGGGAAAGCTGTTAAAAGTGAAATTGAGCTTCAGCTATTACTTCTACTTGGTCCAAAGTCAGATGCTGATCTTGCTCCAGTGGCGAAACAAAAGCAAGCTAAAACTAAGCCAACTGTAAAGAAAAGCGACAAGATTGATGGTAAGAATTAACTCGATACATGATACAGCGATACGTATGTACTTCAGTTTGTTTCGTATTATTTATTTTGTTCTGATTCAAGAGAAGAAACAGAAATCCGAAGAAGAGAAACCGTCCGAAGCTCGAACAATCAGCGAACTGATGAAAACTAAAGTCCATTTTCATAAGCCAGGTGAAAATTATAAAACTGAGGGATACGTCGTTACGTCTAAAACTCACGATCTTCTTAAAGAACATTTGAAAATTACTGGGGGTAAAGTTAGGACGAGATTTCCACCTGAACCTAACGGAATTCTTCATATTGGACATGCCAAGGCGATTAATATCAATTTTGGGTAGGGTAATCGCGTTCAGATAAATATCAATCGATTTTTGCAAATTATTTTGATGTTGAGATATTATTTATATCATTTCATTGTATTTTTAGATATGCAGATGCGCACGACGGAGTATGTTTCTTGCGTTACGATGACACTAATCCAGAGAAAGAAGAAGAGAAGTTTTTTATTGGTATTCGTGAGATGGTAGAATGGCTTGGATACAAACCAGCCAAAGTCACATATTCATCTGACAATTTCCAACAACTTTACGAATGGGCTATACAACTTATACAAAAAGATCTGGCTTATGTTTGCCACCAAAAAAGTGAAGACATGAAAGGTTTCAATCCTCCGCCTAGTCCATGGCGAGAAAGACCAATTGCTGAAAGTCTACAACTGTTCCAGGTATCTAGTTGCGAACGATAATCTTTCTGAAAAAATGTTTTGATTCAACTAACTGAAAACTTTAATTCATATTTCGAATTTTCTACTTCCAGGATATGAAAAACGGGAAATTGGATGAAGGGGAGGCCACACTGCGTATGAAATTGACTTTAGAAGAAGGAAAACAAGACCCTGTTGCGTACAGAATAAAGTTCTTTCCCCATCACAGAACTGGCGATAAATGGTGTATCTATCCTACGTACGATTACACGCATTGTCTTTGCGACAGTATAGAAAACATAACGCACTCTCTTTGTACAAAAGAGTTTCAATCCAGGAGATCCTCGTACTATTGGCTCTGCAATGCGCTGAATGTTTATTGCCCAGTACAATGGGAATATGGTAGATTGAATGTTGGATATACGGTCGTTTCCAAGAGAAAAATTGCCAAACTAATAGACGAGGGATTTGTTAACGATTGGGATGATCCTAGGTTCGCAAATTTGTAGACATTTCTTATTCTTCGAATCACGCATTATATTGAAGGCAGAAAAAGTCAACTGTTACAATAACTTGAAATTTTAAAGCATCCAATTTGAATACATCATTTTGTTTTTTGCAGATTATTCACTCTCTCAGCATTACGGAGACGAGGTTTTCCCGCGGAAGCTATAAACAACTTTTGCGCTCAAATGGGAGTAACCGGTGCTCAGGTTGTCGTGGATCCTGCAGCTTTAGAAGCAGCAGTCAGAGACGTTCTTAACATCAGTGCGCCTCGAGTAATGGCTGTCTTAGACCCGATTAGAGTAACTATTAGTAATTATTCTGATGATGGATCCCGGCGTTTGAAGGTGCCAGATTTTCCTAGCGAACCAGAAAAAGGCCATCACGAAATCAGTTTTGACGATATTGTTTACATCGAAGCATCTGACTTCAAAGAGGTAAATGAGAAAAAGAATTTAGGTATCTGAGGAGGAGAAACGGTTGCTGAAAATTTGCCTGATATTAATTGTTGGCTTTTGTCTTTCTGTTATCTTTCAAGAATGATGAAAGAGGATTCAGGCGATTGACTCCAAACCAATCCGTTGGACTAAAACATGCTGGAGTTGTTATTAGCTTGAAATCTATAGAGAAAGATGCTTCTGGTAAAATCACAAATTTAATTGTAAAGCAGGAAAATGTTTCGGATACAAATAAGCCCAAAGCGTTTATACATTGGGTAGCAAAGCCATCGTTAGCATCCGTCAGGCTTTACGAGCCTTTGTAAGTTTTGGTCTAATATCTTCTTGTATTGCAGCTTTATATTTTCCTTGTGGAATTCTCAAAAATTATGGCTTTTCATTTTCAGATTCAAACACAAAAATCCTGAAGACCCGAACGAAGTTCCTAACGGATATCTCACCGATATCAATCCACATAGCAAAAAAGAAGTTGTCGGGTATATTGATGCAGGAATGATTGGAAAAGCAAAACCTTTCACTCAATACCAATTTGAACGAATCGGTTTTTTCTCTCTCGATCCAGATAGTAAGCAGGGAAAGGTACATAAACATTGATTTGATAATAATGATAGTTTGGCCACTTTCAGACCAGAAATCTCGATACTTCTGATCATATCAGTTTATTTTAATACTGTTTAATATTTTTCATTGTTTTCCAATTAGTATAATATTTTATTAACAAGTTAATGAAGCTACAGTTACTTCAATGATCGTGTAATTAATTTATTATTCATGTTTTGCGTTTCAGCTGGTCTTTAACAGAACTGTGACTTTGAAGGAGGATGCCGCAAAAGTTTGAAATACTTATTTTGATATTTATATTTGTAGAAAAGGATTGAGTTACCTTAGTGTTTGAATTTATTATACAATAAGCATAACATTATTTAAACAGATTGTAGGATAATATCTACAAAAAAATATCGTAACAGTAATAGAAGCAATTTGAATAAAAATATATTTCCAGCAAAAAACATACATACATTTGAGATAGAAATCTTTTGAAAAATATCTACTTAAACAATAAACTATTGTGTTTTATAAAATAAAACATCGAATTTATTTTGTATCGTTGTATAGCAAAGCATGAGGGAAATTCTGTAACAGCTTATATCGTATTTTTATCAATTTGATTTATTCCGGTGGAAGTTGTGCTTATTTTCCTATCGGTACTACTCATGCTACATATGTGATCAGATTCTTGATCTGGAGTATATTTTTATTTTTGCTACTGATATTGTCTATATAAATTTTTTTCCTCATCAGACCAGTCCTCTCACAAGATATTACGCCTCTAAGTAGCCAAAAGTTACGACATTTCTTTGATTTTGTATCAATGCTCAATTATTTCGAACTTGTCTGTTGATTTTGATTGAATTGTGAGATTTTATAGATATTTAATATCATTTTATAGTTAGGATAAATATTATTACGAATGAAATAATTCGCACACAATACTCTCAGGCTAGAATTAGACAATTGATTGTTCGAGATAAGATTGGATTAATTCATCATGCAGGATTCGTAGGTTGGAACCATGTATTTTATATTGATGAAAGCGTCTTCGCCACCATATCTCTCCAATATTTCAAGAGTCTCTTGTATCACGTCAGCAGCATTCTCACCCCTTTGTTGAGAGTAGTCAATACCTTCGCCAAGATTGACTGAAATTGTAAGATATTTTTCTAACCATATACCAATGTTCGAAACAAATTGCACATTTTTCTATCAATATCTATTCGAATTCATGTCTTTTTAGGATACCCTAATCAATTCTTACCATTTTTGTCTTTAAGCAAGTTTGGAATGGGCAATATTTGTCTGAAATAAGGTACAAGGGCTTCCCCTACACAATCCGCAGAACGCACAAGATGCTGTAGCATCTTCATTGTTGTACAGATTATTTCTGGAACCTTTGTATTCAACGCAGCTGAAACGTAACATTTTATATGCATAGAAAAATAATATCTTTACAAAGTGGAATCCATTCAATAACAGCTTAATAGAAAGGGGCTGATTTTTTTGTAGTTTTGAACAACGTAATCTCCGTATTATTCATTTATTTTTATTTTTTCGAAAGATTGTTTATTAATAAAATTAATTCTGTTATTTTCATAATAATTTTTGGGCTCTTTACGCTGTTATTGAAAAGTTATGTGGAAACGTATTTTTGAATTATCACTTTTTATGGGTATGATAAGTTGCGGAACTACTGGTAATATTTTTGGTCCCCCTTGTGCCAGTAGATCGGCAATTCCTTGTGTTACTAAAAACTTATAAGGATTTTCTGTTTCTGTCATCCCATCAAAAAACATTGGCAAATAATGATGAAAGTCTAGTTTATCAATGTCAACTTTCCATCCGATCTTTGGTCCATTTCCTTCATTTTCTAACGAAATTGGAAGTACTCCGCTAGTATAATATTTTCTAAATGCTGATGGTTTTGGTCGACGCGGTTTGTATAAACCACATTGAGGGGGCTTAGCTACTATCGTATTTTCCTGTTTGAACAAATTCATTATTTTACTCAATAATAATCTTTTATAAATATTTTCAATATGTATCCATAGTAGATTATTGTTCACTTCAGTAATATAAAATAGGTTTTTATTTAGATCGTTGAATGAAGTGCATAGTGTTCTCCATTACTTTATACTCTGTCAATCCACTAAAATCAGTTTTTATCTTCTATCTAAGACTTTTGTCTTACCTGCAAAGCCTGGATTGTAAATGCAGGTACGACTCTTAGCTTTCTATTCTTATATTTTGGAATATCTTTGCGAACTTCTATCCAAAATTCTTTTTCGTTTACCATTATTTCTTTAATTATCAAACTGAATGATTTGAAAACAGAATCGCAATGAGATTCAATATCGTATCACAGAACACGAGCCAACGTCGATAATAATTTCTCAAATAATTTGAAACACAGCTTTGCAGGTATGTTTCAGTATTTGAATAAACATCATAGGATTGGTCTCTTACTAGAGAATTGATTAATTTACTTTGGCGTATTAGTATTGAAACCAGTATCTAAACATAGAATGAAATCAGTGCTCGGATCAAACAAACTATGGCTTCCTAGCAACCAGTTATCCATCAAGTCGTTATTTTTGGCGGATGCCACAATTGATTGATTGATTGAAATATAACTGAAATCCCTGGCCAGATTTCAGCAGTAATTAATTTCATTGAGAAAGTATGATAATTTTTGAATGAATAAATATTTTTCAGAGATGCGAGAGTGAATGAAATTGAAATACACAATATAGTTTTTGTTAAAAAAATTATTATATTCAACTTTCTATTTATAAATACATTCGAAAATTAATTCGAGATTACTTATAGCTAAGTCGACGTGGGCTTTCGTATCTTCTTGTGAAATTGAGGATCATCAAATATTAGTTGTCTTTTTTCAGGCTTATTTCCCTCAGCTGTATTTTATTTGTAAGGAAAAAAATCACACGTACTGGCACATTTATTATTATATATGTATATATAATTCTATGAAAATTATAATTCAAGCTCCTCAGATTCAAAGCATGCAGAATGAATTTTATAAAATAATAATTGACCTCCAATTCCAAAGCCAATTGTAAGCAAACACTGCAGTAAAGAAAGCAAGCTTCTGCCCCAAACCCAAAGAAAAAACTTGATAGAAAAGGATATTTGTGAAGTAACTTGAAGATTCCTGTGCCAACAGGAACTGGAATACCCACAATTATTGACTCAGATACACCAGAGATTGTATCTTTCTGTCCATAGTAAGCTGCGTCGAATAGATGATCCGCTGTTTTCTCAAACTGAAATGGGACAAATAAATATAAACATTCTCTTCGGTATATTGTAATAAACTTGGACAAAGGCATGACCAAACTATTACACAGATTATTTCATTTTCTTCTGTTAATTTTCAACCAATTGAACTTATAACTCAGTAAATTTTGCCCTATAATCTATTATTTGATTATTACTTACAGACGCCAAGTTAAGAACAGACTCTTTCATTTTAGCGAGGCCATGTCGCGTTATACCAAGAACCTCTCCTCTGCTAGTCATTAAATCAGCCACCAACATTGGATGACGCCTGTCTATACTCATACCGTGATTTTCCATCACTAATTTGATCTCTGTCATGATCGTTGCTCTAGCTGCCTCGATTCCTAGTGTTTTAAACACCTGATAACAGACATGGAAGAAAATTTTTTACACAAAGTGTACATACATATAAGGGTTATAGATATGCTCTAATTTGATTTAATTTTATTTACCTCCATTGTATTGTTGGACGTTGTTTTTTTACCTAGTACTCCAGGCGTAGCCATAACTTCACGCATATTATCACCTTCCACAAATAATCTATATCTGGTCTTTCCGCTGGAGTCATCATTATGTATTACTGCTCTGGCAACAGACGGAAGACCCTGTGATAGATAAAATTAGGTATGAGAAAGTGTGATAAAAATAATTACGATTTGTTATTTTTACAAAGTGTACCTTGATTACAACATTTGGGACCGTTTCTTTAAGTTGCATCAGAGCGTAGTTCACATTTACTTTTTGTTTGTTGGGGCTTACTGTTATTATTGAATCTCCTCTCACAGTAACAAATTTTGCATTGAGACGGAGTTTGGATGTACAAATCCTGCAATTAATAATTAATTAGATCTTTGTCTAGAAAATAATTTTACTTGGAATTTAACGTGCGAATATTAACTCACGAGTAACGGATAGAATTGGCATCAACTTCCAACTTGAGAAGCTTTATTCTATCAACATCTAATTTAATCAAGAGAAAACAGTCATCTGGTAGATATACTTCTTCGATATATTCAGTAACTTCACCTAAAGTTGTTTTCTCTATTCTACCTTTAACTTGTCTAGCAAATTCTGGATCTGTATCAATTTCCTGTAAAAATATTCAACATTTTTTTATCCAAATTTGTAATATGGAAACATGGATGTAGGTATGTTGCTCGATTCTAACTTACTAAAGCGGCTGTAATGATTGGTGTACTGATATTGCTGTTAGCGTTAATGATTTCCTTGATACGTGGAACACCCTGAGTAATATTCATTGATGCTACGCCAGCAAAGTGAAAAGTTTTCAAAGTCATCTGAGTTCCTGGTTCCCCAATACTTTGAGCAGCTAATGCCCCAACAGCTGTTCCTGGTTCAATTTTAGCTCTCATATATTTCTCCTTACATGTATGCATAAATTCAACCAGCTGAGACACTGTGAGACGTTCCAATTGTTGTATAGTAGAGGATTTCGATGTAGCGTTATGACGAAGTCGTACTATTTTGTGCGCAACAGACTTCAGGAATGTTCTGATACAAAGAAAAGAGAATGAAGTTTGATTATTAGCTCGGTTATATTCTTCAACTAATATAACTGATCTCAAACATACTCCAATTCTTGCTTGAACTCGTCGCTAAGACACGTGTAATCTTCTGACTTCAACAGCTCTGTAGTAGCGTTAATTACGCTTGGTCCATCTAGAGGCTGTTCATCTCTGTAGGGAGATTTTGCTCTTGTATGATCTAACACTCTTTTGTAATCCACCGGACAATCCTTTCCTGTAAATAATACAAATTTAATTGTATAAAGTATGTTTGTTTGAGTAACGCAGCATTTAGAAAATGCAGAGTAAACACCTTCCATGTAAGTTGGATCGAGGCCATCTCCTCCGTACAATATCTGCACTATGTCTCCGACAGAATTTCTCACCGTCATATCATAGTGCAGACATAGATCCTCCAGACTTTTTACTAATCTTCTTTGCATGTAACCAGTCTCTGCAGTTTTCACAGCAGTATCTACAAGACCTTCTCTTCCACCCATAGTATGAAAGAAGAATTCAGTTGGTGTGAGACCAGAGTAAAATGAATTCTCCACAAAGCCTTTAGCTGCTGGAACTTTTGAATGACGTCCAAAATGTGGAAGAGCACGATCTTCAAAGCCGTTTGGCACACGTTTACCACTGATAGCTTGCTGCCCAACACAAGCTGAAATAATAACGTTAATGTATGTAATTGTTTTCAGGGTTTTATAAAGAATGCTAAAGAGTCCATGCAGAAAACTTACCGATCATCTGAGAAATATTGATGAAACTACCCTTGCTACCGGAGAGAGCCATGACTAAAGGGCTATTACTGGGATGTAGTTCTTTTAGACACGCTTTTCCAGCATGATCACGAATAACTGATAATTCCTTCAAGATCATTGCCTCTAAAGTTTCTTCCTCCGAACATCCTGGCTGACAAATCAACCTCCCGTCGTCCATCTGGGTAATATATTCTGTACACTTTGAATACCTACATGACAAACGAGTTATGTGACTTTGACTGTTATAAAAATCTGGAATAAGTAGTAACGAAATTTTGAAAGTATTATTAACCCAGCAGAAAGAAGATCTTGTTTAGCTCTGAGCAGTCCATGACCAGGCGTTACATCTCCAATTCCAATGGAAAAACCTCTATTCATGAGATAGTAGCTTGCGATTCTAGCCAAGCGCCACATCGCTGTTGTAGAAGCGTCTTCTCCCCAATCTCTCAATAGGACATAAAAAATGTTTTGTTTCGATCCCGAGCCCAAGGTGGACTTATCCATAGATCCAGCCAGAAGTTCTGAGTTCCGGATTATCACGACTGCAACGAATGATTAATAAGTCAGACGATTTATGAAACGTAAATGAAAAATGATAGTGGCTAAAATTAATATGTTTCTAATTTTTTTTGCATATTTACATGAATCGTTAATGCACAACTCTTCGTTACTGGTATATGCTCTGCCTTTAGTTTTCAAGTTAGCTCTGATCGGACATTTTTTATTTGGTCGTAGTATCAAACTAAAAATCTGTTTCCCTGTCCATAGTTCTGTCGGTTTGAGGATAGCAGGTTCTGGGAGATCTATGTTCATCGTAGCGTCAAAACCCGCCAAAAGACAGCTCGCCAATTGACAAGCTTGCGATTTATTAAGGAATGTATCCTTCTGTGTCAAAAGATATCCACCAGTTATGAAATCTTGAGTAGCAGCAATCAGCAGTTCGCCATTACGCGGTGTTACCAAATTTGATTTGTTCTGAAAAGATGAAAACTTACAGCTTGTCTACTTCGGATGTTTACTGATGTTAGTAACCAGACGATATCTTACCCCCATTAATACCAATGCCTCAGCCCTAGCTTCCTCTGTTTGTGGTAAATGTAAGTTCATCTCATCACCGTCAAAATCAGCGTTGTAAGGTGTGCAAACACACTCGTTAAATCTGAATGTTCGGTGTTCCAATACTTTGGCTTTATGAGCCATGATACTGAGCTTGTGAAGCGAAGGTTGTCGATTGAATAAAACCACATCGTCGTCCCGAAGATGTCTCTCAACGATGTCTCCATACTATGAGAATAAAAAGTTCAAATCAATATTGAAACTCAATGTTTAGTTTATTGATGAATTCGTTTTGATAATCATTTCATTATCGATAAAACTCACCTTCAGTTCTTGAGATATTTTTAGTCTATTTCCATAGCGTAAGAATTTTTTAAATTCCGTACTTCTCTGTTGTACAAAATTGGCTCCTGGGTGAACGTCGGGACCATTTTGAACCAGTTTACGCATTAATTCTATATTAGAAGAGTTTACTCTTTCTGGATAAGTTAGGATCTTGGCCACTTGAATTGGAACACCGACCTGAAGAATAACAGATTATTGGATAAAATCGTCAAATAATTTAATATTAAACAGTTATTGAAACAGAATTAAACTGTATACCTGTTCTATGCGCAAATTAGGATCTGGTGATATTACGGTTCGGCTAGAAAAATCAACTCTTTTCCCGGACAAGTTTCCTCTGAATCTTCCTTGCTTCCCTTTCAATCGTTGAACTAAGCCTCGACCAGACTTTTTTGGCTGTTCATTAGAAAAATCATAATAAAACATTGTACATATTTTTTTGTTGTAATTAACAGCATGATATAATTCACCTGCATGTTTAATGGTATACCAGACATTTCACTGTTAACATAAAGAGCACAATGTAGTTGCAAAAACTCCCAATCTTCATTATACATTTGTACTTTGGCCCCACTTTGTCTATGTTTTTGTATAACGTCATTAATGAAGACAATTTCCGATAGTTTCATAGTTAAATTATCTTCGTTTGTGCCTGCCTTTACGTCAGACACAACGCTCGGTCTTATGCAAATTGGAGGTACGGGAATTCTTGTCAAAATTAAATCCTTTGGTAAAGAACAGTCCGGATTCATCAGCAAAAGAGGCACATCAGCCGATGGTATGCGCTCTAATATACCTTGAACCTAATGAATTGTAGATGATTAATTGATGATGCAATATTACTGATGTTATTTGTTACTGAATAATGGATAAAGTTATGTTTAACGACCTCGATAGGATTTAAAACATGAACAAGTCCGCTTTGGAGAATTCCTTCAAGTTCTCTATTCTCTTCCAAGACGTTGTTATACTCAGCCAATTTTTGCTGTACTACAGAATCGACTTTTTTCTTATTTTTATACTTTTCATGTACGATTTTAAGCAATCCAGCCTTTTTTATTGTGCCATTCAAGTCTCCACAGGTTGGGCAAGTTGTGTTCTTCTTCGCCTTTTCTAATATCTGTTTACGCAATCCTTTACGGGTAAGATATCCTATATTAGGATTCAATACTCGTGCCATGTAGTTTCTTTTCTCTGTCTCTTTCAGCATTACGTGAGAACATTTCTGAAAAAATGAAGGAATGGACATAAGCAAAGAATGCATTAAATCGTAAATAAACATGAAGAAAGAAATTTGAATATTTCGTCATTAATCAGTATTACCTTGCATATTGTTTGGAGAATGTTTATTACAGATCTGAAATATCCAACATGAAAAACTGGCAATTCTAAATCAATATATCCAAAATGCCCTATGCATTCGTTCAGCGTTTTACCACATGTGGTACAACTGTCCTGGTTAGAACATGTTCCCTTATAAAAAAAAAAGAAAACGAAATGAGATTGCAAAAATTAGTCAAAGACCATTTTCTGTCTTAGTTTAAATTTTCTAATTGTAACTTTATTATTTTTATTACCATTCTTCTGTCGAGAACACCATAAGGCACTGGTGTACGGTGACTGTCCTGACTGTAAAGATTTTTTGATACGACATGGATATGAGCTTGCCGCTCCATGTCATGACGGCTATCAATACCAAAGCTGACATGAGAGCTGTTGAAAAATAAAAATTAATTATGAAAATTTTGTAATCCAGTTTATGAAGATAAAAAAAATAAAAATAAAATAAACTAACGTGTAGTAATACGCTTTGCTATTAGAATGTAAATACAGAATATAAATGATGAAAAAAAATATTGATAAATATGGGGCAGAATTAGGGTAATTATCTGATTACTTGACAAAATGAATTGAAAATTTTCTTCTACAAATATTCAAGATTCAAATTTTTTTTGTGTATTCAAGGTTATGCACCTGAAGTACGGTTAATTAAATTTAAATAACAATTTTGTCAGATAAATTGGGCAGTGAATATCACGATAATTGATTAGATTGTGAAAATAAGGAATTTTTAAACCCATTATTTATTCAACTTACATTTTTCGGGCCACAGCAGTTTCTCTATACAATTCTTTAACCATTTTTAAGGTTATGTCTAAACGCCAGTGACATGTGTAGCAGATTCTCAACAATTTCGTTCCGTCTACGTTCTCACGTTTAGTGCTTACTCCCGTTTCGGCGTTTAAAGTTTTCTCTTCAAAGTGAGATAAGAGTCGTGAAGATTCATCGAACCGCTTAAACAAGGCGATAAAATATCGCGAGAAACGTGATCGAGGCTCAATATTCGTCAAGGCGAAGGTTCATTTTTAAATTTCTACTCGGATCGTCACATCACAATTTTACTACCGGTTGATAAGTGAGGTTAGGACGTTTGATTGTCGCAAACATAAGTTGATATCAAACTGCATGGACATATTCCTAACTCTTTTTTCATTGAAATTAATTTCTGCGATATTTTCAGCAAGTCCAAACTATTTCATATAGGATAATAATCGCTGTTACAATGGTAATGGAAGAGGAGCAATCGCACATGGAACTGGCTTCAGAATCAGTTCCCGTTCCACAAATAATAATTACAAACGAATTACGGAATAATGATATCGCCACGCCAAAAAAGAAGCCAAGATTAAGGAAGAAGGCGCTACACGCAGCTGTACGAAAACAAATGGAGTTCTACTTTGGCGATGCAAATTTAAGCAAAGATAGATTCCTGGGAAATTTGATAAAGCAAGATCCTTGTAAGAAATTTGTTACTTAGAAATATTTTTAAAAATATTATTGCCTCGCTTTTTATTTTGAAACTAAATACGAAGGATCCTTTATCTGTCCTTATGTAAAAGCGGCTCAGTCAAATTCCATGAAACTGGAGTATGTTGCACTTGAAACCATGCTGATTAAAAGTCTCCATGGGCCAAACTCTAAAAAATTGAGGGTTTCCAAGATATTCAAGTATAAAGTTTGAATAACTTGGTTAATAATCATGAGTATACCTTGCACCATGTAGATTCATCGAAAAAGACCAAGAGACCTTTTTTGTAGATCGTTCAATTTTGAACGAAAGTAGCTATCTAGAATATTTATAAGTAGATTAGTTCTTGAGATATGAAAATCGAAAAGTACTACAAGAACATTTCCCATTTATTTAATGGAAAATAAAGAATAGCGAAGAGCTACCTCTAAATATTGCTATTAAAAGCTGAGTTTTCTTGAGGCTCGTTATTTTTGATCTTAAAGAATAAGTTTTTGAGAGTAACTTTTGAACAAAAAAATAGTCTGTTTATTTGGCCCACCCTAATATATATGTATACATTATATGCATGGTGGAAACACACAGTTTCATAGAATTTGAATGAAACCAATTTTACATAAGGACAGACGCAGGGTCTTTTCATGATGCCTTAATTAAATGAGTTTTACAAATGTTGTTGCAGATGTTGAGCTTGAAATATTCTTGAGATTCAATAAAATCCGAACATTGACGACAGACATAAATCAGATTGTAAGAGCTCTTCAAAAGTCTGAAATGTTGTCTGTGTCAGAAGACGGATCTAGGGTTTGCAGAGTCACTCCAATATCTCAGAAAGAAAATATCGACGAATGTACAATCTATGTTCAAAGATTGCCTCTAAATGCTGATCATGAATGGTTGAGCAATGTGTTTAGTCAATATGGAGCTGTTTCTTATGTTTCCATTCCAAGGTACAAGAGTAACAAGAGAATCAAAGGGTTTGCTTTCGTGGAATTTGAAGATGTTAGCAGCGTTGTTAAATGTATCGAGGTATGTAATTTGAATTTAAAATGTTAATGATTTCATTCATGGTTTTTTTTTTAGCTCTGGGAGATCTTTAAAAAGGAAAGTTAATACATTTTGGTTTCATACTTTCAGGGATTTCGTGAAAAAGGTTGCGTATTGCCTTCGCAAACTTCGCCGGACTCGTTATTGAGTATAACGACATTTCATGAGGAAGAAATGATGGAAACAGAGCAAAAAAAACAAGATAATAAAGAAACCGTGAACGTGGAATCTGATAGGAAATTTGAAGAAGGCAAAGAGGGTCAAATCGCAGGGAAAATCGAAGCTATAAAAGCAGAAGATCTCGATGAATTGAAAACAGGCAAAAAACGAAAACACGATAGCGATAAACAAGACGGAGAAAGTGAAGCTGTTTCAAAAGCTGAAAAAAAGCATAAGAAATTGAAACAAAAAAGTATTGAAGAAGAGATTGATGGAAGTTCGTCTGAATTAAACGAGAAAGAGTTCAATGGTAAAAAACAAAAGCAAAAGGATTTAGAAGTGGAGAAAAAAGATGACAAAGAAGTTGAACAGAAGTTGAAGAAACGAAAAAATTCGGAAGTTTCAAAGGAAGAGAAAAGCGAATCGTCTAACGAAAGTGGTAACAAGCAAAATGAAGATAGTGCCGATTCTGAGAAGGAAAAGAAATTCAAAAAACGAAAGCAGAGAAGTATGTCAGCTACGCAGCACAAAGAAAATTCAGAGTCTGTTGAAGAGGAGAAAGACATACAAACAGAGAATGATAAAAATGTAGACAATGAAGAGAATGACGAGGTATTCAAGGACGAGGAAGTTTTGGGTGAAGAAGACCATAAGAAGAAGAGAAAACGCAAAAGGCATAACAGAGCTGAAAAAGTAGACACAGCCGATATCGGCATGCAGATAATGGCTAAGAAAGATTGGAAAACATTGAGAAACAAATACTTGCAATTGCAGAGAAGTAAGATGAAATCATTGAAGACACATCTGAAAAGAACCAGATGGAATCAATGGAATAATTATGAGAAGTTCAGAGAGAGCGATAAGTCCAAAACAGCCAAAGACGAAGGAAAGGATAATGATGTGGATCAAAAAGATGACAAATCTACCCAACGATTCGTTTTCACACCAGGTGTTATAGTCAGAGTTGAAATGGACGAACCTTGTACCGATCCAAAAAGTTTCAAGGTTTGTTGCCTCAATCTTGTTAATGTTTCAGCTGAATGATTATATTTATTTTATGTATCTCTTCTCTCTTTTTGCAGATGGAATTAAAACGAAACTCTAACATAAAGTACATTGATGTAGCTGAAGGTGCGAGTGAAGCATTTCTTAGATGCGATACAAACGAAGCTGCTAAATCACTGGTGTTGCAATCGAATGAAGAGAGATCGATGAGCATTTTGGAAGGTGAATTTGTATTCCTTTGTTGTTTAATAACTGAAATTAATTATTATGTTGTCATTTTCAATTCGAGATATTTTCTATATAAATTTGTATTTTATTTTTTTTCAACAGACAATGACGAGACTGAATATTGGAATAAGATGTCCAGAGATCGAGAAGAAAAATTAGGAAAGAAAATCAGAGTGAAACAAAGGGGACGGGATAAGTTACTCAAAAAGGCTGAAAAGGAGCTGGGAAAACACATTAAATTTGACGAAGTATGAAGTAATTTTTATTTGCTATTACGTATAACTAAAATCTCACTTTACGAAATAATGAAAGAAGAGAAATAAATTCACAATTACTTTATTCAACACTTCTGCAGTTTACAGTATTGGGTTTTATTTTTTGTTAGACATCTTGTTTATAAGTGGTCAAAACTCAGTATGTAAGTCAATATGTTCTATATCTGTTTATCAGTCATTAAAATATTCATGCAATGGAAACTTTAATCTAATTGTAAGACATAATCAACATACGCAAGTTTCTAAACACGTAAAATTGTGCTTGTTCGTACAATTCGACAATTTGATAAAAGTAAGATTCTGCTTTAGGAATGGGAGATTAATAATGTTCTTAGTTTATAATGATAATATAAAATCTGAAGTAAGGCAAATGCCTTTGTGATCACGATGAATTGAAACAGGATTTATTTTTCATACATACTTTGGAATTGATTTAATACAAATAGTAATTCTCGAGTTTTTTTGAGAAAAAAAATCGAAGTAGTATTCTGTTATTGCTAGAACGTAATTATCAGTACAACTTGATATCACATTTTTTTTTATATGTGTTGTCCCCTAAACTTTATTCAAGAAAATTGATATAAAATTATCCAACATTTATTTCTCTGTCCATTGTTATAGGATAATTAGAAGTTAGCTTTTCATTGTCGAAATTTATTATATTCAATCGTTTATGGATATTCTCATATATTTTTATAAAACCAATGTTCTATGCTACCACCGTCCTCGACCACCTCCACTTCCACCACCTCGGCCTCCAAATCCACTTCCACCTCCTCCTCTACTACCACCACTGTTTCCACCTCGACCTCTGAATCCTCCACCGCTTCCACCCCGTGCACCAAATCCACCTCCGCCTCGTCCTCCACCTCTGCCACCTCCTCTTCCGCCGCCAAACCCACCGCCTCGACCTCCACCAAAACCACCACCTCTACCTCCTCCTCGTCCAGCACCACCACGGCCCCCACGTTTTTGAACAGAACCAGGTGGTTTGGGTAGAAATCTTTGTAACGGTAAAAGTTTCGCAGGATCTATGAAGAACTGAAACGAAGAAAAGGTAAGGTCAATTCATTGTAGACAAGACTTAGCAGAATTAAACAACATTGGTCATCAAGATGAGCGATGTTTTCTTTTATTTTTTTGGGACTAAGAATATGTTATTTTTATAGATTATTTGATACTAGAAGTTAATACATTAGCAGAATTGTCTATTTAATCACATCTTTGAAATAATTGAAGTTAAATGTACAAAAAATATTCAGACTTGCTATTGATTACAAGACAATAAAAAAAATATTCTGTTATTGAATTTAAGAAAGTATAATTGAATTTCTGCCTGTTTATATGAATATTTTAAAGGATAACAATATTTTAGTTTTGATAAGAATTCATACGGAAAATTTGTAATTTCATCTAGGGACTACACTGTTCACTGGTAAATATTTCAAATAAATCCAATAGACATTAGTTTCTTGGTTAAACTAGGTGAATATACAGAAATTAAAGATGAACAACTCTTACCTTTGTATCCTTCTCAAAGCTGGAAGCTTTCATATTATCGCCTAATTTGATGGAGACATAATAGTCTCTGATGTTGCCAAAAATTTCATCAATTTTACCAATTTGTTGTTTGCCCTCTGTATATATGGGAGCATTGAAATATGGCAAATCTTCAATATCTGCTTTGGCTACTAAGTCGTCCTGCACCGTCCACACAAAGTGACAAAGATTTGTTACTTGGTCTGGTGGACCCTGGTCAAATCTTGTAATTAGAAATAAACATAAAATTAAAACACTTCAAAGTGTTTCATCTCAATTCATTTAAGACTTTGCTATTTATTTTACCCTCTGTTGTAGCCACCGCCGCCGCCACCTCCACCTCCCCTTCCGCCACGAAATCCGCCGCCTCCTCTTCCACCACGGAATCCACCGCTACCACCTCTACCACCTCCGCCGCCATTTCCTCTGCCAAAACCACCTCCTCGACTTCGGAATGACATTTTTGGGTAAAATCAGACCTAAATAAAATAAGTCAAGTTTTAAAATATCGTGTATTAATTTAATTTGGGATTTTGGACTAAAGGCAAGCTTTTTGTATATTATAGGTTATAATATGATTGTGAGATGTATATCATAAAAATTAGTAGCGGTTCGGTACATGGGTTAGCTAGGCATACGGTGCAACGAAATAGAAAATAAAATCGTGTTCAGGATATATTTATTAAAATTGAATGTTGTTGATGTATGTTATATTTACACCACGTGTTTAACCTATAAATTATACCTAACCTATAAAATAAAGTTGCTACTGGGGAACTGGTTGACGATTTTGTGACAGCTCAAAAAAATATGTGAATAATCGGGACGGCACAGTGGGATCATGCGAGTTATTATTTTTTTTTTGTTTATACAATGTTAATGGTATGAGTAAAAATCAAATTATTTAACCTCTACACGGTGTAATTGGTGACGGCCGGTTTGCTAACACGGGTAAACGGGTTTCTATGGAACCCCCTCGGGCCAACTATAGACATACTTATGTCGGTCGATAAAATCAGCATTTACAGACATACACCGTCGGTAAAATTGACAAATAAATACATACACTGTCTGTAAATTTAGCAAATACAGACATACACTGTCTGTAAAATACCTATGTAAAGCTAGCTCGTGACTTTATTATTTTCCAACTTGAAATTCAAAAAACATTCCTATGATTCTAGAATAGCTGATCCCGCCAGAATTTAAACCGACCGGTGGTGACGTCATACGAACTTTCAACATGGCGGCTCGCGCAGGCACGAACTTGTCCGTGGCGTCGTGGCGACAGGCGTCAGTCGGCGTCAGGCAGCGGGACGGAGCGGGTTGGGGTGTCGCTTGTGGCTCCGTAAGTTAATTATTTTCTTCGTAAGTTAATTATTTTTTCCGTCAAAAGCTCAGAGGATATTAACAATGAGAAAAAGAAAAATAAAGTTATTTTTCTCTGCCGGAACCGACGCCGGGGATCTAAAAATAATTGACAAGTGAATTGCAAGTCACGCTACAACGCCGGTGCGTAATTTTAATCAAAATTTTCTCAAAAAAGTTGGCAGTGAAGTAGTTTTCTAAATCAAATTTTCATATCTAAACCCGTACAAACTTTTCTAACCTAAAATTTCAAACTTTTTCACCGAAAAAAGTTGAAACAAAAATCACAACTTTCTCGAAGAGGTTATGTCCTTGTGCTTGAAAACCGTCGCTGACGTGTGAAAAAAAGGTACGAGTAGTTTAATCTTGGTACTTCACGACCGTTAGAAATAAAATTCAAGTCTGAGCATGTAATTTATCCCTGCAAAACCGTTTTAAAAAAATATACATTTCCGAACTTTTTTTCACTTACTGCGCCGTCGAGTGTTTTTGACAGTTTATCTGAATATTGAGCCAGCGTATAATTTTCTCGATTGAATTTATGTTTATCGTCCAGAAAACTGTAGTTGGCGTGTGAAAACAGATGATAGTAGTTTAATCTTAGTACTGCACGACCATTAGAAGTAAAATTCAAGTCTGAGCATGTAATTTAGTTACGCGCTAAACCCTGTTACGAAAATATACATTTACGAGACAAAATTTTTTACTCGCAGGTAGATAACAAGTGTATCTTTTGTCAAAATTATTATAAGATTTGTTTAGATTCAATAGTATCGTGGGATTGTTGATCTCCGTATAATAATTATATACAATGTGTAAAAAGTCCTAACGAGAAAGATATAAGGTAAAGACAAGCGAGCGGGTTGCACAGCCGAATGTCGTTTACAGTTGGACCAGATTCGAGAATAATCAGACAACCGTTATTCACTTGTATTGACAATTTGACTGAACTTTTAATGTACCGCCAACCTTTAATGATGAAAAAATGTTTTTGATTACAGAGATAGACTGCAGCAGGTCATGAATGCAGCTCTCAGGCAATTTGAACAGATCAAATATCGCCGATGAAACGAGAAAAGGTAAGGTGGTAATCGTAACGTTAGTTCTAGCTATTTTCTTTCACTTTTGTTCGGCGAATTTTTAAATCAGTAGATTAAATTTGAATGTATTCATTTATTCATTAAACTGACACAGAATAAATGTTCGGCTTCTCTGTTTTATCTGTATTCGAAAGATAAATCTTGTCCATTTTTTTTTGTTGCAGTGAAATGAGTGTCGCCAACATCTGCCAATTGCATTCCCTTGGGATCAAAGGCAGACCGAATACTAAAACTAAAATTGATTGTAGAGCAGCGCTTTGGAGCAGGTAAAATGCAATAATTTGATTGATAATCTTTTCAAGAAATATATGGACTAATAATCAGTATAATATAGTCACGGCCCTAAATTTCGATTGACTAATTGAAGCATTGTCCTCACATATAAACTCCTTTGAATATATGACTGCTTTCTACATGTATTCAAAATCAAATTTATATGACGTTTATTTCTAATTTTACTCATTTCTCTTCTTATTTTACAGAATATCGTGTCAGCAGGCCAATTCTGGCAATTGGAGCGACTTAGAGGATAGGAAGATGACTTGGCTTCAAAGATGGGATAGGAAAAAAGAAATGATAATATCGCAACGTTTCTTAGGTAATTTTTCTCTTAATAACGACTGAAAAGTGTGCAATCATATGTTTCAAATGCCAAAATCTAATAAACGTAAACGAATTTGGCGAAGTTAGGTGATAATGCCCTTCCTTGAAATCAATGGAAAATTATCAAATATATAATGCATGTATTATTTTATTCTATTATACTATCGATATACATATTATTACATATACGTATGTAGGTATACCATCTAGCAGTTTAAGATACCATTTCCTCCCCCATTCCCTTGACTCTTTTTTTCTCTCTTGATTCTCAATTTGGATCTTAGTATCGCAATCTTCTAAATCGTTTACTTCTCTCATCAGGTGGAGGAGGAAAGATAAATGCAAGAAACCATGGAAGAACGGAGGCCAACGAGATATGAAAAAAACTGACCACATTTGTATCCGACTGAGAATTATGGTTTGCTCTTGAGATGCCATGGACACTCGAATTCGCAAATTGAATGGAGTTTCAAAGGCTGCTTATGGAAATTCAATCTCACCGATAAATTTAATATAAGGTAAATAGTATTTTCAATTGTGTCTTCTTTTTTCCCCCAAGTTTAATCATTCTGTCCATTCATTATTAATATCCATCAACGAGTTTTCTTCATGCGAAAATATCTCTGTTAACAATTACGATAATTACGATTATTTTATATTAATCATTATGTAAAGGGCAGATTTGCCCGTTGATCCTTCAATAAATAAATAATAGGTGTTCAATTAATGAGACTATTCCTTAAAGTTTTTATATTTCTGTTACAGTGTAATAGATGAAACGTGGACCAAATATGATAAGGTTACAGGAGCCAAGATCCTAATCATATGCAGCAATCATGTGAAGGTCAGATCAGATATCTTGGAAAACAATATTTTCATCAAATTATTTCAATTAAAAAGTTGAAAAGTTATCGAAACCGAGAAGTTTTCTCTTAATTTATGTACTTCATTTCCTATGCGAAATCAAATTTATCCGCCATTCAGTTTTCTATATTGCTGTCATGTTTTCAGAATGATCATATACTGATGGAAGAAGGTAAAACAAGGACTCTATTCGTGTGAGAAACCAGAGAAGGTAAGCTTACAGATGTCTTGAATAAACATTTCACAGAATTGCAAATCAGTAAATCTATAGAGGAATTGTAAACTCTGGAATTTGTAAGTTCATTGTTACAATCGAACTTGAATTTGTCTGTTAGGTGATCAATTTGTCTTCAATCAGACGAGTACGTGATCAGATGGTGCACCACTATGGGTATGCAGAGAGTGCGAAGGATCAGAAGGAAAAAAAGCTGCAGTACAAGGAATGCACGGAATAATGGATCTTTGAACTTCGTATTTCATTTAAGAAATTAGAGAGATACATAGATAAGATTAGATTAGGATCATAAGCATAAACATAGCGTACAGATACATTACACGTACTATCGATCGTGTATTTGTATTTGTATTTTATTTTAGAATTTAGAGAGATACATAGATAGAGATTGAATTGTTAATACTTGTATTTTTCTATAATATCATTAACTGTCGCGGTAATTCGATTGGAATTTTATGTAAATCAAATCTGTCGAGGTCTGGGCCCAAGGGGACCGTCAATCGGACCTTCCGAGGACGGCTCTCGTCAGATATTTTATTGAAGTTATAATTATGAATAATTATGTATGAAGTTAATAGAAATATTAACATCAATATAATTATGAGAAGTTATAATTATCAATAATAATTCAATTCTTACTCGATCTTGAAAACTTAACTTATGAATTGGATATATTTTATATCGTTAAAAGTAGAGATATTTACTTCCTTTGTTACTTTTTATAGAAAATACTTGTATTAGGAGATTTAATTTCAAATCGATTCGTCTCTCTAGTTTTAAAAGATTAGATTATTATTATTATTATTATTATTATTATTATTATTATTATAAGCATAAAAATAGCGTACAGGTACATTACACGTACTATCGATCGTGTATTTGTATTTGTATTTCATTTTAGAATTTAGAGAGATACATAGATAGAGATTGAATTGTTAATACTTGTATTTTTCTATAATATCATTAATTGTCGCGGTAATTCGATTGGAATTTTATGTAAATCAAATCTGTCGAGGTCTGGGCCCAAGGGGACCGTCAATCGGACCTTCCGAGGACGGATCTCGTCAGATATTTTATTGAAGTTGTAATTATGAATAATTATGTATGAAGTTAATAGAAATATTAACATCAATATAATTATGAGAAGTTATAATTATCAATAATAATTCAATTCTTACTCGATCTTGAAAACTTAACTTTTGAATTGGATATATTTTATATCGTTAAAAGTAGAGATATTTACTTCCTTTGTTACTTTTTATAGAAAATACTTGTATTAGGAGATTTAATTTCAAATCGATTCGTCTCTCTAGTTTTAAAAGATTAGATTAGATTATTATTATTATTAGTATTATAAGCATAAAATTATCGTACAGGTACATTACACGTACTATCGATCGTGTATTTGTATTTGTATTTTATTTTAGAATTTAGAGAGATACATAGATAGAGATTGAATTGTTAATACTTGTATTTTTCTATAATATCATTAACTGTCGCTGTAATTCGATTGGAATTTTATGTAAATCAAATCTGTCGAGGTCTGGGCCCAAGGGGACCGTCAATCGGACCTTCCGAGGACGGATCTCGCCAGATATTTTATTGAAGTTATAATTATGAATAATTATGTATGAAGTTAATAGAAATATTAATATCAATATAATTATGAGAAGTTATAATTATCAATAATAATTCAATTCTTACTCGATCTTGAAAACTTAACTTTTGAATTGGATATATTTTATATCGTTGAAAGTAGAGATATTTACTTCCTTTGTTACTTTTTATAGAAAATACTTGTAGTAGGAGATTCAATTCTAAATCGATTCATCTCGCTAGTTTCAAAATATTAGATTATCATCATAAGCATAAACATCGCGTACCGTTATATTACATGTACTATCGATCGATCACTGATATAAAATCGCTTTACGTGCACTTGCGTTTATATTTGTCGCATAACAATTTCTCTTCGGATATCGATCGTGTATTTTTATTTGTATTCGTATTTTATGTTAGAAATTAGTTTGTATATGATTTGGATATTTTATGAATGCCAAATGTGACATGATTAAATTACCATCGCACTTGAAGCTATTTGAAATGAATTAATCATGTATTACAATTGTTGATTTAATGAACACGCATTATTTTAGTAAACCGTTTGAGTATTCTTTGTTAGATATCCCATGAAAAATCATGAGAGTTATTATTATTATTATTATTATTATTATTATTATTATTATTATCATTATTATTATTATTGTTTCTTAGGCTCAATACCTTTCGGTAAGTAGCCACGAAATTGTGAGAATACTTTCCCCCTTCATTGCCTAGAAATACAAATCACGAAAATGGCATTTGGCCCTCCTAATATATAGATATAGCTGCCCCTTGATTTGCTCGGAATTAATTAATTGTCTTCGCAACCGTTCATCGGTCATTTGGTGGTGAATGATGGAAATATACGGACGTTTGACGGTAATCCGTTGATTAGAAAACAATTTTTTTAAATTAGCCTAGGGAATTGTTTTAGTTCGACCCCCGATTTTAAAAACTGAAAGAGATACGAAAAAAAGTTTGATACAAAACCTGAAGGGTTCCTCGTGGGACATTTGATAATGCTATAGGTTTTGAATTTTAATAGGATATTGTGGGGTTTTTATAAGGTAGCTTTTGTTTTTTAAATGGGAACTTGAATTTCTTGGTGCAGTTTCATAATCTACACAAGAAAATACATTACTTACAAAGTTCTTTCTCTCTTGTACTTTGATAAATACCGTACATGTATTTACTTAAGTATGGATTAGTCATCTACCATTAATATTTTTAAAACAATTTTTTTCTTAGATAATCATTGCTTGCACATGAACGTTGACAATTAGATGCAGCAATATATTCTCAGATACACCTACGATTAATTACTTGTTTATTTTCCACTCTCCCCCTTTTGCGACTTTTCATTCCAGTTATCAAATCAGCGGTGGGTAGATTTTTCAAATTGGGTTTTTATTGTTGGAAAAATCTGGCTTGTCTGCTATACAAAATTTCGAAAAATAACCCGGCAGTCGTGTCTGGTACGTTTGCCGTCAGTCAGTCGGTATAATTAAGATTTACAATTCGTTGTCTATCGGATATTCGCGGCAGATCGTTTCTAAGTTATTTACAGAATGATAAAAGCTTCGGGTGTTCGGTTTCAGCAAACAGAGTTCGATTCATCCCATTTGAGCGGAAACAAATATTATCAGGACTGCAGTAAAGGACGAGGAAAGGTATAAGGAACATATTTTCTTTTATTTCGTTTATTCATATTTTACATACACAGACTTTCCCTATTTTCTATTTTCGGACAACCTCTCTGCTTTCGGAAAATTTCTGTCGAGATGCCTATGACATCGCGACAGTTGTATCTCGTTAACGTAGCCCCCATGCGAACTCTTCGACGCCACAAACGCCACTGACCCCGCGAGAGCAGGTGCCGCTGTTCAAGCTCAAGGTCGTTGCTCTCCCCGCTAACGGGGTCTGAAATGGTATCGCCATCTCGCAGTCGAGTGACGAACTACTTTTGCCGTAAATACTAGTGTGCGTCTTAGTTCGCCCGTCGACCGCGAGATGGCAATACCATTTAAGACCCCGTTGGCAAGGACGAGCACTGACCTTGAACGTGAGTAGCTGCACCTGCAGTCGCGGGGTCAGTGACCCTCGTGGCCGTGAAGAGTTCGCATGGGGGTTGCTTTAACGAAATTCAATATGAATACTCCGAACTGATATTTATTTATTAACAATAGAAACAATAGATATGTATATAGGTATTATGGTATATAGAGAGTATTGGATTTTCAGTATACTTCAATGTACTGGGATGTATTTTGGAACAGTTTTAACAAAATTCGCAGACCTATAAAATTATTGTACTCTGGTTCTAAAAGAATGTTGATGATTAAAAAATAAGAAATCTTCATCTTTGTGAAATTCAGTTGCATATTATACCTGTTTAAATGTAATTTATATCATTTCGTAATAACGTTATGCCAGCGTAATGAATAGGCCCCCATACATCGAGTACTAACTCGGAATGTTCGCCAGGATATTGTTGTACAATTGGTAAGACGCTTATAATTTTTATTTCAGTACATGAGATTCGGAAAACTAATTAACCCATCCGTTTCTTTAGACAACAATTAGATATCCTTAATTAATTATTATACACCATACTACTCTTGGGTAGTTAAAATGTGTAATTTCTTGTATTCGTATATTAATGTAGCTGCTGCAATTAATATTGAAACGTACATTTGAAGGGCAGAATAAATTCAGCATCCCACAGTGCAAGCCATTCGAGGATGACGGCAGAGTCTTTGCAGGGACGAGAGTGAACGTTTAGGTTCCAACAGTTCCACAGGAGAATCGAATTATCCAGATGATTAATCAGCGGATGAATAATGAACGTCAATAAATGTATAATGTATAAACGCGTATAAACTGCAATATTTGATGTAATTAGAAACTAAGACAACTAATCAAAACCAGCTTTCAGCAGATAATTATTGACAATATAGGAATATTGATACTTTTTTTTTTCCTTAATCTGAAGTATTGATGTTAATCTCAGATTATTATACGGTATATCAAAATAGCTGCATGCAACTACCACCGCAGACATTAATTTATGTAGCTAGGTATATTGGAATAGGAGATGTTGAAAATAAACCAATACTGCTTGCCTGATAAACCATGTCTGTATCATTTATACCTGAAAAATAATAAAGTTTATTGCTGAAATATACGAAAATTTATTTAGTTTCAATTTCCTGTCCGTCATATTCATCGTAGAATAGTTTTTTTTTTTTTTTTCTTAAAGTTTGTTAGGTAAAGTGGGATCTCAGAATTTTTCCCGCCAAAAATTTCAGCACACCTCCTCGGGTCAGATGTTCTCCTGATACCAGAAGCAATATTTCGACTTAAAATTTCCAAAATTCTATATATCGTAAGCGAATGAGACATGCAGAGAGAGAGAGAGAGATTTATACGAATGCATGCTTGCTTAGACATATACTCAGGGGGTTTTCCCGCCAAAAATTTTAGCACACCTCCTCGGGTCAGATGCTCTCCTAATACCAGGAGCAATTTTTCGACTAAAAATTTCAGTAATTTCTTATTTTGTAAGCGAATGAGACATACAGAGAGAGAGAGAGAGAGAGATCAAGAGACACATCTATACAAATGCATGCTTGCTTAGACATACACTCAGTGGGTTTTCCCGCCAAAAATTTCAGCGCACCTCCTCGGGTCAGATGTTCTCCTGATACCAGAAGCAATTTTTCGACTAAAAATTTCAGAAATTTCTTATTTTGTAAGCGAATGAGACATACAGAGAGAGAGAGAGCGAGAGACACATCTATACGAATGCATGCTTGCTTAGACATAGAGTCAGGGGGTTTTCCCGCCAAAAATTTCAGCACACTTCCTCGGGTCAGATGTTCTCCTGATACCAGGAGCAATTTTTCGACTAAAAATTTCAGAAATTCCTTATTTTGTAAGCGAATGAGACATACAGAGAGAGAGAGAGAGAGAGCGAGAGACACATCTATACGAATGCATGCTTGCTTAGACATAGAGTCAGGGGGTTTTCCCGCCAAAAATTTCAGCACACTTCTTCGGGTCAGATGTTCTCCTGATACCAGGAGCAATTTTTCGACTAAAAATTTCAGAAATTTCTTATTTTGTAAGCGAATGAGACATACAGAGAGAGAGAGAGCGAGAGACACATCTATACGAATGCATGCTTGCTTAGACATAGAGTCAGGGGGTTTTCCCGCCAAAAATTTCAGCACACTTCTTCGGGTCAGATGTTCTCCTGATACCAGGAGCAATTTTTCGACTAAAAATTTCACAAATTTCTTATTTTGTAAGCGAATGAGACATACAGAGAGAGAGAGAGCGAGAGACACATCTATACGAATGCATGCTTGCTTAGACATAGAGTCAGGGGGTTTTCCCGCCAAAAATTTCAGCACACTTCCTCGGGTCAGATGTTCTCCTGATACCAGGAGCAATTTTTCGACTAAAAATTTCAGAAATTTCTTATTTTGTAAGCGAATGAGACATACAGAGAGAGAGAGAGCGAGAGACACATCTATACGAATGCATGCTTGCTTAGACATAGAGTCAGGGGGTTTTCCCGCCAAAATTTCAGCACACTTCCTCGGGTCAGATGTTCTCCTGATACCAGGAGCAATTTTTCGACTAAAAATTTCAGAAATTTCTTATTTTGTAAGCGAATGAGACATACAGAGAGAGAGAGAGCGAGAGACACATCTATACGAATGCATGCTTGCTTAGACATAGAGTCAGGGGGTTTTCCCGCCAAAAATTTCAGCACACTTCCTCGGGTCAGATGTTCTCCTGATACCAGGAGCAATTTTTCGACTGAAAATTTCAGAAATTCCTTATTTTGTAAGCGAATGAGACATACAGAGAGAGAGAGAGAGAGCGAGAGACACATCTATACGAATGCATGCTTGCTTAGAGTCTTAGACATAGAGTCAGGGGGTTTTCCCGCCAAAAATTTCAGCACACTTCCTCGGGTCAGATGTTCTCCTGATACCAGGAGCAATTTTTCGACTAAAAATTTCAGAAATTCCTTATTTTGTAAGCGAATGAGACATACAGAGAGAGAGAGAGAGAGCGAGAGACACATCTATACGAATGCATGCTTGCTTAGACATAGAGTCAGGGGGTTTTCCCGCCAAAAATTTCAGCATACTTCCTCGGGTCAGATGTTCTCCTGATACCAGGAGCAATTTTTCGACTAAAAATTTCAGAAATTTCTTATTTTGTAAGCGAATGAGACATACAGAGAGAGAGAAAGAGAGAGAGAGCGAGACACACATCTATACGAATGCATGCTTGCTTAGACATAGACTCAGGGGGTTTTCCCAACAAAAATTTCAGCACACCTCCTCGGGTTAGATGTTCTCCTGATATCAGGAGCATACTCCGCTTTAAAAATTGAATGCTCGCAAATTTTCGAGTAGCTGAAACTGCGTTTTTTTTTTATTTCTTACTTTTTCCGTGTGTCGTCCGCTGTTTTTCACCTACATCGCTTATTTGACTTAAAGAATAGTGGGCAGGGAAAAGTGGAAAATAACAAAGCGTATCATTAATAATATATCTGGAAATTTATTGTAAGTTTACGCATTGACGAAGATACATACAATACAATTCGTATAGTTCGTACTTAATAATAAACATGTACATTTCGCAATCGACCCCTTTTTCTTGCTTGCTGTCATACAAGTTATCAAAATATAGACTACATCTGTATTACAATAATGTACTAAATCTAATATAACTAATACAAATACTGCGTTCAATATACACTCGTTCGTTGCAAAACAACAAAATCCTTGCTGGACCGAGATGTTACAGCAACGAATGGATCTGTACTTGAAATGAAATCCATAAATCTTTATGCATAGTGATGAATTTGATAATTTTTTTCTCATAATTTTCACACAACGAATCATTATATCGATTCGAAAAAGAAAACTAATATTTAATTGCAATTTAAAATCGTTGGGAAATTGAACTTTTACAATACCGTTTTTTTGAAAAACGAGTGTCACTCGCTTCATTATATTGGTATGTCAACCCCTTTCGATTCACTGGATATAGGTCCAAGCTGGGGAGTGTACAACTAACTTCCAAGTGCAGGTGGCCGACTACTGGTACTAGTTTATAATGTGGCCGACTACTAGCACAATCACCCTACGTCGTATATGATACTCATGCGTTTATTCCTAAATCGCTTCAATGAAGGCCAATGTTTCTGTGCGTCCCACTGACAATGAGCTTGCCTTTGTTACGAAGCAAATTATGCCTAATCTAGAGAGTTTTTGTTACTTCTGATAATAAAATGCCCTACGTACATATACAGATTAAAAATAATATGGATAATTTATAGACTGCAAAGATAACAGGGAAGAAGCAACATGTTTTGTGATCTTTTGCAGTATGCTTCGAAAAATAAAAGCCCATGGCATCATTCTATAATTTATGGTCCGTACACAATAGAATTGTTGAATATTACGGGAGGGTTCCTATGGGCGATCAGGTCAAATGAATAAGACACACGAATGTCTTCCAAATATTTTTACCCTATCGCGACGGATTTCAGCAGGAATATATTTCAATGAAAAACATAGCTGTTTTTTAATTCTCTGACCTAATCACCGATAAAATTTTCACCACGCAGCAGGATATAGAAAAGAAACAGGCAAAATATAGGCATGAGCCAGACGCCGGAGCAAAAAGAAAGGCGAGGGACGATTTTGAAAAGAAAAACTGTTTCCAGAAAAATCTGCACTTGCATGCTTTTTTGCGAAAGTTTTATTTTTCGTAATTTTGGTAGTTTCGTGAAGTTTTGAATATTCGTTTTAATCACAGGCCTTTCAAAATCCGTTTCAAAATGTGATTTTGAAACGGAATCTGAATTTTTGAAAGAAGACTAGGGTATAGAATTTTTACACCATGGGCATTCGGGGTGTGGAGTGCTCCATCACCCTCCACACAAAAGTCACCGGCCTTGCTTCAATGTCTTTGAAAGATGATTTCTCGTACGAGAAGCTGCGGTGTACCGCGCTTGCCAGTCGGCACCTGATGATCGCCGAGTACGAACACTACAGAAACTAGTGCGTCAAAATCGTTTTTTATTCTAAGAGCTTTGGTGTCATTTTTAAAGTAAGTTCAAACCATCGATTTAAAAAGTAATAGTTTGTCGAATCTATTTTCTTTCGTATCACTAGTTTCGATATATTCCTTCTTGTATCTATATTTCGCAGCACATGTTTCAGGTGCTGCCGAATAACGTTCAGACTTCAATATGGCATAAGTAATGAATATTTCTATACCAACAAAAAACTATTCGATTAATCGGTTAAGTTCTCATCGTCTATATAATTATTTCTTGTTAATCGTTACTTCAAAACGTGACATACCATAATATGAATGCTATACACGTGTTGAAATGTTCAGATTAAAATCAATCAAAAATCGTCTTCACAGCTCCTTATTTTCAATAACCATTCGCTAGTCATCTATGACAAAATCAACTTTGCTTCCTTTCTTGTGTCATCCAATTTAAACGTCAGAGGTATAGGCGGATTCGTCCGTAAGTAGCGTATATACGGATGTACGTAGATATAGCGTTGAATAATGAACAGAGTAATAGAGCTATTTTCCTAAACAATCTGTTATACACGGTTAGGAGACCTCGGATGAATGAGTAGATTTATACTTCTTCTTGCCTTGGCCCTACAATGCCCACGAATAACTGAACGAACGAATGAGTGTTACATTTAGCACAGCGCGTTCTGTCCAACGATTTTAATATTTGAAGTCAGGTTCGATACTTATCAGATTTTTTTAAACACTGATATCTTACCAGAGTAGCAATAATTATTAACTAAGATACTACTCTGATTTCAGGATCATCGACGTGGTCCACGCTGTCCATTTCAACACCGAACAATTACTTGACCACGTGGACAGAACAAGTTCGTTAATTTGCTGATTTATGATCTGAAAAATATTTACCAAACTTTCAAATTCGAGTTGATTTTAAACGTTTGAAGTTACAGATGATAAGAACCTGGGGTAAATCCTGAAGTGAAATCTACTGATTCAAAAAGACGGGTGTCCAAGGATATATACTTGCGAACGGAATCGCAAGACCCGAGAAAGGATGAGAAGATAAAGTGCTAGAAGAAAATTTTAAGAGAAATAAACAAATATACGAAACAGAATGGCTAACGATGACGTAGTTTCACTTATAGAAGTGTTCGGCCGATATCAGCATAGAATATACTTACTTCTATGTCTACCAATTGTATCTGCTGCTTTTCATTTCATGTCCGGTGTATTTTTGTCGGCTAAAACAGATTTCAGATGCTTGCTTCCCCATGAAAGTAGAGGAAATGCTACTTTCCAGTTACCACAAAATTTCACAAGTGTCACTTATCCATGGAATAATAAAACAAAAAGCTGGCCAAAGTGCGAACGTTATGATACCAATCTTGCAGAACAGTATCATAATGTCTCTGGAAATTATTCGTTGATTACTTCTACTGTAAAATGTAATTCTTTTGTGTATGACAAAACCACTTACAAGCTTTCGATCACGACAGAGGTAAGTGATAATATGATTACAGGAGTCTTCGTGTAATAAATTTAATTAATAATTTTTACTCTTCCAGTTCGATCTGGTTTGCGACGATGAATGGCTGAGTGCTGCTTCTGAATCGGTATTTATGGTCGGAGTGATGATAGGAGCAATAATATTCGGTTCATTGTCTGACAGATATGGTCGTAAGCCGGTTTACTGTTTGGCTATAGTCATTTACCTGGTCAGTGGGATAATTGTGGCTGTAACTCCTGAAATCATTTCGTATATGATTTTCAGAATGATTGTAGCGGCGTCAGTCACTGGTATATTTTCAATCGCTTACGTTATTGGTAAGAAATCGTTAAATTATGAAACCAATAATCCCAATATAAAATTGGAGACATCGATTTCAAATTACCATTCATATTTCTTTACCATTCTCAGTGGTCGAGATGGTCAGTCCAAAAAAGAGATTAACGGCCGTAATTGGTATATACCTATCTTTCACATCGGGGTACGTTCTCACCGCTGGTTTTGCATACTTCATTACAAACTGGAGGCTCCTGCAAACAGCAATCACCCTTCCAAGCTTCGCTTTTCTTGCCTATTGGTGGTAAGAATAATATTAAATTTAATATTAATATCAATTCTCATTCTCACTAATATTTTTGATCACCTTATATCATCAGGTTTGTTCCTGAATCTGTACGTTGGCTTTTGACCAAGGGTCGTATAGAAGAGGCAAAAGATTTGCTTCAGAAAGCGTCTTTAACAAATGGCTTGGAATTATCTCGAGAGACGTTAGATAGTATGTTGAGTAACAGCACCGCGATTAAGCCAGAAACAGAAAAGACGTCGATATTGGATCTTTTGAAGTACCCAAACCTGAGACGAAAGAGTCTGATACTTTTCTTCGCTTGGTTAGTCAATGATTTTTAATTCATGTATTAATCATAACGTATAATGATGAGTTTAATCTCGTATCACTAGGTTTGTGAACAGTGGCACGTATTACGGACTATCTTGGAATTCCTCCAATCTCGGAGGTAATGATTACATTAATTTTTTAATTTCTGCCGCTGTGGAGGTACCCGCTCACATATTCGTACTATTCACATTGAATAGATGGGGGAGAAAAATTATTTTATGCGGATGTATGTTGTTCGCCGGTACATCTTTACTTCTAACAACAATAGTCCCCACTGGTAAGTCAAAATTGAAATAATCCGATCTGATTATCCCTCATTAATAAACAATCTAATCGATTGTCAATAATTTAATTACAGACATGCCATGGCTAGTTGTAGTTTTGGCAATGTTAGGAAAATCTTCGATAACAGGCTCCTTCGGTTCAGTCTATATATTCACAACGGAACAGTATCCTACTACGATCAGAAACATTGGTCTAGGAGCTTGTTCTACTTTTGCAAGGATAGCCGGACTGATAGTGCCGTACATTAATCATACAGTAAGTCAAATGAAATATAAATCTATACCGATGATTATCACTGGGTATCAGTTTGGCTCGGCACAATTTTTAATCATTTCTTTTATTTTATCATTGATGACAGTCTACTATTTGGAAGCCGCTGCCATTAGTAATGTTTGGATCTGCCGCATTGCTGGCTGGATCGTCGATAATATTTCTACCGGAAACGTTGAATGAAAAATTACCCGAAACGATACAGGATGGCGAACAGTTTGGAAAGTGCGTTTACGTTTATAACAGAATTGAATTTATTTCGTGTCCCAGGTTTCAATCGATTTTCAATTTATTATAGGAAACTATAATGACAGTCGCTGTAACTATTTCTGATATACCTTATACTCGTAAGGCTTAGAAATTATCTGTTAATTTAATAACAATATGATAATGTTACAGAAAGGGTGTGAAATTGAAAGCGATAACGAGGAATCGACTGGTATTGGAATGATCAATTCGTTCTTAAGACGTAACAACGTACACCGAAGAACAAAATATACGATAATAATCGTTGGCGTTATCGCTCATTGCAACAGAACAAATATATGAGATTTTTTCAAAAGTTTATACTAGTTTTAATCCGATTTCACCTTGTACACATAATTTTTTTTTTTTTAATTTGATCATTTCCAGAATGCAAGCTTAGCTCTGATGTTATAAACAAGAAACTTATATTTAGTTAGAAAATCTTAGATAGCTATATTATATGCCTACGATATAAAAATACATCTGGAACTTGTTGTTAGATAACTTTCAGCTATATTTTTTGCAATAAAAGACTAATGATCATAAACATGTATGTGTATAAAAAATATGAATGATCAACTCTCTCCGTGATACTATTTTTAATACATTGCCTTTTAAAATTACCAACGAGAGATCACCGTCTTCCAATTCCGGAATATTATTTTTCAATCTCTAATGGAAAACTTGTTTCATTGTCATCCTTTCTCAATCGTGTGAAGATTATTGTCTGTCAAATATACTGACAGCACTAAGCAACAGGCCAAACTGCAACGTGGAGCTTGTCTACAGTTCCAGTCAAATTGAAATAATTTCAGAGATTTGATTTCAGAGATTGAGAATTTCAGTGGTTCATGTGCGGTTGCCCTTTCGACGAAGCTCGATGATTGAAACCATTCAGTTGCTCGATGTCTTGTCCAATTTTGTACCCCTGCAACATGTTTATGTTTCTCTTTTTTTTTTAAATGAACAGAAAATACTTACGCCGGTTGAGTAGACACATACAAGCATTACTATACACATGATAAGAATCTAGAGCGCATACTTTGCTGAACTCTATAAGTTCAGGATTACAATGCGTCGATTAATTTCATTTGACACGTAAAAGCGTAATTAGCCGAAAACTTACTTGCCAAACTGTTCACCATCTTTCAATGACTCGGGTAATTTTTCGTTCGATGTTTCTGGAAGAAGCAATGATGATAGTCCGGCAATCAAGACACCGGATCCAAATATGGCAACTGGCAAATGCCTCCAAACGACAGCCTGTAAGAAATGATAATGTTAATATTCATTCAAAGATTCATGTTTTACGAAAAACAAAAAACAAAAAAAAAATACTGTACTGATTTTTGGATTGAAATTAGAAATTTTAAAAATGTTTTTAAGTCGAGTTGAACTTACTGAGTAATTAACGTAGGACGATAGAATTGCACCTACTGTACCACATGTATTACAAGCTCCCATACCGATATTTCTAATTACGGTGGGATACTGTTCCGCCGTGAAGATAGATATTGTCGCATAGGAAGCTGTGATTGCCAATTTTCCGATCATTGTCAATACTACCGGCAGCCATGGTATATCTGTAAAAAATTGATTTTAGAACGAAGCATTGACAGAGCTGGCGTACAAAATGGGAGAAAATAATTTCAACTTTACTCACCATCGGGAACCAATATTATGAGGAGTAGAGATGTTCCGCTAAGCAGCATTGTCGCAAATAAAATATTTCTTCTACCCCATCTATCCAGCGTAAAGTATAAGAATATGAGGGCAGGTATTTCAACAATGCCAGCGATTGCAAAATTTAAATACTCGTTACCTGCAAGATTGGAGGTGTTCCATGATATTCCAAAATATGTGGAAACGTTCATCAACCTGTTGAGGCAAATGTGACGTTTCTATCATTTAAATAATGAATATTTATTAATGATGCACTGATGAATATATTTTTCGTATCAGTATTCCGTGTATTTGATTGATCAAAATCAATCGAATATTCCGATAAAATTGACCGCTTACCAACTGAAGAAAAGAAGCAAAGTCTTTCGTCTAAGGTTTGGCTGTCTCAAAAGATCAAGAAACGAAGCTTCTTCGGACGAGTCCGATTTACTCGGGCTGCAATTTTTCAACATATTATCCAACGTATTCTGAGGCAATTCTACATTATTTTCCACGGATATTTTTTCGAGGAGAACTTTTGCTTTTTCCAGACGTCCTGTGCACACCAACCATCGGCCAGATTCGGGAATAAACCTGTCGGATAAGATACAATCGTGCAAACGTTTGTCTAATTGTCTTTTGGTTGTTGAGCTAACGAAGTTCCAAGTATTCCTCAATCGACAGACGAATTTCTGACTCCAGGATATTCGAATCATGAAAAGAGTGAATTCAGTAAAAAAAAAAAGAGTATATGCTACTGGACTTACCACCAGTAAATGAAGAATACAAGATTGGGAATTGATAGAGCAGCCTGCAAAATTCTCCAGTTTGAGATAAAGTATGCAAAACCAGAAGTAAAGATGTAGCCTAACGTGGCGGAGAGTTGCGTAATAAGTCCAATGAACAATCTTCTTTCTGGGACAACCATCTCGATCACTAAAAATAATATAACTCATCAGCAGAGGCACAGGTACGAACAATCTAATGCTACGCTAAAATGATTATTCAAATATTAAGAGTTCCGTGTTGAATGGAATTTGCAACGAACACGGACTATGACGACTTCGTCTAATATACAGTATTGATTTATGCTGGTTAACGGATATCTCCTAATCGCCAAAGTAGTATGAATTGGTATTTAGGTACAGCAACGATCGCTTACCAGTAACGTAACTTGTTAGATATATCCCACTGCCTGATGTTCCTATAATAAATCTAAAAATCATGAATGAAATGATTTCGGGAGATATAGCTATGAGTAGCCCACTGATCGTCTGAATGAATAAACACGAAAAGAAGACCGGCTTGCGCCCATATCGGTCGGACAATCCACCAAAGATCGATGATCCTACCATCACTCCCAACATGAATAGTGAGTCGGCTGTAGCTCTCAGCCATGCATTGTCGCAAACTAGATTAAACTGAAAACCAACATTGAACAGGACAATGAACAACGAACAAAATCATATCCGATTTTTCTCAGACTATGATAAAACTCTAGAATTTAAACACAAAGATTTGACATTGATGTAGGATTTTGTCACAGCAGATAACGGGGACATATCAAATGTTTGAATTAGTTCAATTCTTCTATTTACCACAAATTACCCTATCAATAAAATTACAATGGCAAATTATAGACAGTGACTTATATACATATAATCTCATATCTTACCTCGGTTGTAGTCGTGAGTTCATACGTGGATTTATCGTATACAAAAGAGTCGCATTTTACAGTGGTAGTTGTCGATGAGATGTTCCGGACTGAGTCGTAAAAATGATCTGTAAGATTAACGTCGTATCTTTCGCATTGTGGACTATTTTCAGTTTCATACCATTGATAAGAGCTGTTCGTAAGATTTGGTGATAACAGGTAAGTGGCGTTCTCCGGGCTTTCGTAAGGTAACAGACACCGGAAATCTGTATTTGCTTGCAAAAAGACTCCACCCATTACGTGAAAACTGACTGGTAACAGAGATATACATAGAAGTAATTGTATTTTACGTTGATGTCGACCAAACTCGCCCGTGGCACGGATAATGTCATCGTATGCCATTTTTTTTTTGTTTTCTCTTCGTTTTCAATTCTGAAACTTTATTTTTGGTCGTTCCTTTAGGCTTACGATTTCCTTGTTGAAGCTTTTTCTTTCCCAGATGGATCCCCTTTCGACTAGATTTTTATTTATACACAAAAGAATCGTACATACAATTCGTTTCCAAAAAATATGATGATTTTCGTATAATACGAGATTATCTTCTGATGACTTTAGACTCTTCCTTATTTCTGTGCTGTTGTGCTTGCCGATTGTAGTGCCATTGTCCTTCACGATAGTTTTGTTTAACACAGATATTTCACAGGATTCTCGTTCAAATTCACTTGGATCGTTATGGCTCCCGAGTATTCAGGTGAAAAAGATTTATTGTACTGATTTGGAGATCTTCGGAGCCATGTAAAGTCGATTCTGCAGACCTTGCCCAATCTTCAAATAGAGTCCTTGAAATGGTAAGTGTGCAGAATTTCCAAGAATCTTTAATTCCAGTGTTCAATTCGACAGCCTTACAGTTTGAAAGTTTCGAAACAACAAACTAATCGTTGAACTATAATCTGAGCGTTAATATCCGAGATTATTATTTAGTATGCTCATTATAGCTTAACTATAAAAATAAAATTTCCATCTCCGAAAAACTTGTATCAAGCGTTGAAAGTTGACTTCTTGAAATGTGAGTATACTAATTGCAGCTTTCTATTCGAACGAAACACGTGTACGTATATACTTGTATACTTCAAGTAATCGTTTAATGTCCTTATCAGGTTAGCCTTGACTATAGTAACGAGAATCTATCGCACGTTACCATACATTATGCGTCGAAAAGTCATTCGAACATCTTGAAACGTGACAAGTTTTCGTTTGATACTTTTTCACGTGACACAGCTCGACCCGGGTGTGACTTCTGGCGATTCGAAACTTTCAAAAGATGTAAAAACCGTTCATACAACAAGAAACAATCGCGTGGTCTGGAATAAATCTAGATAAAGTTGTTGATTGAAATCAGCTTAACGATCATGTATCCGCAATGCTTCAGAAAAGGACAATGCAAATGAGTATTCGCTACCTGAGTGGATATACTAGTCTGCACGAGCCACTCCTTTAGAAATCGCTTTCAAAGTGACATGAAAATCGTTTCAATTGATACGATTCGATGAAATCGGTTACACAATAAGCAAAAATATCGACGTCTTGAATTGCTTGGCATCACTTAAAATTGAGTGTACTCGAAGGCTCTTAGAACCGCTAAAAATTGCTCGTAATTTAGAAACCGTTTGTTAGCCAATGGTCAAATGAAAGCCGTATGAGACGACGATAGAAAAATTAAACGCCTCATAATATCATCGATATAGTAAAATATGTAGTCCAAACAGGAGATCATCGACCGTTATACGATGATCACTGATCGAATTTAGTAAACTGATAGGAGCCTAATGAATATACCAAATTTAGTTTGAAATATACTTTGAAACAAAATATTATCGTACACACAAACGTTTCTTAACACATCACACACACGTCAACTGCACCAGTTCGGCACACATTGCCATCCGATTTCGCAAATCGACTGAAGCACAGGCATACATTACTCTACATTTTACTCTGTCGGCTGACTAG
Organism: Macrophya alboannulata; assembly: GCA_949628255.1. Taxonomy (NCBI): domain Eukaryota; kingdom Metazoa; phylum Arthropoda; class Insecta; order Hymenoptera; family Tenthredinidae; genus Macrophya; species Macrophya alboannulata. Next base: position 16,243,762 of record OX451210.1, on the reverse strand, counting down.
CTTCGAGGACTTTTGTCTTTGGGAGGGGGCCGTTCGAAGTCTAGTGTAAGAAATTTTTTGCAATGCTTATCAAATCCGGACTGGTATTTCATGTACTTCTGCCGACACTGAGAGCAGCTCATATCCTAAAATGAATCTGAAACGATCCGCAAAATGATCTCTGAGGATAAAGTTTCAAGATTCCATTATTAAATATATGAAATTAGACGTAATTACACGACCATTAGACAAACTTCAGTAAAACTCGTAACTGTGACCATGAATAGTAAATTTCTCGTAGCTACCGATCATGCCTCGTCGCATACTAAGTCACACTATAGAAAATAAAATTTTATATTATCTGTTCGAGAATGGAAGAGAATGGTTTCGACAATAGGTGTTAGATAAGATTTGGGACATTATGTCAAGGTGAGTCTACGGATACACCTGTTTACGTCTCGGCGTACTACAGGAAAGTAGGTGAAATGAGATATCTTCGTAACGCAACCGCTTTCGATGGCATGATCCACTTGGCTGTCTAAACACTTGATCAGATATCCGAAAATATTTCTGACCCTATTGAGATTGAACAAAAATACAAATTAGAGATCCTCATTATCGCATGCATGAAACGCAATTTTTTTTTTTTTTTTCATAGCGAAGAAGCGCATTCGACCTTTCCGCTGCAACCGACCCACGGTCGTCCCTCTCAAATTCTTTGATTGTTCAATTAACCTTCGGGACGAGTAATTATCGTTTAGTTGAACAGCTCGAAGCAGTTCTGATGAGCTATAGAGTAGATATGTATGTACGTACTTCGTTTTCGATATTCATTATTATCATTATTGATATTGTTTATATTCACTTACTTATTTTGTTATCTTTCATTCCGTTTTCATTATTTTTCATAAGACCCCTCTGCAGGGGGTGATCCGCGCAGGCTTCGACGATAAAAAATAATTATCAGTCGAAAAAGTATAAGACTTTGAATAGAAAGTTGATGAACTTGGAAATAGTAACGAAGTCAATTGAAATTTATACATACCTAAATGTATGTTACATACCTACATACATGAGGCGGTCGACCATGGATATAAAAACTCTCCCAATACTTTAATCATCGATTTGATCATTTATTAATACTTATTCGCTTCCAAGGATATATAATACATAAAAATGAATGTTGGCGAACAGTTTTTACAAATTTTTTTGTGAATGAAACATTAATTTTCTTCCCCAGTTATTACTCTAGTCTGACTTTCGTTTTAACGTAAAACGGTCTTCGACGAGCTAAACAGGTCTTAGTTATAACGTGGAGTTATAATTAATTTCATATTTAATTTATGACAGTAACTATAATATGTATATGAATTCTTCTACGTCACAATCTCTCGTTCGTCTGCCCAGCACGTATACATCTATAGATTCTTAGTATATAACAAATTGACTCGTATTCATTGACTATTACTGACCATGAATTCAAAACACGGAGCCCCTTTTTGTGAGTTTGAAAAACGGCGCACTTGCTGGTAGCTTAATTGCCGTAAAGTCTTCTACAATCTCCGAAAATATCATAAACGGAGGTGAGTCTTAGATCATAACAACAGAACCGCGAATTTATTTATTTTTACGTATAAAGACTCGTTTATTCACTTTGTTGAGTAACCGTCATTAAGAGAGCTAATTATCCGATCACACGGCGAGTACGTGTACAAACAGCAATCAGACACAATAATATATCGCTGGATTTTGTTGCCTTTTATTTAATCAAGGCACTTTTGCTATCTGTTGATAATTGAGTTGATTTCTATATGATAATCAGCGATTTACGTCGCGAACGATCGATGATAGCAAAATATGGAGATAATCTGCGTGGATGAGTGTGTGTTTTTAAAAAACTGGTGAAACGTCTCTTCATCAATCCATGTTCACTTTTTTTACTACGGCGGTTCATCCTGGCTACCAAAATTCGAAATTTCAAATCGGGATTCCAGGCCTCGTTTTTATCTCGTTGATTACAACTTCGGTGCTTATTATTTTACATTTTGATTGCATATTCGGCAGTTTGATGATAAAAACCTGTTCAATTTCTCGATGTCTTGGCCGGTTTTGCACTCTTCCTGCAACATTTTTATATTATAAAATAAGGAGGCAAAGACAGAATTATGACGCTGTTCGCTTTGGAACAAGCACTACATCCGGAACATGGTAAGATATCCCTAACATATAAGATAACCTGGTTTACGAAAGATATCAAACGTAATTATAGTAGAAACATACTTTCCAAACTGTTCGCCATCTTCTATTGAATCGGGTAATTTTTCGTTCATTGTTTCTGGAAGAAGCAATGCCAATATTCCTCCGATCAAGACACCAGATCCAAATACTACAGCTGGCAAATGCTTCCAAATAACAGCCTGTAAGCCATAATGATAATGATGCTGATTCGAAGATCGTGTACAAGGGAATTCTCATTTTATAGAAAAACAAAAAATACTGTAAGTCAGATTTTCCGATAAAACCAACATTATCAAGAAAAATTTCGACGGTAAAATGGCAAATGACAATCATTGATGTTTTTATACCAAGTCAAACTTACTGAATAATTAATATAGGATGATAGAATCGCACCGATCATGCCACAAGTAGCAGCAGCCCCTACACCGATGTTTCTGATCACAGTGGGAAACTGTTCTGTCGCGAAGACAGTCGTCGTTACTATGGAAGCTGTGATTGCCAATTTCCCAATCATTGTCAACACTATTTCCAACCAGGACAAATCTGTAATGAATATTGATTCACGAAAAAGTATTGATTTATACTGTATCCGATGTTTTTTGCTGAAGTATGAAGTCTGCAGAGAATATACAATTTCACCTTTACTTACCATCTGGAACTGATACTCTTAGGAGTAAAGATGTCCCGGCAAGCAGCATACTCACGCATAAAATATTTCTTCTACCCCATATATTTAGTGTAAAGAATACGAATGCGAGGGCAGGTATTTCGACAAGGCCAGCAATTGCAAAATTTACATAATCGTTACCCACGAGACTGGAGGTGCTCCATGACAGTCCGTAATATGTGCAACTGTTCACAAACCTGATAAATCATAATTCATGTATTGTCGTCATCAAAAGCATGAGAAAAATTCAATTTAAATCAAATCGATTGCTTACCAAATAAAGAAGAGTAGAAAACTCTTTCTCCTTAGGTTCGGGTACTTGAAGAGATCGAACAGTGAAGCCTCTTTGCCTTCTGAATCGCTTGCGCTGCACTTACTCAACATATTATCCAGCGTATCCTGGGACAATTCCACACCATTTTCCAAAGACGCTTTGTGAATGTAAACTTTTGCTTCTTCCAACCGGCCCGTGGTCACCAACCATCGGGCAGATTCAGGAATAAACCTGTTAAAAAATATAAACGTACAAAATGCTTCATCTCTTGTGTAGTCGTATGTTATTTATCACCGATCTTACCACCAGTAGACAAGGAACGCAAGGCTGGGAACAGATATTCCGATCTGAAAATGTCTCCAGTTTGGAAGAAGGTATGCAAAACCAGTAACTAGGATATAGCCTAATGAGAAAAATAGTTCGGTACCCATTCCGACCATCAATCTCCTTTTTGGGACAACCATCTCGAACGCTAACAATAATACAATGAGTAAGAAAAGGAAGGGTATTATCTGATAGTAAAAAAAAAGGAGTATCGAAATCAGCACCACATTTAGTCCTCAAAATTGCGCATCATTTATAGTTATAATTTTCATTTATGCTGATCAATCGACATATCATGAACTCCAAACAGTCCAACTTGTTATTTGCGTCGAAGATAGCTTACCAATAACGTAACTAGCTAGAGATATTCCACTGACTGCTGATCCTACTATCATTCGAAAAATCATGTACGAAAAAATTTCGGGAGATGCAGCAACGAGTAGGCCACCAATCCCCTGAAGGAGTAAGGACAAATAGAAAATTGGTCTTCGCCCGTACGTGTCCGATAATCCACCAAAAATCATCGCTCCGAGCATCACTCCTACCATGAATGATGATTCGGCTGTTGATCGTAGCCATGATTTTTTGCAAACAAGATTAAACTGAAAAATAAGAGGTCTTGAAACGTGAATAGTTAAATTTTTAAATAAATTCTCATTTCGTTCGAGTGAAAATTTTCTCTTGCTGTGGAAAGTTGAAAAATTTTCAAAGCGAGATTCGCGTTTAATAGAATCGACTGAAGAGAATTGAGTAGAAAAAGATCGTTTGAACCATTTCAATTACGTTTTTCTTCTAATCTCATGACTAATTACCTCGGTTGTTATCGTAAGCGTGTACGTGGTTTTATCGTAAACAAAGTTATCACAATTTACAGAGTGAGTTGTAGACGAAAAGTTGCGATCCGAGTCGTAAGATTGATCTGCAAGATTGACATCGTGTCTTTCGCATTGCGACGAATCGTTGGTTCCATTATTCCATTGTCCAGAATTATTGGTAAAATTTTTTGATATTTGGTAAATGGCATTTTCTGGATTTTCGTGAGATACCAAACACCTGAAATCTGTTTCGGCTGCTAAAAACACACCAGCCATTATGTGAAAGGCGCACGGTATCAAAGATAGACATATAAGTAAATATATTCTACGTTGATATCGGCCAAACTCTCCTATGACAAGAAGTACATCGTCGAAAGTCATTTTTCCTCTTCGTTATCAATTCTGGAATTTTATTTTCTTGTCCGTTCACTAGACTCACGATTTTCTTGATAAATTTTGCTTTCTACACGGGTCTTTATGAACTAGAATCATTCATAGACACGCGTTGGCACATGAAGCTTTACTATAGTCGTTACAAAAATCGTAACGATTTCCATAGAATACAAAATTATCTTCTGATGGCTTTAGACTCAATTCCTTATTTCTGTGTCGTTATGCTTTAAATTTAGTTAAACTATCATGTCTAGCTCCCGAGTATTCCGGCGAAGAAGTTTTTTTTTGTACTGATTTTGAGTTCTTGAGAGCCAGGTGAAGATGATTCTCCAGAACTTTCCCAATCTTCAAATAGAGTCCCTGAAATGGTAAATCTAGAGAATTCTCATGAATTCTAAAGTTCGATGTTCAACCCCAGAGCTCTACAGCTTCCAAGTCACGTAATAACAAATCGTCGTTGAACTATCTGAGCTTCAAATTTGCGAAATTATTCAGTAAGCTCAAGAAGTTTACTTCTTCAAATATATAAGTAGCTAACTCGAACGTCCGCCTAATTTGATGTGAGCAACAAGTAACTGCAGATGTTAATTAATTTTTTTTTGAACGAAAATTGACTGTTCAAATTTATAGCTTACCATCAAACGTCTAAATGGACGCAGCGCGTTGGTATCAATATATTTAAAATTTTAGAGATCCGTAGAGTGGCTCGTAATTCCTTCAATCGTCATTTGACATGACGTACGCTATGATTGCCTGTAACACGTTTCAATTGCAAGACATAAGAAAGTAAATGATACCGATTCAGTAGTAAACGAGTAATGAATGGAGATCGGTATAAGTCGTGGTGAAAGGGAGGAGACGTACGTGTTCGCAGTTTGCTCAAGCTACGCGACTTATGGCGATCTATAAATTCCAGAAGATGATTATTCCAATCAAAGATCACTGACGTAAGAGTGAAATTCTATATGGCTATCAAAGATGAATTAAAAAACCTGATACTGAACTTAACTAAAGAGGCGCAAGATATACAGCGTGTCCTAAATAAAAATCTCAACGGATCTATCCGACAACATTTAAATCAGAGATTTAAATAGAATGGACCACTTGACGATTGGATTCGATTAGGGAAGTAATCTAAAGTGTAACTTCGACGATTACGACTTGATCGATTACTTCCCTAATCAAAAGATTTAAATCAGTTCAAGAACGACTGTAGTGCTCTAATAGAAAGGGGCAATAAAATGATAAGAGCAGCGATAAAAGCATTTGAAAGTGGATTATGGCATTATTAGAAATATGAAGGGTAGATAAGAAAATTTCATACTACTGATGAAATGAGAGGTTTCTTTTTCGTCGAATATAATGAAGAATGGAGTCAAATTTGGTACAGAGTCCGCGAGTTAGTCTACGAAAGCTAGGTCTCAATTGAAATGTGTTTACGTGAACCACCACTTACATACTTTGAAGACACAATTTGGCCGCACCAATCCTAAGACGATCCGATCCACTCTAAAATTGGTCAAATACAGTCGAACCTGTATAAGTGGATTACCGAAATTCTGGCACCAAGAGATTTCATTCATCCAGGTTCCACTGTACACGCAAAACACGTTTATGGTACTTGTAAAATATCCACGTTGTACTCGTTAGCTTGTGCACGATAAGAATCTACACACATGCATCGACGGGGCAATTAGCATCGATACAATTAATATCGTCTAAAGCAGAACAGAAGGCGTAAATAACCAATAATGAGCACTTTTACCGATTCCCATTAAGAGAGAATTTTTTTGTTGAGATTACTCATCCGATTAAACATGCTGACATGCACCTGATGAATTTTAAAAATTCACTTCACAAAATACTGCAAATATTACCGGCCAAAAAACGCGGACCACTTGTTACTCACACGCGTGTTATTACTCAGCGGTTTTCACATATGGCCTGGTCAGCACACACGTAGAACCGCACAGTAGTCTGACAGACCAGCTTGTGAGCCTCAAGGATGATTGTCTATTCACTTACAGTATTAGATCGCTTGAGCTAAATTTCCAACACCAGATTCAGAATTAGTTAACAAAAATACGGCTTTTTGGCTAAACATATAGAGGATGAGATTTCGAATAGTCGGAAATCGGATGAGAGGCCCTTTATCGTGCTGCAGAAACGTGTTCGTTATTGATTGCTAGGATTAGTGGTACTGGGACACCTGGAAAAGTAGGTGAAACGAGATATCGAAACGGCATAGCCTGCAGTGACGTAATCCAATTGGTCGCATAGGAGAATATCAAATAGCTTTCCGACGTAATCAACTTTTACTAAAAAGACAAATCAGAGTTTCTTGGCAAGCGTCAAATCTGCTTCAACAGTCAGCGGTACCGTCTGACAGGCGATTTTTGGCGAAGAAGATCCATTCAGCCGTTACGCAACTGACCCGGATCCCCCGTTTTATTACTTTACTGATCAACTGACCTTCGGCATGGCAATTTTTCACACGTACGTATGTACGTTACAATAGCCCGAAGCAATTGTTGATGAAGGCGGAGACGAGGCGCGCGTGGAAGGTTTATAAAAAGTATACGACGCAATCGACGTTGATATAGAAATTCAATTCACATATTTTTTGGCTCATGTCAATTTGACTCGTATGTAGGTATCAATATTTATTCACTACGAGCGATATACGTAGAACAGAAAAATTAATATGTTACACGTCATTTTGACACGAATTTAGATTTCTTTAGCTATGCTGGATCAAATTTTTTCACTTGTACATATATACCTATATAAAGACTCATTCGTTTATCTGATTAAGCGACCAAGATTAACAAAATAACAAATTTACGAAAACGCGAGAGTGCCCACACAGCAATTAGACACAATAATGCTCGACTGATGGCTTGCTTCGTCTTCCGAGACTTCTACGGATCGTTATTGACTTCGCTGATTACAACGTATCGTTCAGCAGTTTACGCTGTAATTGATTTAGCTATATCTTTCATTGGAACAAAAGAAAAATGAAAAACTTATCACTAATGTATTATTGTTTATTTATGTAAGGCAACTATTACTATAGAGTACTTAAGCCTCCGTTTGCGAATACGCGAACACTAAACAGTAAATGGCAGATCATTCCATGTGAAATTGAAAATGTTTCAACCTTATAATGGGTCTTCGATTCTTCGCGAAATTTTTTTCCATGTTGTATTTCAGGACCGCAATCCATACCCTAAAGCGTTTTTTGACTTGAGCCTTCGGTTTTTAATTATGGATCTTGAAATATTCGCTTTTTTTTACAGAAGGCAACATTTTGACAGTTTTCTTCTGAGTAATATGTCATTCTAGCAAGAAAAATATATAGGACATAAAATGTTCGGTTTGAAATGTACTTTTTATAGAAACTTTTTTTTTTGTTGTATTTTTAGCGCCAACGGATTAGAAGTTAATAAAAAAATTTATCCGAAAAATGGATTTTGGAAAAAAGTACACCTTCGATTTCTGTTTTTATTTTTTCTGAAAAAACTACCGAAAATTACGAAAATTTGAAGACCAAATTCAGAATGATCTGACAATTCCACGATTTTCTTATGAATTTTTTAAATTTCGAAAGAAATTTAATAACGTTTTTTCTTGTGGATTAATTTTCACCTTTGTCCCGGACGTCGATTGATCCAAATTCCAGATTTTACAAAATTAATAATTCTAGGCCGTTTTTTTTTATTCAGCTGTACTCATAGGCAGCAATAACGTACTCGATTATTATTTTACATTCTGTTTTGTGACCTATACAGCTGCATCTTTGACAGCTTGAGTATAACATAACTATTATCAATTGCTTGATGTATTGTCCAATTTTGTATCCCTCTTGGAACATACAGAGAATTCCTGTGCAGTTCACGTGCTGGAAGTATAGATCGGTGTTATGCTGAACAGTACAGCTCTCACTCATACCCGAATTGTTAAATTGCTAATTAAAAATTCCAGTGTGTTTGAATACCGGAGAAAAAGATTAGAACGAATAAATTAGAATACTAATGATGTTTATTTAAATTATCTATTTCGCAATGAATAATAGATCCAGGATCTAGAATCCGTAGTTGCGGTGCAGGATGTCGATGAAAAAGAAATAAGAGGCCACGATACTCCGAACAAAAGTTTTATACACATATCTCGGCATTTGTAATTTAAATTTCGGTTTATTATATCACTTACTTCTGTTCTTATGTTCGTTGACCTCAGTTGTAATCGTAAGCGGAATAGCTCTGGTGTCATCGTACACAAAAGAGCAACATTCTACAGTCGAAGTTGTTGATGACAAGTTGCTATTGGAGTCGTAAAACTGATCTGTGAGATCAACGTCCTACCTTTTGCATTGTGGCTGATCTTTAGTTTCATCATATCATTGATACGAACTATTTGTGAGATTTGGTGATAGCCATGGTAAGTGGCATTTTCCGGGTTTCCGTTAGGCAGCAGACACTTGAAATCGGTTTTTGCTGCTACAAGGACACCAATTATTATACTACTTTTACTACTCTTACATTATATTACCTGTCAGTTCAACAGGATGAATGAAAAAGCATGTTTTGGCAATATATATGCTGATGAAATTTGGAAATCCCATTCTTTATTTTTCCGAGATACATGGTATATTTCTTCTATACCCACCATTACTTTTCAGAATAGAGCTAAGGACAGATTCGACAAATTCTTATAATTCATCATATGAAAATTTGTACCCTACATTACTCGTTGTACTAATCTTTCGCCGTAAAAGGCTAATTATTTGTCCAATGGGATGAATGGAAATGCATATTTCAGCGAAATACTGATTAAATTCGATGATGTGATTCTATTATTATTTTTTTTACGTACATATTCGCCCCATCCCCATCATTGCTTAACAGAATACAGTTGAAGAGAGATTCCACAAGTTATTGTAATTCAAAAATTGGGTGCATGTGGGCAACGACCCATATTTTTGAGAATTACGAATATCTAGAATGGCATACGTTGAACAGCAAACTAACAGTGACCAGTGAAAATTCCTTGATCAATACAATTTGTTTCTGGCAGATGATACTTTTCTTATTTCTTCGATAGCTGCGTGATTGCGATACCATTCGATTGTTCGATGACTTGGTGAGCTTTACTTCGAGTTCTGTAACGTAGAAACAACTTTTGAACAGAACCTTTTTGCCGAATTGATGTTTAGATAATAATTGTACTAATTGAGATACAGTTTTCGACTATACATTCATATTCTACACTGTTGGAAAAATTGTGTATTCCTGTCAAAAAAATTCGTAGTTAACGATATTATGTTAAATTCAATACATATTCGAATGTTAATTTAACGAATTCGATTTGAGTTAAGCTGGTATTCATGTTGAAAATTATTATTAACATAATTACACAGAACTTGACACATCTATTATGTTAACTTCAGAATAATAAAGAGATAACTTTATGTTTATGTTAAATCTTTCAAATAACATATGGTTTATGTATATAAAAACTAAAAATATCAATTCCAACTGTATTTTCAGTTGATTTGACTTAGCTATCATTCGTTATGAACATTCAATCATTTTCAATTTAACAGATTGATTACGTATTATTGACTCATGGAATGGAACTACAAATATCAACTTAAATCCCACGTTGAGGGTTTACATATCATGTTTTTGTGAAAATAACTAAAAAAAGTTAGTGGACCTAATGGGACATGCGAAATGAGTTAAAATTGACATATTTTTTCCAACAGTGTAGGACATGAAACGTACTAAGCCTTGAGGGGATTAATTAAAAATAAAAACCTACGTTTCAAACTGTTCGCCTTCTTGTATTGATTCGGGTAACTTTTTATTCAATGTTTCCGGAAGGAGCAATGATAATAGACCGGCAATCATAGAAACGGATCCAAGTAGGACGAGTGGCAGGTACGTAGAAATTTCAAACTGTGAAAAATTGTAGAAAGGAAATTGTAAATAGTGTATAATCGCAAGAATCATGAAGCGAACTCGTATGGTTGCAATGATGGACCTTACGGCTCGACAAGTTGAATATCATTTACTTGCAGTTACCAGATAATCAAATCAAGGATTGTTCTGAGTGTAAGTATGTGGAGTGGCTAGTAACTTATAAGACTATAATTATGACTGTGCCTGTGTTTTACTGAACTCACTAAATGGTTGATATAAGGTGCTACTACTACACCCAACCTGCCAACAGACGAACAGGCTCCAACGCCAACATTCCTAATTGCAGTCGGATATTGTTCGGCGGAAAAGATGTACAATGTCGCATAGGAAGCTGTGATGGCCAATTTCCCGATCATGGCCAAAAGCACGATCAACCATGACATATCTGTTATGAAATTGCTTACATTTAAAGAATGATTGTTATCATTGATTACCAGTACCTACCCATTTTGCCCGTGTAGCCGAGTTGTCGGCATTGCGATTAGAATCAATAAAAATTATTTAAGTTTTAATCACCGGTGGGAACAAGAGAAGTTAGAAGTAATGATACCCCGGTTAGGAACATGCCACCGCACAGGCCAATCTTTCTACCCCATCTGTTTAATGTGAAGTATAGGAATAGATGAGCAGGTATTTCGACAATGGCAGCGACTACGAAATTTATATAATCGTTGCCTCCGAGGTTGGAGGTGTTCCAAGATATTCCATAATATATCAAACTGCCTGAAAACCTGAAGAGACAAATATCATTGTCCATTAAACAATTAGAGCAGATGAGCAGTGATACAAATCCGTCAAATCAAGTCCGACGAAATAATAAAATGATATTGATCCCCTCATTACCACATCATGAACAGTATCAGTGTCTTTTTTCGCAGGTTTGGAAACCTCAGAATATCGAACATCGAAGTTTTTTCGCGGGCCAGCCGATTGTCGATGTCGTCTACCAACAAACCATCTAACGTGTCTTGGGACAATTCAAATCCATTTTCCAAAGATGCCTTATAAAGTATATCTTTTGCCTCTCGCGTACGACCCTTCGCCAGCAACCATCGTGCAGACTCAGGAATATATCTGCTGATAATATTGAAAAGCATACCTTCAAACATGTATCGCATGTCTCAGTTAGTTACTGCTGCAAATTTATAATCTCACTAGCTGATTTCGGAACGAACACTAGAGAATAAAATAAAAGTTATTGCTGCATTGTTCATCTTACCTTGATAAAACGAGGCAAGCAAGACTGGGAACAGCAAAAACAATTTGTAAAATTCGCCAGTTCCGAATTAAGTATGCAAGACCAGCGACGAGAATGTACCCTGTTACGTAAGATAAATTTATATAGGTTCCAGCTGCCATTCTACGTTTGTCACCGACCACCTCGATTGCTGAAAACAATCCAAGAATCACGATGAAAGACAAATATAATATTGATAAGTTGGATAATTATATGCACACATTATTGAAATATCGATTGGTATTGTTTCGGTTATCTAAGTAAGGTAAGTTCTAAGACTGCCGAGAGTCCGTCGATTTTCTATCGAATTCGATAAGTTCGTACCAATAATATAAACGATTAGGAACACCCCAGAGATTGTTGAACCGACAAAGACTCTGAAAATTGTGAACGTGATGAAATCAGGAGAGACAGCGACGAGCACTCCGAAAACGAATTGGATTGTTAAGCCTAATAGCAAAGCCCGTTTGCGCCCATATCTATCCGACAATCCACCGAAAATCACCACCCCTGGTACGTCTCCAAGCATGAACAGAGAATCGCCTATAGTTTTCAGCCATGTTTTGTCGCATACGAGATCCCACTGAAAAAATAACTTTACTTATTTCTGGATACACAATCATCGAAAATGGTTTCAATTTGAATAGACGGATGGGCCGGATCATCACCAAATAGTTGTCAAATGTGTGACCTAGTTGGTTGGATACACACAGTTGGTTTCGAACGCAAATATTTTCCGACTAATTTAATACCACAAATTAAACGATCGCGAGATGGCCCAGTATCTGGACGCTTTACTTCCAAATGAACTGTATCTACTGAATTTACTGAAGAATGAATATTCGAATGGAATATCGATATAGTAGCTCTTTAGAAATCGGTGGATGAATCGAATTATAAATCGTCGGTTAAAACTGCAATAGAATACTACTAAAATTGACTTACCTCGGTTGTAGCCGTCAGGGTGTACTGGGTTTTGTCGTATACAAACGAGTCACATTTCACATTAGAGGTGGTCGCCGAAAGGTTTCCTTCCGAGGCGTTATGCGAATCTGCAAATCCAGGGTCATATGTTTCGCACTGTGGCCAGTTTTTACTTTCATTATCCCATGGATATGTCACATTTGTACTAGTCGGTGGTAAATGGTAAGTAGCATTTTCCTGACTTTCGTTTGGTAGCAGACATCTGAAATCTGGTTTAGCCTCTGTAAAAACTCCACTCATTTTCTGAAAGGCCCAACACATCGCAGGTAGAGTTAGAATTGAAAATATTCTACGTTGATATGGGCCAAACTCCCCCATCTGTCGAATTACGTTGTCGTAACTCATGTTTACTGTATCAGCTTTTCCTTTTGGTTTATACAGAGCTTTCTTAGATTGTACAACACTCAAGTTTGATAGGATTCTGCCCCAGCCGAGATCGTCTGCAAGATAGTCGACAATCCACAACCCTTTTTTTTAGTCTCTTGCAAGAATCATGATATTTTTAATACGACGTTACGCATGTACTTGCCGACAGCTTTTGACTATATACTTGGTCAGTGAATCTCCGTGTATACGGCTATTTTCTTCTGCATTTTCTTCGTTTGGTATATGGCCTTGGAAACTCTGGCTCCCTCTATAGCGCTTCACATAGAATTACAGACAATTGGCCGGCTTGAATATAGATTCTGCTGTACATTCAGGTGTGGTGGATAGTGGGAGTTATAGGAAATTTTTCAAGACTTATCCTGTGATTCGTATCCACAACAATATCGGATTCTAATCGAACGACCGATGTGAAGTGACTTTACGAACGTAAGGTGCAAATTTTTTTGCTGAGCCCAATAATTTATCACTTGACTTATGAACTCGACGTAGTACAGTAGACTAACACAGACCTGAACCCAATTCAGTATAAATATAATGGTGTAAAAAGTCAATATTATAACACGTATACTGCAAACATATGATCAGGTGTATTTTATGGCCCAATGATCGCCTCAGTTGATTGAGAAATTGTATCGTCGTTTCAAAAAATACCGTAATGGGTACTAGACACGGTCTTCTCATTTGGCAGTGTCAACAATATCGTAGAAATGTGCCAGTTTTAGCACTGTTTTTACCATCGCAAATTTCGTTCACACTGTTCATAGAATGAAGAATAGTAGAAGTTATTACTTATTGTATCAGTCTTCCATCACATAATTCGGTTTCTCAGTTGGAACTACTGTAGAGTTCACAAGATAGCGGAAGTACACACGTTGAGATGTATAAATTTCAGTTATGCTTTATATTATTTATTCGCTGTTTTGTACGGCCATGTGAACCACGAGCTTTCCGAGAACTGACCACTCCTTTTCAACCATCTACGTCCGCGTTCAAGAGGGGAATATGCCAAGTCAGCACATTTCGTATCATATCAGCACATTGTTCATAGCGACTTGAACTTATACTATTTACTACAAGTATTGCCTGGACGTTCAGTCTATCTATCACATTGAAACGAAGAATGTTAGGTCACTTGACTAGACTTCGACCATGAAATACTAAGTTAAAGTTGGCTACTTTTATGAAAAATTGGTTACCGTTCTTTTCAAGTACGTGTTTGTATAAAAAAATGAAGAACTTCAAAATTTATTATGATCTAAAAATGATAGGCATCTCGGCAAAAATGCATCGATTTGGATAATCAAGATAATCGAGATGGTATACATTACACAAAAATTACATAAAACAAAAAACCAACAGTCTACTGTAAAAATTACTCATTAATCACTAAAATCGAATTTGTATCTGGCAGCTCATACTTGTCTTATTCCTTCGACAGCTATGCGCGGTATAATCGACACCATTCAATTGTTCGATATCTCGTTGAGCTCTATTCGGACTTCTGTAACAGAGAACCAATTTCTGAACAAAACCTTTTTCCTGAACCGATGGTGAGATAATAATTCTACTAATTGTGAAAGAGCTGATTCAGGAAGAGAGATACAGTTTTTGACTGTGCATTCATACTTTACCTACATTGAATATGCATTCATATCCTAACACACAAAACGTACTGAGCTGAATAATTAGAAATAAAAATATACGTTTCAGACCGTTCACCTTTCTGTACCGACTCAGGCAGCTTTTTGTTCAATGTTTCCGAAAGAAGCAATGATAACAGACCAGCAATTATAGAAGAGGATCCAAGTAGGACGAATGGCAGGTACGCAGAAATGTCGAACTGTAATTAATTGTAGAAAGATATAGTATACCTATAGTATACCTACAATGATCACTGTGTCTGTGTTTTACTGAACTTACTAAATGGTTGATATAAGGTGCTACTGCTGCACCCAACCTGCCAACAGCCGAACAGGCTCCAACGCCAACGTTCCTAATTGCAGTCGGATATTGTTCGGCGGAAAAGATGTACATTGTTGCATAGGAAACTGTGGTAGTCAATTTCCCTATCATGGCCAAGAGCACGACCAGCCATGACATGTCTGTACACAATGAAATTACATTACATTTGAAGAATGATTGTTATTTTTAATTACCAGTACCTATTCTGTAAGTGTAGCCGAATTGTCGGCTCTGCGATTAGAATCAATGCAGATTATTTAAATTTTACTTACCGGTAGGAACAAGTGAAATTAGAAGTAATGACACCCCGGATAGGAACATGCTGCCGCATAGACTAATTTTTCTACCCCATCTGTTTATTGTGAAGTATACGAATAGGTGAGCGGGTATTTCGACGACGGCAGCGACTACGAAGTTTATATAATCGTTGCCTCCAAGGTTGGAGGTGTTCCAAGATAGTCCATAATATATCAAACTGCCTGAAAACCTGAAGAGACAATTATCATTGTCAATTAAACAATTGGAGCAGACACCGCAGTGATACAAATCCGTCAAATCAAGTCCGACGAAATATTAAAATGATATTGATCACTTAATTACCATATTACGACCAGTATCAGAGTCGTTTTTCTCAGGTGTGGACACCTCAGAATATCGAACATCGAAGTTTTTTCAGGGGCCAGCTGATTCTCGCCGTTGTCTACCAATAAACCATTCAACGCATCTCCGGACAATTCAACTCCGTTTTCCAAAGATGCCTTATGAAGTATATCCTTTGCTTCTTGCGTACGACCCTTGGCCATCAGCCACCGTGCAGACTCAGGAATATATCTGTTAATAATATTGAAGAGTATACCTTTGAATATGTATCGCATATCTCAATCAGTGACTGCTGCAAATTTATAATTTAAACAGCTGATTTCGGAATGAACACTAGAGAATAAAATAAAAGTTATTATTGCATCGTTCATCTTACCTCGATAAAACGAGGCAGGCAAGACTGGGAATAGTAAAAACAATCTGTAAAATTCGCCAGTTCCCAATAAAGTATGCAAGACCAGCGATGAGAAAATACCCTGTTACGTAAAATAGAGACATACTAGTTCCGGCCGCCATTCTATGTTTTTGACCGACCACCTCGATTGCTGAGAACAATATAAGAATCATAATGATCAGGAATTAACATGAAGACAAACATGATAATGACAAGTTGAACAATTATTTGCACGTATGTCACTAAATACGTTAAAATATCAGTAGGTATTAATTCTGCAGTTACCGCAGGTGATTTCTGAGATTGTTAAAGATCGGTCGATTTTATATCGAATTCAACGATTTCGTACCAATAATATAAGCAATCAGGTACACCCCACAGATTGTTGTTCCGACAAAGACTCTGAAAATTGTGAACGTGATGAATTCAGGAGAGACAGCAACGAGCACTCCGGAAACGAATTGGATCGTTAAACCCAATAGCAAAGCCCGTTTGCGCCCATATCTATCCGACAATCCACCGAAAATCACCACCCCTGGTACGTCTCCGAGCATAAATAGAGAATCGCCTATAGATCTTAGCCATGTTTTGTCGCATACGAGATCCCACTAGAAAAATAACTTTACTTATCGATAATGGTTTCGATTTGAATAGCGACCGTATGTCAATTTTGTTCAATCACATGGTAGACTGCAATAGTTGTCAGATGTGTATAATACTACTAAAATTGACTTACCTCGGTTGTAGCTGTCAGGGTGTACTGGGTTTTGTCGTATACAAACGAGTCACATTTCACAGTAAAGGTCGTCAGCGAAAGGTTTTCTGCTGAGGCGTTATGCAAGTCTGCAAATCCAGGGTCATATGTTTCGCACTGTGGCCAGTTTTTACTTTCATTATCCCATGGATATGTCACATTTGTACTAGTCGGTGGTAAATGGTAAGTAGCATTTTCCTGACTTTCGTTTGGTAGCAAACATCTGAAATCTGGTTTGGCCTCTGTAAAAACTCCACCCATTTTCTGAAAGGCCCAAGATATCGCAGGTAGAGTTAGAACTAAGAATATTCTACGTTGATATGGACCAAACTCTCCCATCTGTCGAACTACGTTGTCGTAACTCATTTTTACTGTATTGGCTTCTTCTTTTCTGGTTTATTAAAAGCTTTCTTAAATTTCACAACACTCAAGTTTGATAGGTCTCTTCTCTAATCGAGATTATCTGCAAGATAGTTAACAATACACAACCCTTTTTTTCCAGCCTTTCGCAGGAGTTATAATATTTTCCATACGACGCTATGCATTTATTCGATCACAGTTTCTAACTAGATTTTGTCATTGAATCTCCGTGTTCACGGCTCTGGAAACTTTATATTTCACAGACAAACAGGCTTTATATAATCACACACAATCCGCCGGCTTGATTATAGATTCTGCTGTGTACGGTCAGCTTCGGCGGATGGTGGGAGTTATTAGTTATAGGAGATACTTCAAGACCTATCCTGTGATTCCTACCCACGACAATATCGGATTCTAATCGAACGATCGATGTGAAGTAACTTCATGAACGTAAGATGCAAAATTTCCAGCTCAATCGAAAACTGTACTAGACACGGTCTTCTCACTTGGCAGTGTCACCAATATCGTAGAAATGTGCTAGTTTTAGCACTGTTTTTACCATCGCAAATTTTGTTCACACGGTTCATAGAATGAAGAATAGTAGAATTTATTACTTATTGTATCTGTCTTCCATCATATAATTAGGTTTCTCAGTCGGAACTGCTGTAGAGTTCACAAGATAGCGGAAGGACACACGTTAAGATGTATAAATTTCAGTTATGCTTTATATTATTTATTTATAGCTTTGTACGGTCATGTGAACCACGAGCTTTCCGAGAACTGAGAACTCCTTTTCAACCTTCTACGTCCGCGTTCAAGAGGGGAATATGCCAAGTCAGCACATTTCGTATCATATCAGCACATTGTTCATATCGACTTGAACTTACTATTTACTACCAGTATTACCTGGTCATTTAGTCAACCTATGGATTGAAAACAAGGGATTATATCTGTTCGGTTACTCGACTACACAGACTATTTCACAGTCATGACATAATGAGTTCAGATTGGCGACATTCATGAAAAATTGCTTACAATTGATGATATCATTGGATACAAATTTTTCTGAAGTACATGTTTGCAATTAACAACACAGGGTGCAAAAATTTTTTGTAATCTAAAAATGATGAACACCGTGGAAAAAACGTATCGATTCGGATGATCAAAATATCCCAGATATAGTGTAAAACTTCATCAATCAATATGTATAATCGAATTTGTTTATGGGAGATGATACTCTTCTTATTCTTTCGACAGCTGCATGGTATCGACGTCATCCAATTGTTCGATGTTTCGTTGAGCTCCACTTGTTGTACTTCTGTAACAAATCGTAGAATCACCTTTTTAACGAAATCCTTTTCTTGCATCGATAGTTACGTAATGATTCTACTGATTGTAAAAGATCTGATTCCGGAATAGGGATAAGGTTTTTGACTGTAAGTGGAATAAATGTCCATTGGAAGTACCATGCAGCGAATTGCGCAATTTTGACTTACAATATAACCGTTCATTTGTATTCTGGAACACGAGCCATGCAGTGAACGAAATTATTATGATTCAAAACATACTTTCCAAACCTTTCACCTTCCTGTACCGATTCGGGGAGCTTTTTATTCAATGTTTCCGGAAGAAGCAATGATGACAGACTGGAAATGATAGAAACGCATCCAAGTATAACGAGTGGCACGTACGTAGAAATTTCGAACTGTAAATAATCGTCGTAAGATATAGTACGTAATGATCGTCGGGTTAAATATATCTTATGTACTACGATCCAGATTTTAATCAAGGATTGTTTCTAGAATGAGTATGTTCAGTTTCTGGTTATTCATAAGGTTACAACTGCGTCTATGTTTCATTGAACTTACTAAATGGTCGGTATAAGGTGCGACCGCTCCACCTAACCAGCCAACAGCCCAACAAGCTCCAACGCCAACATTTCTAATTGCAGTTGGATATAGTTCTGCGGAAAAGATGTACAATGTCGTATAGGAAGCTGTTATGGCCAATTTCCCTATCATGGCCAATAGTACGATTAACCACGACATGTCTGTAATGGAATCGCTTAGAATTAAAAAATGATTATTTTCATTGATTACAAGTAGACAGCTATCCTGCTCGTGTAGTCAAATTGTTGGTTCACGATTGGAATGAATGTACATAAATTATTTCAGTTTCAATTACCGGTTGGAACAAGGGAAGTTAGAAGTAATGATATTCCGGATACGAACATGCCACTGGATATAATCATTTTTCTGCCCCATTTGTTTGATGAGAAAAATACGAATAGGTGAGCGGGTACTTCTACAGCGGCAGCGATTACAAAATTTATGTAATCGTTACCTCCGAGGTTCGAGGTGTTCCAAGATAGTCCATAATATATCAAACTGTTTGAAAACCTGAAGACACAAATTTAATCGTCCATTAAATGATTAGAATATATTTAGGCATTGATATGATACGAATAGGATGCTAAAATCAACGTGATCACTTGATTACCATATCAAGAAAAGTATCAGGCTTTTTTTCCTCAGGTTTGGGTATCTCAGAATATCGAACATCGAAGTTTTTTCAAGGACTGGACGACTCTCGCTATCGTCTACCAACAAATCATCCAACGTGCCTCGGGACAATTCATCTCCATTTTCCAAAGATGCCTTATGAAGTATATCCTTCGCCTCTTGCATACGACCCTTGGCCAGCAGCCATCGTACCGATTCAGGAATACATCTGTTAATAATATGAAATAGGATTATGCTCCAAATCATGTATAGCATATCTTAACTAGTTGCATCTGCGAACGACAGGATAAAATAAAACGTATCAGTGCACCGTTTATCTTACCTCGAGAACGCGAGATAAGCAAGACTAGGAATCGCAAAAACAGTCTGTAAAATTCGCCAGTTTCTAATCAAGTATGCAAGACCAGCGATGAGAAAATATCCTGTTACGTAAAATAGAGCCATACTAGTACCGGCCAGCATTCTATGTTTGTGACCAACTACCTCGATCGCTGAGAACAATATAAAAATTATGATGAAAACAATTAACAAGAAATAAATTATAATGATGGAAAATTGAACGAATGAACGTGACCAAATACATTGAAAAACCAATTGGTATCGATCAAGTTATTGCAGGTAATTTATAAGATCGTTAAAACTTAAATGAGTTCGTACCAAAAATATAAGCAATGAGAAACACCCCACTGACTGTTATACCGACAAAAATTCTGAAAATTGTGAACGTGATGAATTCAGGAGAGACAGCGACGAGCACTCCGGAAACGAATTGGATCGTTAATCCCAATAGCAAAGCCCGTTTGCGCCCATATCTATCCGACAATCCACCGAAAATCACCACCCCTGGTACGTCTCCGAGCATAAATAGAGAATCGCCTATAGATCTTAGCCATGTTTTGTCGCATACGAGATCCCACTGGAAAAATAACTTTACTTATCGATAATGGTTTCGATTTGAATAGCGACTGTATGTCAATTTTGTTTAATCACATGGTAGACTGCAATAGTTGTCAAATGTGTATAATACTACTAAAATTGACTTACCTCGGTTGTAGCCGTCAGGGTGTACTGGGATTTATCGTATACAAACGAGTCACATTTCGGGATAGAGATCGTTGACGAAATATTTTTTTCCGAGGCGTTATGTGAGTCTGCAAATCCGGGATCATACGTTTCACACTGTGGCCAGTTTTTACTTTCATTATCCCATGGATAAGTCACATTTGTACTAGTCGGTGGTGAATCGTAAGTAGCATTTTCCGGACTTTCGTTTGGTAGCAAACATCTGAAATCTGGTTTAGCCTCTGTAAAAACTCCACCCATTTTTTGAAAGGACCATGATATCGCAGGTAGAGTTAAGACTAAGAATATTCTACGTTGATATGGGCCAAACTCTCCCATCTGTCGAACTGCGTTGTCGTAACCCATTTTTGTGGTATCGGCTTCTTCTTCTGCTTTATTGAAAGCTTTATCCGATTCACAACTCTTAGTTTGACAGGTTTATTCTCGAACCGAAATTATCTGGAAGACAGTAGACAATTCACAACCCTTTCTATTACCGTTTTCCAAAAGTCATAATATTTTGCTCAGAAATGGCAAAAATACAAGATTTTATATTCAAACGATTGGCACGAAAAATTGCCATATCAAGTTGAATTTGAATGTTCTTTCCTACCGGAAAAAATCCATCCTCAATCTTCGACCATATCACAGAATACTTTTCATTGATGATTCAAACTCATGAATTAAAATTGCAAAATGAAGAAATGGAAGCAGTATTAAAATCTGAAGTTCAGAGGATTCCCTATACCTCGATTATAAGCATGAAAAATTTCGATAATTATCTCGTTTGATTTAGAACGTTTGCTTCGAAGATTTTAAAAAGTTTACGGTATAAATAATTTTTGAACTGGTCCTTACTCACCACCGCAGCTGGTCCACGTTACTAGACAGTTATTAAAAGTTATTAAAAATAGAAAAAATGAAGAAATTTCACACGGAGATTTTTCATTTTCTAGCAGCGAAACATATTCAAAAAAAAAATTTTCGGAACTTTCTGGTCCATTTTCACCCACTTTACCCTACACGCGACGTATCTTCTCGTTTTGTCTCGCGATAGCACAACTCAGATCGAAAATTTTTTAAATGTCTGTGAGGTCCCGACTGATTCGCACGTCGTGATCGCAAGCATTGAGAAAAATTTGTCCTTCGAATCTACACGTATATTTCGACACACTATCATCAATATGTAAGTGTGAAGTGTCCAAAAGTCATTAGCAATTAATTGAGTGACTCGACAGACGTTTTACGAACTATAGTGCCTCAGGAATTCAAGATGCCTGTTTCAAAATTAATTATTCACAGTTTTTGGTGAAAACAGGTGTCTGTTCTAAAATCGAAGTATATAGAACGTTGTTTCAGTCAATATTCGATCAAGTGTTACACTTGATGATTATAAATTTCAATGAAATAGCATGTCGGAATTGTGATCTTGTAATCTTTTAATTAGAAGTTATAATATTTCAAACGAAGTGAGATACTCGCAACCAGAAATTAAAACAAATTAAAGAGATTGTTGTTCGTATAATCAAATTCATCTTTACTTTACTATACCGAATTTGAGAACTTCGTTCATAAGGTTCATCAAAGAAGAAATGGCAGAATTTAATATCACTTATTATATCAGTCTTCCGTCATATTATAGGTTTCTTCACAGGATAGAGGAAAGACACGTGTTGAGAAGTATAAATTCTAGTTAAGCTCCACATTATTTATTCAATGCTTATTACAGCCATGTAAACCGCGAGCTTTACGAGAGCTGACCACTCTTTTTCGATGGTCGATGCCCACGTTCGAAGGAAAGGAGAGAAAAAAGCTTATACTCTAATTTATTTAGTTTCTGACCACATTTCTTTTTCTTTTTCGTTCAACGGCTCCGTGGCGTCAATATCCTTCAATTCGACGCTTCTTTCAGTTTTCCTTGTACTTCTAAAACACAAAAAAAAAAAAAAAATAATCATTATCCTCAAACACGTCAATCATATAGTTAAAGAAATTGCAAGTCAGAACATACGTTCCAAATTGTTCGGCATCCTGTATCGATTCGGGTAATTTTTCGTTCAATGTTTCCGGTAGTAGCAGAGATAACAGACCAGCGATCAACGCAGAAGTTCCAAGAATAACGAGCGGTAGCCACGTAGAAATTTCAAACTGCGGATAATGATATCACTAAAAATGTCAATTATGAATATAATGGCAAGACGTTCATAATTAAAATCGTGATCAACCAGATTCACACTAATTCAATGCCATTCCTCAATTATAGACGAATCAAATGTACGCCTATCACTTATGAGATTTTTTTTTCAACTCAAATGAAAAAACATGATGAGGATAAGCTGCTGAGAATAATTGCTTGTGTGCTTTATTGAATTGGACTCACTAGATCGTTGATATGAGGTGCTACCGCTGCACCTAACTTAGAAATGGCCGCACAAGTTCCAAATCCAAGGTTTCTAATTCCAGTGGGATAATGTTCGGCCGTAGAGATATACGCTGTCCCCCAGGAACACGTGATTGCCCATTTCCCTATCATCGCCAAGACTTTCATCAGCCATGTCATATCTTTAATGAAATTATCACCAATTGATAAATCGTCATTGACGTCAGTAATTTATTTGCGAATAATTCAAATTTTACCTACCGTTGGGAACAAAAAATGTTAGAAGTAACGAGATTCCAGCAAGCAACATTCCCCCGCATAAAATAATTCTCCTACCCGATCTGTCCAATGTGGATAGTAGAAACATGTAAGCGGGTATTTCTACAGCGGCAGCAATTACGAAGTTCAAATAATCGTTACCTCCTAGATTCGACGTGTTTAAAGACAGTCCATAGTAAGTTATGCTGTTTACGAACCTGAGGATACAAATTCAACGATCTATTTGTTGTTTCATCGGAAAATTTATTCAAACATGACGTACTGATGGTAGAAATTTGTATCAATTTGCCTAGATTATAAAATTCATCGCAATATTTTATGAATAAACTAGGTTGATTACCATATGAAGAAAAGCAACAGACTTTTTTTCCTCAGATTTGGGTATCTCATAAGATCGAAGATCGATGTTCTTTCGATATTTTGACCACTCCCAGTGTCATTAGTTAAAAAACCATCCAGCGTATCTCGTGATAATTTTATGCCATTTTTCGAAGATGCCATCTGGAGTATGTCTTTTGCTTCTTCCACACGACCTTTGGTCACCAGCCATCGAGCGGATTCAGGAATAGACCTAATAAAATGAAAATCGTTGGTATCTTTTGTACAGCTTGTTAGTTAGGACTAAAATTTTGAAATTCTAAGAGCAGGTATAGGTTTAAGAACTATGAAACTAGATTGGATCAATTATTTTTAACTCACCACCAAAATGCAAGCAGAGCAAGAGTCGGAATGGTGAATACGATCTGCAAAGTTCTCCACTTTCTGATAAAGTACGCGAGACCACTGGACAGAATATACCCTGTTGCAAACGATAGATTGAAGCTAATTCCAACC
Source organism: Macrophya alboannulata (assembly GCA_949628255.1). NCBI lineage: Eukaryota > Metazoa > Arthropoda > Insecta > Hymenoptera > Tenthredinidae > Macrophya > Macrophya alboannulata. The sequence goes on along the minus strand of OX451210.1, from coordinate 16,219,333 downwards.
TTCATTCTGTTTTTCGGGGAGACCATTTCGACGACTGGTAAAAATTTGTGAATTTTTCAAAATTTCATATCATTTGTACGGATTACGATGAAAGAAATTCAATTGTTCAGAAATAAAACGAGTTTGAGGAGGAATTGTCTTACCAGAAACGTAACCTATCGTGAGCAGCCCACTCAATGTTGTACCTATGAGTATTCTGAAAATCATGTACACATAGGGATTCGGAGATACAGCAATGATCAGTCCGCAAACTGCTTGCGTGATCGAACCCCATAACAAAGCCGATTTCCTTCCGTATTTATCGGACAATGCACCCAAAATCGCAACTCCCGGCATATCTGCCAGCATGAATAGTGAGTCACTCACTGTTTTGAGCCATGCTTTGTCACATACCAGATCCCACTGTAACAAAATTCAATTGCATTCGTAAAGTAATCAAATATTTTAGCTAGTTGGTTGCTTACACAGCTGGATTTCAACTTCAGATATTTTTCAACCTAATTATGAAGATAAAATAGACAAACTTTGGCAGTATTACATTCAATCTTTCAGTCTTTCAGCTAAACTGTCTTCTGCAAAACAGAAAATTTTTAAAATGACTGTGCAAAATGATCAATGAAACGTCGATGAATTTAGAGTATCATGATACGGAGAATAGCTACGGATGATAAATTCATCACTTACATCGGTTGAAACGGTCAACGTGTACTGGGTTTTGTCGTATACGAACGAGTCACATTTTACAATAGTAAGCTCATCAGGGAAGTTTTTTCCTGTGGCGTTATTTTGATCTGAAAATAGGGGATCATATCTCTCGCACTGTGGCCAGTTTTTACTTTTGTCATCCCACGGGTATGTCATATTTGTGATATTCTGTGGTAACTCGTAAGTGGCATTTTCCGTGCTTTCGTTAGGCATCAAGCATCTGAAATCTGCCTTAGCCGATAAAAAAACTCCACCCATTTTATTGAAAGCACAAGCTATTGCAGGTAGACATAAAACAAGAAATATTCTACGTTGGTATCGCCCAAATTTTCCAATTTGTAAAATCATGTTGTCGTAACCCATTTTCGTTGAATCAGAACTCCCTTCTAGTGATTTCTCAGGGTCCAATGTCTTCATCTTCTTTCTATTTTACTCCTTCGATTGGTTTTTTGATATTTGGTTCAAATGTCCGCGATTACGGCTTCGGAAAATTCTTCACAGTCAGAGATATTTCGCAGTGCTGATGACCCTTGGCTTTCGAGTAATAAGAATTATTACAGAAATTTTTCAGCACTCGCGTGATACAGTGATACTCCTGACAAGGCACACTTCGATCGGCTGTGACTACGAAAATGATTATAGTTACACAGACAAGACAATTATTTATTCATATTTTTCAGAATTGAGGGCACAGCTTGTGGCAAAGTGTTTCGTCAGCAGTCTGCGACTTTTAAATTCCGTTTGTAATTTTAAGATTCGTTTTTTTCATACCTGACTATTTTTTTGACTACCTGACTTGCTAAAAAATTGATGCAAATTCAGAAATGGTCAAGTTATTGTAATTGGGATTCTGGGATTCTTTTCAAAACTAACAATTTTATAGAAGTTCTTTGCCGAATATGTTCTGACCCTGTGACATTGTCTGATCGACTTTTCATACCAATTAGGAGGTCATTACTCCCGCGTTAGCGAATTCCGCTGATTACGGGATTGATTGACTGATTACGGCACCTCGTCAACGCTACGAAAAGTTGATTAAATGATCATGGGAGAAGAAATTAATTTTTTACTAGCAAATATCATATAGGGAAATGCCAGAAAAATTCCAGCGTAACACAAATGTCCACGTACGTAAGATACGCACGTTGAAAAAAGATAGTAAAATAATGTTACACTCCATAGCGTACCTATGTACAATATATTTATAGTTGGACGTATGTGAAACATTCATTTTCCGTTCCATTGCGTGATTACCTTATTAGCAAAGCTTACAATTTGTGAGAAGGATGAATAAATAGGACATTTCATCAAAAAATTTCCGTTATTTGACAGCATGATCACTATATTTTTCCGATAAATGATATGAGTCGTCACATTCTGTATACTTTATGAAATATCCAATTAAATAACCGGTCACTATAACTGCATTACGATAACAACAGATTTGACATATAACGCTAAACGTTTACGTGACTGCAGTATTTATTAGGTCCCATTTTCCCTTTACGTCACTGTTCATTATCTATTCGATATATACTTGTAATAAATTTTTTTTCAATGAGTTCCCATTTACGTAAGCGATATTATAGGTGTGAGAGATTATTTTGTTCATTTCACCTTACGAATTCTCTATTTTTTATAACGTTAACCTTCAATTGGTATTTAAATAATTTCAGTTGGTATGCTAATCGAAGGAAATACCAAATAACAAAATCGGTATTCAACTCCTGCGTTATCTGTGCGAGCACGTGATCTACAGTATGAACAAGTATCTATTAAACGAAACCAGTTTGGCAAGACTACAAGTAAAAGAGGGGAAAAAAATTAGTGAACAATATTCCTCGACGTCACCGAAGGTCATTAGCTATTCAAATAAAATGTGTTTCTATGAGTTACAACTATGAGGATAATTCGCTGACTTTCCTACAGGAGTATAGATCACCATTACGAGTAAATCATTCCATCGGAATTGAAAGCAAGATTTTCCTGTTCTACGACAAGGCGATAAACCTGTTCATCCGCGTGGAGAACGACGCACGGTGCGGTATGCATTTGGGATATCGAATCTCATATCTGTGATAGACGTTGAATTCTCAGTTATTCGTGTTTCTTGTTACCGATTTTCCCCATCAAATTTACAATAAATTAATTTGAGAAAATGGATAATTATTGAGATCCAATAATCGATTTAGTTTCTACTTTATTTATCAAATTTTTCATTTTTTTTTCATTGAAACAGCACTGGAAAGATATTTTTATGTGAAATCAGATGAAATTTGAAATTCGGGTCTTCTTTTAATATAATTCTTTCCTTTACTGTTTAACGCAGTCATTGTTTTCTGGGGCTGTTAACGGCTGGCTGGTTTCAACTTCACCCCATTTTTCGATCTCTATTTCATTATTCCTAAAACAAGAGAACAAAAAGAGTATTCGGTTTAGTAAGACTTTTTTAATTAACAAAATAATCACTTCAGGGTCTGAAGTAAGCATAAAAAAAATTCGTGAAATTATTACTCCGTGTGTTTGCTTATATTCGACAAAATCCAGGATTCTCAAGTCACTTTATAATTGTTTATATAATCCAGTGCACTTAAGAAACAAATTTAGGAATGGGAACATACCCTCCAAATCGTTCGCTATCCTGTATCGATTCGGGCAATTTTGTGTTCAACGTTTCTGGGAGAAATAATGACAGAAGACCGGCGATCAACGAAGAGGAACCAAAAATGACATGTGGCAAAGGCGGCCAAGCTTCAGCCTGTGAATAAAGTTGAAAATTATAATTCCATCGAGACTGAACTGTTAAAAAAACTCGTATGGATATTCAAAGTTGAACGAAACGAATGTTGAAGAAACTTATTCAGTATCGCGAATTAGCGATGATCATAAGTGTAGGTCTGTATAATCAAAATTCGTTATCACTTACTAAATGGTTGATGTAAGGTGCCATGATACCACCAAATCTAGCAGAAGTAGAACAAGCTCCTAGCCCGACGTTCCTAACTGCGGTAGGAAACTGTTCTGCCGCGAATATGTAAACTGCATCATAGGAAGCTGTGATTGCAAATTTTCCAAACATTGCTAAAACTATCACGAGCCATTGCATATCTGTAATGAGATTATCCAAAATTAAGGAGCAATTGTTTTCATCCGTTGTGTGAGAAATTTTTAGTCAAATTATGCAAAATTATACGACAATCCTGCGCAATTATTAACGTAATCTTATAATATATCAGTTTTACTTACCAGCGGGAATAATTAATGTACACAACAGCGACGTCCCAGCAAACAACATACACCCACATACAATAATTCTTCTCCCCCATCTATCCAACGTGAAAAATTGGAACAAGTGAGCGGGTACTTCTACAGCGGCAGCTATTGCAAAATTTAGGTAATTATTACCCACGAGATTTGAGGTGTTCCATGATAGTCCGTAATACGTGCCACTGTTCACAAACCTGGCGATGCAGTATACATGTATGTAACGTAATAGACCATCGATAGATTGCAATAGATATGAAATCATATTCGTGATATGAAAATAATAAATGCAAAAATTACATCAAATAGATCGCTCACCATACGCAGATGAGTAACAGACACTTTTTCCTGAGGTTTGGGTTTCTTACGAGATCAAAAAACGATGGCTTCGCAGAATCTGGCTCTGTACTCTTGCTGTCATTAATTAACAAACTATCTAACGTTTCTTCTGTTAACTGTACCCCATTTTCTAACGACGCCTTATGTAGAAAATCTTTCACTTCGCTCAAACGATCTCTGCTCACCAGCCAGCGTGCCGATTCCGGAATAAACCTATCGATAAATTTGAAAAAGAAATAGCAAAATATTTTGCACACTTGTAATAATCACTATGTACGACAATTTCGGATGAAATTTAATGGTCTCTCACCACCAGTAAGCAAGAAATGCTATACTCGGGAGGGTGAAGGCGATTTGCAAGTTTCTCCAACTTGTAATATAGTATGCAACTCCAGCAGTGAAGAGGTAACCCGCTGTGCTGAAAAGTTGGTAACCCGTTGCAGCCATCAACCTTTTTTTTGGACCAACCATTTCGAGTGCTGAAAATTTCATATCGATGGTATAGCATTAATAAAAAAAAAAAAACAATGTCAATTCATTTAAGAGAGTGCAATGTCGAACCACGTTCTTACCTAGAACGTAAGCGATTAGAAACACCCCGCTAGTTGTCGATGCTAAAGTCAACCTGAAAATCAGGTACGAAATAATTTCAGGAGAAACGGCAACGAGGATTCCGCAAATTAATTGACCGATCAAAGCCATAAAGAAAGTCAGTTTGCGCCCGTATCTGTCAGAAAATCCACCAAAAATCATCGACCCCACCATCAGTCCTACCATGACAATCGAATCGCTTGTTGCTCTCAGCCACGCGTTGTCGCAAACCAAATCCCACTGAAAAATGAATTAATTTAGGTATATTTTTTAACGAAATTATGGAAAAAATATTCTCCATTCGATAATCAACGAATCACACATAGCGTTTGCTGAAACTCCGGTATGACGTAAAGATTCCGTATTCTGGAATCAGGGAAACGACATTTCGGGTGATATAAATGAGAATCAAAGACCGAAGATTTTGTTTTAAATTCAGGATATCGATCACATGCATATTCGCACTAGATTTTTGAAAAGTTATTGAACGAGTGATACAGCTGTCGATTAGGAACTTATAAATTATCTCGTAAAATGAACTTACCTCGGTTGTTATCGTCAGCGCATATTGACTGGTATCGTATACGAAGGAATCGCATTTTATGATGGAAGGCGACTGGGAAATATTTCCACCAGAAGCGTTATGCCGATTTGTGTGATTGAAGTGATATCTGTCGCACCGTGACCACCTTTCGGTTTTATAGTCCCATGGATAACTGGAGTTCGCGATATTCGGGGGTAGTGAAAAAGTAGCATTTTCCGAGTTTTCGCGAGCTGGTAGCAAGCATCTGAAGTCCGGTTTGGCTGCCAAAAAAACTCCACCCATTTTATGAAAGGCACAAGATATCGCAGGTAGACATAAGAGGAAATATACTTTTCGTTGATATCGGCCAAACTCTCCGATGTGTGAAATCACGTCATCGTAACCCATTTTTATTGATTCGCCTGCTTCCGGCACTCGGTTTTGTAAACCTTTAACTTTTTTTTTATACTTTGAGTTTCTTCAAATTGAATTTATTCATCGACTCCAACTGGTCGTTAATTTCCGATGTTCTTGCCCCGTTATTACAGGAATTATGATTTTTATCAGACACTGCGAAATTATCATTCGCTGGCTTCCAGCTCTCCCTTATCTCCTAATCTTCTTGCTTGTTTTCGCAAACCTAAATGGCTCTGATACCATTCTCAATCGCACAATCTTCACAGAGTTGACCTTCAGACTCTGGAAATTTAGGTTCCCAGGAGATTTCGATTCTGATTTTCACATTCAAAATTTTCAAATGCTGCTTCAGGTTCCCCGAGTTCGTTTATTCGCTGCAATTAAGAATCGAAGGTACGATCAGATACCTACACATAAAAAAAATTGCACATAATTTCCAGCACGTATTCACAATCACAGAATTTTCAAATCCACACACGATCGTTGAACACGTTTGCCGAAATCGAAGAATTTGCAATAAAATTTACCTGATCGGATCTCACTGGCACTGCACAGCAACGCAAATTATTTCTGAGACATCAGGATCAGGTATGTTCGGAACATTTCTATCATCACTTATCACTAAAAAAAAAATGCCCGTCGATCACACGCCCGTGTGATTGATTTTCAAAAAATAGGATGGACTGATATTTCCAGTGTTTGAAATTTCTTGTCGCATCATTTGTCCTGTCTCTTCTATTATCTCGTCACCCAACTCTCTGTCTGTTCAGCTATACGAGTAATCATCGCGCATGTGACAAGCATTATTTTATGATTACTGGGTAATTTATACCAGCGTTATGATAATTCAAAAATTTCCAAGATGTAGAGCATGAGATACGTGGGAGGGGGATCATTACTTTATATTCCCTATTTTTAGCATTTTTTTTTCTTTTCAATATGTATAGCCCGTTCTTTGTCTTCGAGACTGAAGATCCAAAAACTTTGTAAAACTGCTGGGGACGGAAAATATTTTTTTTTTTTTTATATCAAGTGTTCTAGGTACGTTTTAAAAATATTGCAATATTTATTGCAATATAAAAATGGTATACTAATTATATTTTGCATTCGCATCATGATTTCCTATCTTTTTTTTTTTTGATTTTGATTTTTGTCAAAGCACAGCATTTGTATACTTTGTCCATGAATACTGTTTATAAAAATTCAATCAACTATGATGCAATAATTCTAACGTAATAATGATCGCATTGTGGATACCTATTTCAGGAAGGCCATAACTTGAATAATCATGAAGACATTTAATTGACTTCATACGGAATATTTTAGCTTAAAAACTTAGCTAATTACTGTAAAATTTTTTAGCATTATTTATCCAATTGTATAATATCATGAGTTGATAACATGTTTACGGTAGGTATATCATTTGTGTCGTAAATTTAATCTTTTTTATCGTGTTAGAAATTTTGAATAAATGTTTACTGCCCGCATACGTCAGAGGCTGAAACCTCGGTTGAAACTGACAATGATCATTCGATGAACCGAAAACGAGAAAAACTAAAATAATACCTAAGTAACCGAATAATTTACCTCTTTGCTAAAAAAAAGAATATATCATTGTTAACTGCAATTTGATTCAAAGTAAAATGTTTCTATAATAATTGAAATCCTCAACCAGAGGCCTGAAATTTTCTTCTCAAACAGGATCAACGATAAAAGATCGAATAGCAAAGATTATTTTATCAAATTAACGTTTTTGGAATAGTTTTTGTGCGAGTGTATAAAAATAATGAAAACATCTTATCATTCGTCCAATTATACTTATGTGATTTTCTAGAAAGAATACCGATTACGTATCAAGCTGGATTATAAGCATACGTAATTGAAACAATGTGAATGACGTAGAATTGTTCTTACTTCCACAAACCGGTGCGAGCCTACCTTGAAGCTTGATGATAAATCAAGACGAGACTCTGCAAGTATGAAACCGGTTAGAACATTGATTAAAAAAAATAATTCTAATATTATATGACTGTTGAAAAAAGTAGTCATAACGTTCGTTGTTAATCTACAAAAAAATTCAAACGTTCGTGTACATTTTTCCGTTCTGTATGTACCTGAAAATTTGAGGAGATCGGTGGAAATTTGAGATGTACAATATAAATAGTTCATAAACGTTTATTAACATCACAGGAAAATCGGAATAAAGAAATGAAATTTTTGATAAATATTATGATCCAACTACTTGTTATTTTAATTCTCTTTTTGAACCCCCCCCCCCCCCCCCCTGCCCCAAAATATATGGTGGAAAAATAATGAGAATTAAATGATATTTCATGTATGAAAAACAGTATTAAAATTCTATTCTCGTTTATATACTACTTGAGGCTACTAAAGTCGGATCGTCTCAGAGACCTGGACTCAAAAATTCGGTTTTTCCTTTTTTTTTTGTAGGGCTGCATCCAGGAATGATTTCACGATTAGTTGTAATCGTTTCTTTTGTGTCTCTGACACTATAATACGTTCTGGTACTGATAACGATTAGATTATTCAAAGATCGTTTCATTTTTCGATTTCTTGTTCAGTTTTCCTGAAACAGTTTAGATCGTTAATCAATGAGAAGTAAAAGAGATGAATTTCTGAAGGCTATAGAGATTTTAATAAATGAATACATGCTTTCCAAATTGTTCACCGTCCTGTATCGACTCAGGTAATTTTGCGTTCAAGGTTTCTGGAAGAAGCAATGACAGCAGACCAGCGATCAACGAACAGGATCCAAAAATGGCTAGTGGCATAGGCGTCCAGACTTCAGCCTGGGAATAAGGGTCGAAATATTTTAATCAAACGGCCTCGACTCTAAAGTCAAGTCAAAAATTCGCTATAGGGATGCAAAAATTTTACTCCTACTTACTAAAAGATTAATATAAGGTGCTATGATCGCACCAATTCTAGCGCAAATACCACTAGCTCCAAGACCAACGTTCCTGATTACAGTAGGAAACTGTTCGGCCGTTACTACCAAGGCTGCCGCACACGAAGTTGAGATTGCCAATTTTCCAACCATTGCTAAAACTACAACCATCCATGGCATATCTGTAATTCAATCGGTTAGATCCGGGACATTCGTCGAAGTGGAGAAGTCTAACGAATTACCAGAAAAAGAAATGTTCAATGAACATCGGTAATTTGAACTTCACTTACCAGGGGGAACTATTAATGTGCATAACAACGACGTCCCGGCAAGCGACATGCAACCGCATAAAATAATTTTTCTCCCCCATCTATCCAATGTGAAGAGTAGGAACATGCAAGCAGGTACTTCCACCGAAGCAGAGATTCCGAAATTGACATACTCGTCACCAGCGAGATTCGAAGTATTCCAAGACAGTCCATAATATGTGCCACTGTTTACGAACCTGGTGAAAAAAATTGATCATTGATAAGCGAGGGGATGAATAAATGAAAAATTTGAATAAAAACGATCGCTTACCACATGAAGAAAATTAATAGAGACTTTCTCCTTAGGTTTGGGTATCTCAGGAGATCAAATGCTGATGGCTCTTTAAGATCTGGCTTACTCTTGCTGTCCTTGCTTAACAAACTGTTCAATGTATCTCGAGATAATTCAACGCCGTTTTCCAACGATGCCTTCTGAAGTAAATCTTTCGCTTCTTCCAAACGACCCTTGGTCAGTAGCCATCGTATGGATTCAGGGATCAGCCTATCAATGGAATAAACAATATTTGGCGCACTGTGAATCACGAACTACTTTTAACGGGGTGAATTCAATGAATTCACTAATCGAAAGGTACAATAATTTACTCTTACCACCAATATGCGATGAATGCAATGCTAGGAATGGTGAAAGCCATCTGCAAATATCTCCAGCTTGTGATAAAGTATGCAAGTCCAGTGATTAAAAAATAACCAGTTGTGAAGAAGAGTTGGAACCCCATTCCGGCTACTAATCTCTTTTTTGGACCGACCATTTCGAGTGCTGAGAATAACGTGGTGTTTAAAAGAGACATGATATATTATTCTGTAAGGATGATATCGTTTACGAGTGCTTACCCACAACGTAAGCAACTAGAAATACACCACTGGTCGTTGATCCTACAATTGACCTGAAAATCATGTATGAGATGAATTCAGGAGAGACAGCAACGAGTATTCCGCCAACCAATTGAATTATAAGAACCAAAAACAGAGTCCTTTTGCGCCCGTATCTGTCAGACAATCCGCCAAAGATTAGAGACCCCAGCATCACTCCCACCATGAACACTGAGTCGCCTGTAGCTCTTAGCCACGCATTACCGCAAACCAGATTCCACTGTAAAAATTTGAATTATATTTTTAACTTAGAATTGTGCGAGAGAATGATCGACAGATTCTCTATCTAACGAACAAGCAACACAAAATGTTCACATACTGCAGAAATTATGCCAACTCGTGATTCTACTGGAAAATTAACAGTCTGTAAGCAATCGATGTGATGTATACAACGTATGAATGTTTCATAAGCTTGACTTACTTCGGTTGTAGTTGTTAGGATGTACTGGCTTTTATCGTATACAAAAGAGTCACATTTCACAGTTGAAGGAAACGTAGGAGAATTTCCATCGGAGGCGTTATATTGATTTTCAAAATTTCCATCGCGTTCATATCTTTCGCACTGTGACCAGTTTTTGGTTTTATAATCCCATGGATAGCTTATATTCACGATATCCGGTGGTAGAAAGTAGGTAGTATTTTCTGAATTTTCTTGTGGTAATAAGCATCTGAAATCTGTGTTTGCTGATAAAAAAACTCCACCCATTTCGTGAAATGCACAAGTTATAGCGGGTAGGCATAAAACGAAATAAATCCTCCGTTGATAACGGCCGAATTCTCCCATGTGCAATATAACGTCATCGTAACCCATTTTTATTTTATTTTTTTTTAATCTGATTAGCTTATTCCGGTACTCCGTTTTTCAACCCTTTTTTTCGCCTCACGATCTCCCAGTCGATCCTTAATTCTTTGCACGATAACGTGGGCTATTTCGTGTCCACCGTGATTATGAAAGCTGTAGTTTTTTTCCTCATTCGCCTTCAAACTTTGAAGGGTGGGAACCGGGAAGTTAATGATTCTTCAGAATCTTCCTGAGGAATTCTCACGGCTTGTTCGTACCCTGAAACATGTAATCAGCGTTGTTTCTACAATACGCGATTTTACTTATGATCAAATGATCGAATCGGTCTTATGATAATATACCATTCATCATCTGTGCATAAAAAATCGAAATGATATTTATAAAAAACGTAACATAACATTCACTGTTTCCGCTGTCCTGTTCTTTCCCACTATGTATATGTTTTTCAAAAAAAAAAGTCTATCAGCTGAAACGATAACACAACGATGGACATTAAACATTTTAAAAGTAATCATTGTATAAGCGGTATATCCGCTACAGGCCGGACATGTCGTGGGTACGAAAACCGAAAACCGAAACTAATTCAAATTTGTTTGAAAATCGGAAACGAGTAATTCGCGGATAGTTGATTGGGCTTTGACGATAAATTTTGAGAGACAAAAAATTATTGTAGTCACTGTTACCATCCATTCGTTATACTGTATAGTATTAATAGTTGAATGAATTTTGTACAAGCCATATAAGGTATATATAGGTATATCTAATAGTTTAAATGACTCTAAAGTGTTGTGGCCACAACTATACATACTTAAAATCCCACATATAATACATATATCACACTTATCGTCCCTGTATTTCTACAACACACTATACCAATGTTAATTGCAACGATATATCTATGCTTACGTACGTTGGTTTAATTACTTCCTGCTAGGTGGCGATCACCCTTGAACGACATTCTCGCAAGTGAAGTAACAATGGTTAATTGATATATAAAAACACGCGAACCCTTTACGATCAGCAATCAGATGACTATTGTAGAGAACGAATTATGCAAACCACACACAGTACACCAGCCTTTACCCCAACGTTGTGATCAAATTGGTGCAGTGCAATAGAGGGACATAGACTTATAGAATATAAGACCGGACCCCGTTCAGTATGAACAAGTGTAGTGATCACCTGGTAAGAGACAGAATGCTAGTACGAATCAGGTGACTGAGAGAGACAGGATTAATTTAAAGTATCGTTCTATCCCTGTGCAACCCACTGTATTCGCTATTGCCGTCTCTTGCTCGCTATCTGTTCATTCGTTGTTAGTCTAGTTTTTAGTCTATGAGCGAGGGCATGAGCGACAGATTTTGGTATGTGTACCATGTTGGTATCAGGCTGTACCTTGCTAGGTACTTTAGTACCGTAGTATACTGTAGTTAAGATATTTAAGGCGGGATATTCGAAATTTGAAATTTTGGTATCGAGACAGGAGAAGGGACGGGTCATTCGGGAATAGGAAACGAAAAAAACGATCTAACCAAAAGTGCTGAACGATAAATGTGAACTACAATAGCGTTAAGTGAACAATTTTCAATGAATCACATCAGGTTCAACTTTCCCGCTCTTTGTATCTGCATGTTAAGATCATACAGTGCATAGCAGGGGTCTGGTCAGTTGTAGCAAGTAGCTCTGCCTAGATATCGTTGCCAACAAGCCCGCACACGCGATGTAACATCTACGTTATCAGAATATACGACCTCGATGGTTTTCCCGGTGAAGGATATCTCGTCACGTATGATTGGGACAGGATACTCAGGTTTCGATAAATCATAGTCAAATGAATTACAAAAAATCGTAAATATATCTACCACGCCTTGATCGTACAAATCTCAGTCTGTAATTCTATCCTCGTACACATTACACTGTCGTTTATCACTATACGAAGTGCAGTCCACTCTCATTCCACATTCGTACGTTTTATAATTTTCTCATCGACATCTCGTCGATATGAATGATTAGTGAGCCGAAATTACAAAAAATCATTATTATTTCTCGTATAAAAATCAATATTAAAACTGTAGTTTGATGTTTACATGGATTTCTACTTAAGGCTACGAAGGACAGTTCATCTGAACGATGGGGACTTCGAAATCCAGTATTCTTCTTTGGTTCATTTGCACATCTAGCAACGATTTCGCTGATTAATACACCCCCTTTTCTTTTATGTATATTTTGTTTCCCGGTGCTGTTAACGGCTGGACGATATCACCTTCGTTCCACTTTTCAATATCTCGTATATTTTTTCTGGAACAGAAAGATAATTACCGGTTAATAAAAATTACCTGTATACTTTCGCTTCGGTAATTAAAAATCATCAAATTTCAGCTGAGCAAATGTTTTAGCGCGCAGAAAGAAGGAAAATAAAAATGGAAATATACCTTCCAAACCGTTCGCCATCCTGTATCGATTCGGGCAATTTTTTGTTCAATGTCTCTGGAAGTAGCAACGTTAGCAGACCGGTCATCAACGCACTGGATCCAAATATGACCAGTGGTAAAGGCGTCCAAATTTCTGCCTGTAACAATTGAGAGTAGACATTTAAAGTAAATGAGAGGATTTTCTATAGGAAGGTAGTAATTCGATCAATCTAAGATGACATATTTCCGTGAACTTACCAAATGATTGATGTAAGGTGCTATGATACCGCCGAATCTAGCAGAAGTCGAACAAGCCCCGAGACCAACGTTTCTAACCGCAGTAGGAAACTGTTCTGCCGCAAAAACGTAGACTGCTCCGTACGAAGATGTGATTGCCAATTTTCCAAACATCGCTAAAACCACGATCATCCATGGCATATCTGTAATGAAATTGTTTCAATTAAGCATCAATGACTAAGGAATTAATTGCCATTAATCTGTGCATTGAACATCGTTAATTTTCAACTCCACTTACTGGCAGGAACAAATAATGTACACAACAGCGAAGTCCCAGCGAGCAACATGCAACCGCATAAAATAATCTTTCTTCCCCATCTGTCCAATGTGAAGAGCAGGAATAGGTAAGCGGGTACTTCGACAGCCGCAGCGATTCCGAAATTTACGTAATCGTTACCTCCGAGATTTGAAGTATTCCAAGACAATCCGTAATATGTGCCACTGTTTACGAACCTGGAAACACAAGTATAACATTTATATCCATAAGGCACTGATACAGGGAATGGAAATAATTATCGAATCAAAGTGATGATCGAATGGAAAAATCCGCAAAGTCAATGAGATCGCTCACCATACAAAGAAGAGTAGTAGACTCTTTCTCCTCAGGTTTGGGTATCTGACAAGATCGAAAATTGACGGTTGTTTGTGATCTGGCTTACTCGCGCTTTCGTTAATCAACAATCCATCTAATGTATCCCGAGACAATTCTACGCCATTCTCCATCGATGCCTTCTGAAGTAAGTCTTTCGCGTCTTCTACACGACCTTTCGTCAGTAGCCATCGTGCGGATTCTGGGATAAACCTATTGATAGAATAAAAAATAAAGTATTCGGCGCACCTTTGAATATGATATCGAATATATAATCATGGTCTTACCACCAGTATGCTAGAAAAGCAACGCTGGGAACGGTGAATACGATCTGCAAAGTTCTCCAGCTTGTGATATAGTAGGCGAGTCCAGCGGTGAGAATATAACCCGAAGTGAAGAATAGTTGACAGCCCATTCCTGCGGCTAATCTCTTTTTTGGACCAACCATTTCGAGTGCTGTGCAGAATAATATTAATGCATAATAATGAGCAAACCTGTTACATCTACGTATGTCGATGGATATCTTTAAACAATCTGATACACTTTCCTATAGTAGGAAACGAGTTCTTACCAATGACGTAAGCGACTAGAAATACCCCGCTGGTTGTCGATCCCACTATCATACGGAAAATCATGTACGAAATAAATTCAGGTGAAACCGCAACGAGTATTCCGCCAACCAATTGAACGATCAGTGCCGAAAAGAACGCCGCTCTACGCCCGTATTTGTCTGATAATCCGCCGAAAATCATCGACCCCAGCATCACTCCCACCATGAAAAGTGCGTCGCCCGTTGCTCTCAGCCACGCTTTGTCACAGACGAGATTCCACTGGAAATAAGCCGATAAAAATTCATGAAAATAATTTAATAAATTTATTATATAGGTATACTGCTAGTAAGTGCATTAAGCGATGACAGGTTTGCAATCCGATTAACGAGCCTGCTGCAGCGTGCGTCAGCTCTGACGTATTTTTAATTACCAATAGTTAACCAACATTACGATTCGGGATTAAATTGACAAAAACTCACCTCAGTTGTAGCCGTTAGCGTGTACTGGCTCTTATCGTATACGAAAGAGTCGCATTCCACAGTCGGAGGATCTATAATGGAGATGTTATACGGATCGGCAAGATCGAGATCATATCTTTGGCACTGTGACCTGCTTTTAGTTTTATAGTTCCACGGAAAGCTCCTGTTGACGATATCAGGTGGTAGCAAGAAGGTAGTATTTTCGGGATTTTCTTGCGGTAACAAGCATCTAAAATCTGTCTTAGCAGCCAAAAATACACCACCCATTTTATGAAAGGCACAAGATATCGCAGGTAGGCATAAAACGAAGTATATCCTCCGTTGATATTTGCCGAATTCTCCCATACGCGAAATAACGTCATCGTAACCCATATTTTTTTTCTTTATCGGATATCACGATTATTCGACGTTTTATCCTCGTATCACGGTGTGGTAATCGAATCTTTCCTCACTTCTCGAGTTCTTCGTTATAAATTCGACCTTATTTATCTACTTTTCGATAACGTGTGTTGCAGGTCCTTCACCGAGCCAAGATTCTGGTCATTAACACGGTGTAATTTCAAATTCCAATTATCTCAACGAAGAACAGTATTCGACACTGATCTGCACTGCTGTAGGGTTGAAGCTCGGAGGTAGTCGAGTTTTTATACCTTGTCCAAGGATCCAGTGGTCAATTGTTCTCTGGAACACAATATCAGTATTGTTTCTGAAATCCGCAATATTATTTGTGACGTAGATGGCGAATCGGTGTTTAGATAGTATACGCCTATTATTCACATTACAAATCATTATTCTATTCAATCTCCGTACATTACGTAACAATTTATTTTATACGTCAAAGGATCTCGATGTATGTTAATGAACTGTTCAGATTTTTCTATCAATGTATAAGACACTTTATTGGAGATTCGCTCTCCACTCCTTTTTATCTAATTCTTTGCGTAATGAGTTGTTACACCTTCCTGCCCAGCACTCTTCTGTCATACCGATCATGCCGGTAATTAATGTTTACATTACGCAAGTTCCTACTACTTCTATGCATCGGTACATTTTCAAATCTTCAGACACGTGTTGAGCAACAAAGACAAGTTAATTTCACGCGAGTAAATGTATGCGGAATGAAAGGGAATAAAATTTGCAAATTGATACCATTATTGCCCCTGGTGAAGGTCGTAGGTATACGATTCATCGAGAGATATATACAATTGACTGCAATAATACGCAAAAATGACTTCTATCTGTAAATAAACTTAACGTCATAAGTTTCATATTTCCTTGTTGTTAAGGTTCGTCGTATAGTTTATCCGCAATGAAAATAATCGATTTCCAGTCTGACTGGTTATTTAAATAATATTACAATGATAAGATTCGGAATAATAAATCCCACACAGGAACATCTGAACGGAAGAAAATCTGTATTTCAGGACACCACGACTGTATGTGTTTTTCGCATTTTCTTAAGAGGATCGACGAAAATTTTTAAGTGTATGAATTCAAACAAGGTATCAATTATTAATGGTAAATAGATTTTTTTTAAAGAGGATTATGAAAAATTCAATCGCTTCTGTGCGAATCCCGAGTGAAAAAATCTGATTATTAGTTACATACGTGTGATTTTGAGTATTGGAAATTTTTTTATGCCCTCACATGAAGCCTCGATTAATCCGGCAGTTTTAGAATTACCCTTCGAATACTAGAATTAGTTTTCCCTATTAATTTCGGTCTAATTGTTAGTTAGCTGAGCACACTCACTCGATTGATCGCCACTCGATAGTTTCCACAACTCTGAAGGATCGAGAGGCGCACATTCGCTTTATAGATCCGCTCAGGATCGGCGCAAGGAAAAACGAACTCTAAAATACCAGGAAGTTTCGAGCTCCCATCGTGCAGATTTAGGTATAGAGGGAGAAAATAACTGGAAGCTGTAGAGCAAGGTGGTGGGACCGTTCTTGGGATTACACGGGCTATTTATACTTATATTAATATTCTAATCGCATGTATGTAGTACTTACGGGAAAAAGATGATAATTATATACAAACGTTGCAGGCTGTCATTTCAAATTCAATTTGAGTCCTGAATCGGGAATCCCCGAGATTTACAGACCATTTTCTGTCTCTGTACATGCGAATACTGATAAAAGTAAAAGGCGCATATACATACTTAAATATACCTATACATGTAATTTATCGATAAGGTAAAATCGCTGGTTATTCACATCACGGTATCATTCTGTATGTTCACATGCATGTACCTATAGAAAATTCAGCTTATTTTAGAAAGCCAGATGATAGTAAGTTACAAAAGAATCGATGCTAATTATGCAAACCTTGAAATAGAATTTTCGCATCCCATTTAAACTATTTCTGCATGTTTCATTGACTCGAATTTTACCATATTCTTGCACTATTGGCTATACTTTGTGAATTGGCTGCATTAGGAGGGATCTGCAGTGCAGATAACTTCACCAATACTGCAAAATAATTATTGTACTATGAGAATCATGAACTGATTTTGAAAAAGCTACACGAGTCTCTCAAGTTTGGACTGAAGAACTTAAAATTTGTGACGTAAGGAGCTTTTGAAAACCTCAATATTTGAAATATACGTAATCAAACTGCTCCCTGCATCACAGATGTTGAGTTTTTTCAATTCAAACTTTTTTGATTCATTTGTAGATCCGATTCGAAAAGATTAACGAATTTTTTTTGAATTCAGAAATTTTGTTCTTATATACAGTACAAACTATTTTGCGATTATGGTTAGTTCGTCTCCATGGGCCACCGTTAATCCGGAACTGGGGGTGGCTAGAAAATCTGAAAATTTTTTCTCAACTCGGAAATTTTTCGTTCGATTTCTTAATTTTTGCACAAGACATATGGAATTTGAAATAGCAAGATGAAAAAAAAAATTTCAGAGCCTTGAGAAAGTTAGACACATTTTGCAACACATTTTCATTTTATCTGTATGGATAGAAGGAAAAAACTAGAAGTCTGGTTCTAGAAAATCTGTGATATTCACAGAATCTCGGAGATCACTTGATGGTGGAATATCTCGCACGTGCACATATTGACCACAGAATACACTGTAACAACCGACCGAAGATATGGTATTAGCTGACATAATCAGCTAATTGTGACAAGCTCATTATACATTTAAATCGTAGAATATAACTAATTAAAGTCTTCTTGCGGTATTATACTCGCCTATTAATATATGTACGATAAATCATCACGTCAAGTATTATATATTAATTAATTGTTAGTATTCGCATCGGCATCAACAAATTCTTGTCATTAACAACTTCTGTCCATTATTGTTTCTTCATTGATGGTTTGGCTTCGAGGTTTGTTATTCAGTATTGAAAAATTCTTGGCAACTTCCATGAACGGTTTGCGATCTTCATTCAGAAGTGAAATTACTAATGCAATTACGATTCGCGACTTTATAATCTACCGTAAGCATCGAATGGAAAATAATATCAATATGCAAATATTATACAAGGCAATGATGTAATGCTATACAATATGTAAACGATATACTATACCTGTGAAGACTGATACTTACGTATTTCAATAGTCACGTTTTTTTAAGACTTCTCTTACCCCAATTGTACAGGTAAAATTTTTATCGTAAAGAACAGAGTTCTCGACGTAAAACTATAATTTTTCGAAATTTTACCAACACTCGTGAACTTATAAGTACGAGAAAGTCTGGATAAAAATTGATCACTTTAGAGAATAACTGAGATTTTAGAATCAATTTATTTTGGGAGATCGTAGGGTTCTAAAAATTTGAAAGTTCTTATTTCTCGGTAGGTAGGCATAACGAGTTTTCAAAAGTTGAGGGAAATTGTATAAGAAAATTGTATGGTAGTTGGGATGAAAATGAAACAACAGTAAAGGAGTACCACTTCAATATTGATTATATCCTTAAAAATTTCGTCTTTTTCATTTCTGTTCAATTTGTGATGTTTGTGATAATAGCTAGGGTATAGAAATTTATACTTGCACACAATTTGGGAGTTATGAATAGTCAGGATAGTCCGGTGTCATTACGAACCTCGATTTTCAATGAATCCTAACAGTAATGAACTTTTTTCGAATGATTTTAAAAACGTTTTCTCATTATGTTTTCAACACCCATCGATATAAAAGTCATACAGTATTTCCACTGATAATATGTATGAAATACGAATTGTATCTGTTCGAAAAATTAACATAATTCATAATGAAAGAGGTAAAAGGTACTATAGCATAATATATATATTTTTTTTCCTTCAAACGTAATTGTATTATTTATTGTATAAATCATTTGAATTATGCTTATCGTATCATATTATACGTAGGTACAAACTGTAATATTTTGTGCATATACATACATCAATTATATGTATAACACAATCCGTTCTAATACATTGGTAGTTTACTTATTATATCTATTGATTTTTTGTGATTTTTGGGTTTTTTTTTCATTTTTTTATATTTTTGTAGTCTCATCGAAGAGAAATTTTTCTTTTATCTCTTCAAAATTGACTTGTCTATTCGATTTACTATAAACTATTTTCAAATATTACACGTTGCCAGTTAATTATTATTATACCCAGTCGAATTCACTGTTGCAAATCGTAAAAAAAAAAAAGAAATTAATTATCATTAAACGTATATTAATAAAAAATAGGTATAAAAAACTGTCTAATTTTTGTTATTTATGTCTCTAATTAACGGTAAGAATTGGCTCCGTAAATTAATACGGATTTAAGCGTCATATTCTGAATTTCTTAAGAATATATTTACGACTATACATATATAATTATCCCTAGAATAATTGATTAATAAATTTAAGTTTCATGCGCCTTATTTATTCTGTATATAGGTATATGTAGCCAGTAAAAATAACTTAAATTCTGTGGAATTATGCGTGCAGTTCAATATTAATGGTAAAAATTATTATTTTTTTATTTTTTATTTTTTTTGTTCTAAAATTGACGATTATTGTTCAATAGATATATTCTGGATTCAGAAATAATCCAGTTATCTTTTTGGTTCTCTGCTGTACCCGCAGCCATATAACATCAGGTATATTGATATCATCAATTTCATTTTTCGTACAGTCCATTCTCTTGTGATTTTAATGGCTTTGTAATTTCAATGTCATTTATTTGCTTGACGTCTAATTGATCGTTTCGACCAATTTTCCTGAAACAAAGAATTGACAGTTTTTTTTAAGGGATGAATTAATCCCACAAAAACGGTAGGAAAAAAAATGAATCAAATAAATTTTCGAGATCATAGATCAAACCAGAATCAAATTAAAATTTAATACTTACTTTCCAAACTCTTCACCGTCCTGTATCGACTCGGGTAATTTTTTATTCAACGTTTCCGGAAGAAGCAGTGACATCATACCACCGATCAATGCACAAGTACCAAAAATGACCAGTGGAAAAGGCGTCCAAATTTCAGCCTGTAATCGTGACGATGAAATTAGAAAAATTAGAAAAAAATAAAATAAAAAAAAAATTACACAATATGATGATGAGTTTTGCGAACTCAAATCTACGGAGTATCTGCAAGCGTAGTTTTATTTGGTTTAACTCACTAAATTATTAATTTGGGGCGCTATAACTCCGCCTATCCTGGCAAAGGTAGAACAAGCCCCAAGACCAACGTTTCTAATAACCGTAGGGAACTGTTCTGCCGTAAAAACATATACAGCCCCGTACGAAGATGTGATTGCCAATTTACCCAACATTGCCAAAGTGATAACTAACCATGGCATATCTGTAATGAAATTGAAAAATAAAAATAAAAGAAATAAGGTACGAGTTGAGATTTTCAATTAGTTAACATGCAAAGTCTCGCTATTTTAGACACATGAAAAAATTGTCGATATGATCGCTTACCAGTTGGGACGAATAATGTTAATAGTAGCGATGTCCCAGCGAGCAACATGCACCCACATAATATCACTTTTCTTCCCCATCTATTCAATGTGAAGAGCAGGAATGTGTAAGCGGGTACTTCTACGAGACCACCAATTACAAAATTTACGTAATCGTTACCACCAAGATTCGACGAGTTCCAAGAGAGTCCGTAATATGTGCCACTGTTTACGAACCTGTTTTTGACAAATGGAAAATGAAATTGACAAATTTTTTTCTCGATCATATCGAATCAACAACGAATAATCTTATTTTATCAGTAACTAACTCACCAGTTAAAAAATAGTAACACACTTTTTCTCCTCAAATTTGGATACCTGAAGAGGTCAAGCAACGATGGCTCTATAACGTCCGGTCTACTGTCGTTGTCGTTATTCAACAAACTGTCCAACACGTTTGAAGGTAAGTCTACACCATTTTCCGCAGATGCCTTTTGGAGTATTTCTTTCGCCTCGTCCACACGACCCTTAGTCAATAACCATCGTGCGGATTCGGGGATAAACCTGTATCGATATAATTCGGAAAAGAAGAATATATATATGGATCTCGTGAGTTTCTACGTATTATGAATATCGTCAAGGCTCGATGATCGCTCGGTCTTACCACCAGTAGATGAGAAAAGCAAGACTCGGAATGGTGATGGCAATCTGGAGATATCTCCAATCAGTAATAAAGTAGGCAAAAGCAGCGGTGAGAATGTATCCAGTTGTGAAAAATAATTGGCACCCAACACCGGCTACTAATCTCTTTTTTGGACCGACCATTTCGAGTGCTGAGAATAATTTATTAATCAGGTAAACGTTGTTTGTTAAGATAAAGAAAAAAAAAATTAAAAAATTGCGATGTATGTGATGCGCAGATATTTATTCTTACCAATAACGTAAGCTACTAGGAATACCCCACTGGTTGTTGACCCTAGAATCAACCTGAAGATAACGTATGAAATGAATTCTGGAGAAACAGCGACAAGTACTCCGCCGACCAATTGGATTACTAAAGAAAGAAAGAATATTGGTCTGCGTCCAAATCGGTCAGACAATGCACCAAAAATCAACGACCCCACCATCACTCCAACCATGAATAGTGAGTCGCCTGTAGCTCTCATCCATACATTCTCGCAAACATGATTCCACTGAAATAGCAAAAATATACCTTCAACTAAATGTAGTAAGAAAATATTTCCTGTATAAATTTCATTCCAAATTAAGGACACACGTCTTTGAACGCGCTCCAAAGATCAGAATTTTCCTTTATTTTTAATGACGAGTAAAAGAAGTTGGGGACGAGTTGATCTAGATCAAAAACTGGCCTCTCATCTTTCTCAAATCCGAAAATTAGACCTTACTTATTAGACCACAGTAAATAAGTGTCACGAAGGCTATTTCTCCCACGACTTCAATTTATACAGAGAACATGATGATGTTTGAACATCAAGTGTTCGATACCTTATATCGTTTTGCCAGAACATTTCTTAACTTATCAGGTGAACAAGAAACAGCCAGTGATCATATTTTGAAAAACTTCGTATAGATTCGATGTACAATAATTTAGAAAAAATCAATTTCTCATCGGTAACATCGAGTGTTCGTGAGCTACCTCTATAAAGCATGAATCAATCGACTCGAAGTTATCGTGGAAAATTTTCAATGAGATAGTACACTTAAAAATAATGAAAACTTTAGGTTTTCACGAAATTTTTTGACCACCTTAATTTCTGTGTATATTATTCTGATCAATTTTCAGAAAGGCGTGCATTTTTCATCCTTCTGGTTCGAGTAAAACTGAAGTTAATATCCTGCCCAGCTTATCATCAAGTACAATTATTATTGTAGTACGAATACGAATGATCTAATCTGTTGCAACAAGCTACTATAATGGGATATAAAATTGATCCTAGAATCAACAACTCGTAATCTTCTAAGTCATAACTTACCTGGGTCGTCGTTGTGAGTTCGTAAGTGGTTTTATCATACACATAAGCGTTATTACATCCAACAGTTGGAATCGTCTTTAAGACGCTTAAATTTAAGGCGTAATGAGAATCCGTATAGTTCAAGTCATATCTCTCACACTGTGACCAGGTATGGGTTTTATTATCCACTGGATAAGACGTATTCCTAATTTCATCTAATAGAGAAAAAGTAGCGTTCGCCGGGTCCTCGTTAGGTAGCAAACACCGGAAGTTCGGTTTGGCCCCTAAAAAAACTCCGCTCATTTTGTGTAAGGCACAAGATATCGCAGGTAGGCATAAAAGGAAATATATTCTCCGTTGGTATCGGCCGAACTCCCCCATTCGCAAAATCACGTCATCGTAGGCCATTTTTTTCTCTTTTCGTTCCTCTGGTATTCCGTTTTTCAAATCTTTTTCTAACGTCAAAATTCCCTTTTTTAATAGAACTCCAGGTTCCTCTGAATTCGTATTATTTATAGACGAGTCGATAAGGAATGGTAATTTTTCTTCGTTCTTATGAAAATCTAGATTTTTTTCTTCCGATTTTAAATTCTCTTTCGATTCATTGACTGTCTCGTTTATCTTCGAATCTTTTCGATTGTCGAGCTGATATTCAGATTTATTCAATGAGATCGGCGCGGCTGTATTTTCCGAGTATCTAGGCGGACGAGGATTTTCAATACTGATTTGAACTTCTTCGGTAGGAGATGAAGCCCGTCCTTCAGAATCTGCCCCATGCACTCCGGGGACTTTTATTCCCTGGAATCAAAAAAATCGTAGATACATATTAATATTATAAAAATAAAAAATTCAAGCGGCACACTGAATTTTAGCCTTTGGCCTTTTCGATGAGCTAGTTATCGATTTAAAATATGGTCCAAATGTTTACTGCTTCATAATATTATTAAAATATAGTATAATTTCTATTTCTATATAGACTGAAAGTTTCAAAAAATATAAAAATTTCTAACGGCATCTAAGCTTCGTGCATATTCAAGCGTTTGGAAAAAGAAAGTGCTTTATAACTAGTACGACTAGATATATGGAATAAAATATATATTTACATAAAATTTTCTCGAACTTGAGCGATATCTAAGCGACCATGTGACGATAAATTTAACAGCCTATTATAAAAAAATAAAATAAAATAAAAAAAATAGTTGACGCAACGAGATCACGAACTTGATATAACGACCACGCGTACGTTTTCTGTTGTGTGGGTTCCTCTGCTTCCGTTGAAACTCTATGTACATACACGTGTTTATATAATATCTTCTAAACTAATCTCATAATTAGTTCATTGAGAAAAAATTGAACCATATATGTATGTATGTATGTACTGCAGTTTACGAGATTCTATACGAATTCATTCTAAAAAATAGTGACGAAAATAGAACTATTATAATATCGTTCAACTGCAGACACATTAAAAGGGCACCGATTATAATGAAACTAAAACGAATTGTATATATGTACTAGACTGTGTGCATATAGTATAACAAATCTAATAGCTGGGGATAATTAATTTCTTTTTATTATACTGATCTTGAACCTTAGACAATTGTTAATATCGAATTGTCGATAATAAGAGCTAATGCTTTGTTTTCAAAGGTACAGAAACTATTAACCCTTTAACGTAACTTATGTATACATACATATGCGTTGCGGTCAATGTATATTAATTCGTGTCAATTGTCGAGCCACGGAACTCCTGGCTATATACATTTATATTGTACGTACTACAGCGGAGTTCAATTCCATTTTATCATTGAACATTAAGATATAGATACTCATGGTGCTTGAGCCGATGCATTTGAATTTAGATTGTAGCTCACATAAATGGAAAGAAACTATTTTTTTCGTATTAACGTAAATTGATATATCATCACAATGATGGTACGTATAACGAGCAATTTATGATGGATTAAAAATTGTTTGTTTCAAGACTAAGACAGAACAAAAAAAAGTAATTTACAAAAGGAGAGAATTTAGAAACCAAATATTCGGATAAGAATTGGCGAAAAAAATTCTTAAGCTAATTTTAGAAAAAAAAAAAAAAGAAAGAAAAAATATATATTGTCTACCTGAAATAACACCGGGATAAAATTACTCCGAAACGTGCAGAGGGAGATACGTACTCAATTTGATGTTCGCACTTAGCGGCGTTCAGACGGCAACTGACCCGCGCGATATAACGCGGGATCGTAGCCTACCGGAATATGTATGCAACAAGTTGGTATATATATAGATATACATAAATATATAGGTATGTATGTATCAGTGACCAAGGACTTTTAACTCTTTGCTTCAAGCTTTCAACCCTGAACGGCACCAAGTCGCCGCGGGTATAAGCTATCACTCTGAATTCATACGAAGCACGGAACGTTATAATCGCAGGTATCCTGCAGTATTTTTTTTTTTTTCCTTTTGAACAGATCCGTAGCTGGTGGGAATTTGAATAAAGTTAAGACTATCTTATCTTACTGCTATTTGATGATATATATTTTCCCAAATCATAAAACGAGCCGTATAATATCTATATCACATATATACGAACAATATCTGCACCGAAAGTTTGCTTAGGAGTGCATCTACAAACTAACGGAAAGTAGTTTTATTTTCTGTTCTAGTGCGGTAAAGTGCTACTTTCCGCCCTAGAGCTTACTTTACCGCACTAGAGCGTAAAAGAGCCACTTTCCGACCGGTGAACATGCACGGAATAGCATACCTATTTTCGGTGCAGGTAGGGGCAGAAAAATGTTTTACACGACAACAGCGATACAATTATTATTGAAACTTAGTGAGAAATCAATTATTGCTGTACAAGAAATTCAGCCTTAACGCATATTTAACGGTCTATTGTATTCGGTATTAAAAATTCGTTGAGGGATTAGAATGTTATTGATATCTGAGGAATTTTTTTTTTTTTCCGAACGTGTAAATAAATGTTTCTGATAAAGAGTATATGGAAAACGAAATTGTCGACAAGGAACACAGATATTCACGAATACTATGACATTTGTTTCATATCTGTATACTGTGACAACGTATCAGCGCATAGACAGGTCTTAAAAAAGACAAATACATATATTTGGCATTTCTTTTTTATTATAGTAGATTCAACTTTATACACATTTTTTTTTTTTTTTAACGGAGTAATGCCACGTTTCTCATTTTGAAAAATCTTATCAAGGGCATCTTTAAAAAGTGCCGACGTGTAATCGTTTTTACAATATAATTCATGATGAGGAAGAAAAAAAAAAAAGACATCGGTACACGTTCTATGAAATAATTTTTTTAATATAAATTATACGTATACAAGTATAGTTCGATGAAGTGTTATAAGTAACGAAAATATAATTTGCCACACTTTCGTTACACAAATGTAACAACAGAGGTATACAGAGTGAGTTTAAAAACGCGAAAACAGTCTATCCGAAAAATACGCTGGTTCGTTGATATAACCTTCGAATATGCGCGATCATACTCGATACTCAAATATACAGGAAAAACTCGCGTCTGTATAATATCATCTGCGCATACAATAGAAGGAAATTTGAATATTACAGAAAAAAAACGAGATAATTACGTTTTTTTTTTTTCAGAAGTATAAATTTTTTTATACGTAGGGCACTAATTGTTGCGAGTCAGCCCTGGCAGAGGCGAATTCTGCTCACAGTGCCCGTTCTCACAGTGCCCAGACTTTGAATGTACTTTCTTCAACGTTAAACAAAAAAAAAAAAAAATCAAATCATGTTTCCAAATTGTTATACCGGAAGGTTAAATTGTTGTCAATTATTTATCGCAAAAACGTAATAAACTATCTCCCTTGTCACTTCAAGCTGGAGAATATTATTATCATTGAATATCCGTTTTTTTTGATAAAATAGTTTTGTTACAAAATTATACATTCGAATAATATTTCTAAGTATAGAAGTTTGTCTACAGACAGTATTCAAGTTTTAAAATAATGATTGTATTTCTATAATCTTCTGTTTGAAAGATTTCAACCTTAAGATTTCAGACCATTTTTATAGATCGTCCTAATCCATATACGTGTATCCATATAACGTGCTAAAAATAGTTTTATGTTAATTAATATATAGGCATGTAAGAACGAGCCATTCCTGTGGCATACGGGTTTGGATATAGGGTTTAACGTTCCCGTATGCATTCGCGGCCCCGACAAGGCAGTCCAGTCGAGTATTCAAATCTTCGTTTTCCCCTCTGCATTGCAGCTCAACGTAAACGAGATAAAAGTGGAAAAAATATGTGAACAACTTTCTTGTCGTAATCGAAAGTCAAGTGGTGTATTCTTCACATTCTATGCACATCACCTATGCATATGTACCTTACAATAATTATAGTTTATAATGTATAAATTTTTTTACCTACAGTGGATAGTCTTCTTCGTTATTTCATAAAAAATTATTCCACTTGCAGATAATTCATTTTCGAACTAAAAAATTGCTCAAATTTTCTAACGTGTCTTCTAAAACAGAACCGAATGTCTAGTAAATCTGCTTCACAATCAATTTTGCGTACGCATACATCTCCAAAATAACAAGAATTCAGAGATCTTACAGCCGCGTCTTTGCTGCAGTCTTTGCACTCAACATGTATCTAAAGCCTATAACTGATAAGTGATAATTATACAGTGATAACGTTGGACGAATTTCTGTACGATTATGTATTGTTATCGTTATAAATCATACGCTAGATTTTTCACCTTACCTGAATAAAACGTAGGTAGGTATATTATTTCTCATATGCAACTCGAGATTTATTTGAATCGTAATATGTATGAAATAAACAATATTGTTTATCGTACTTGCGAGAGCGAACGGTAAAATTATAGTACCTCGTTCTGTACGTTCAATATTTACTGGTTTATTATCCGGGTACCTACTCGTTCCTCGAGACGCAATTGCTGTATAAAATTGCGGTGGCGCTTGACCACAGATAGTATCGCTGACCGTCGCAACTTCGTCATCGTTTAGACTTACAAATTAGAATAACTATTGATACGGACTTACTTTACTATACCCAATCGCCACCACAATATTTGTACAAGAAAATACAATACGAAAAATGATCGTCAATCGGAAAATTTACGCGATAATAACGCAAGTGAAGAGATCACGGCGGTGCATTTAATGTCTTATCAAAAAGTAAGTATAGTTCGATAACCTTTTGTCGAATAAATTTAACGATATGTGTATCAGCTACGACCAATAAGTGTCTAGACACAAATCAGGTAGATACTTCGATTCATCGTTCAGAGTAGCACGAAATTATTGATTAATTGAAGAATGTAATTAAAAAAAAAAAAAACACTCTGGATACCAATGTTTTACTATAACATTGTGTATTTTCAAGAGTCTCGTATTGCTCTGCAGTCTACCGATTCACTTCACGTAAAGCTCGGTGTACAATAACTGATAAGTGATAACAGAAAAGAGAAAGAAAATATTCTATACCCCTTGACCAAGATAATGAATGAATAAATACACTTTTAAGTTAGCCACTACGATTAAAACTATGACGAATCACGGTCGAATCGATACTGCAACAATAATAAACTAAAGGTAAAGAGAATTTCATATAATAATAGTTTATTTGGCGTGGAGTGAGTGTACCAGTTCATGCGGACTGGCGCCGATGAATCAATAAAATCCGTAAAAGAAGTACAGAAACTAAATTATGAAATAAAAAATCAAGTTCCAAGAGTCTTGAAAATTTTTACAAAATACTTATTTATAAAAAGCTTCGAATTAGTCATTCACTCCGAGCTTAAGTGGTGATATACTCGTGCAGTGACCCTATACAAGTTTTCCTACTATATACGACAGTGAATTGTTAATGTTATTTAGATAGCGAGACATATCGTAATTCAAAATTAGGACAGCTTATTGATTATAACGTATATACAGGAAAAGAATTGTCTCAGTAAAGAATGAGATTGATACAACGATTTGTTAGCGAATTTTATTGGTGATTGGAAAGTAAGCTTTAAATGATACGCATTTTTATTTGAAAATATTGAATAAGGGAAAAGAGATATATCTTTGAGTATATTCAGACAAATTAAGTGTATCATAAATTTCGAGAAAAGTAATGAATTAGAAATCAGTTGAATATTCGACAATTTAAATGCTCAAAGTCCACTGTATATGATAGATTACATACAGTATACATCATATCTATCTCTTGCTTAATTCCCACATATTGCTAAACAGCTCAGATACGTGAAATGTAATAAATTCTAGACTCGTGCCGGTGAAAAATTTTTTCAGAAACTTTGTGCATCAATATAAGTTTCGAATCCTTTAGACTAAA
This sequence comes from Macrophya alboannulata, assembly GCA_949628255.1. NCBI lineage: Eukaryota > Metazoa > Arthropoda > Insecta > Hymenoptera > Tenthredinidae > Macrophya > Macrophya alboannulata. The sequence goes on along the minus strand of OX451210.1, from coordinate 16,190,026 downwards.
CTCCACGGGTCTCTGCACATCTTCGTAGTGCAGGATGCACATTTGATAAAATCTAATCAATAATTGATTATCGTGAACGTGATCAACGACGACCTAATTCTTTTGAAATTGAACGTGAAGGTATAATATTGAAGATCGATTATTATACCCTACGATTTAGTTGAAATTTTTTATCCCGAGTAAGTACGCTTCGATCCTTCATTGTAGTGAGATTAAAATTCTTGGGCTTGTCCCTGTCGGCCCTGACAGCCCTTTTAGCTACTTGGCTACGTTGGACCTGCATAATCAAGGCTATTTATAGAGAGTTGTCCCACCAGTTAACGGCGTGCGAAAAAATGCGACTGGTTTTCTTCGGCCAAAAAATATCCGCTCGTCGACTCCAGACGTTGCTATAACCTAGAGTTAAAGTAGGTGGGGCGTTCCCTCTCAAATCAACCTGGCCATGACCCTTTCTATTTGCAATTTTTATTTTCTTTTCACTACTAGCTGGTCATTACCGAAAACACCCTCTGCAGAAAGTTTTTAATTTTTTTAACAATTTTTCTAGTCTGTATTGCTGAGAAACTGAAAACAACTAAGCCGACTATAGGTATGGATATAATGCTACGATTTGGAGAGCAAAATCTCTAAAGAAAACAACAATTTTCAGGCAAATGGCTCTGATTTTTGAAATACAGGTCGATAAAATACTCATTAATTTTTTTTTTTTGTTTTCAATGTTTAAATAACGTTTTTCACGTATTACTTTTCAAGAAATTAATAATTTTTCAAAATTCTAGAAGCTTGTGATTGACGCATAATTGAAGGAGGTTATTTGAAACGTAAAATTAAGTGTAACTTTCTTTCAGGTCGTTCTAATTCAACTATAGAATTTCGGGAATATAATGAAAGTTCAAAATAAGGGATAAATCCGAATTCAAATTGGACCGCCGATAATTCAGTTTTTTAAATCTACCGTACCGACTGAGTAGCGAAAGTGATAATATGGTAAAGAAGGAATCCCGCGGTATGTGAGGAATTGATGATAAAGCAGAAATCTTGTTTTTTGGGAAGCTTTTTTATAACTGAGGATCACTGGCGAGGGTAAATACCAAGAACGCCACCTTTACACCGGATCTTATAACAGACTATAGACGTGTATAACCAAACATATTCTACCACGTTTTTTACAGGACTGAATTAACCTTTTAGTGAATTAAATAACGATGTAAGTTTAGCATAGAATTATAACGTCAAAAAAAATTCTAATTCCTAATTACTGTAATGTCAATGGAAAGAGAAGTATCGTTGAACTTCTCTTTCGGTGTGAACTCGTTTTAGCATGCGGGTAAAGCACATGCGGAGCCAGTGGATGATTTTTTTTTTCTCATTTAGCTACGTGGAAAAATCACTCGATCACACGTTTAAACACATTAAAAATCTGCCTTTATACATACATTAACGTTATCCATAGCCCTGCTTAAGGTTCTTGAATACAAGTTAAAAACAACGCTACAAATAATTCAAGCTAATTCCGATATCGGAACCGCGTTAAAATAATGTCGAAACGAGGGCGGAGTGGCGGAGACTTCTGAAAGTCGAAAATAACTCCCTGGTTTATACGTTTCGACGACCCGTTCAGAGATGCCGTTGAAAACGGCGTCATTTCTACCCTAAAATTTGAACAGCGTTTCTCAAAATAATAACGTTCATTTAACGAATATGAGGCGTCTTTCAATTAATTTTAATCACCTAGATTCATTTAATTAGGTAGAATTAGATTCGATATAACTGATAAAGATAACATGTAATGATGGTATTAAGCGAAAACGTCGGCGGATCGTTGTTTATGATAAAACAGAAATAATCAGTATGCATACCCTAATCTGTTTAAGCACGTGTGTATCACGTATGGTTACATTCAGTAATCGATATAATAGAGCTGATAGAAGAGCTGTGCGAAAAAAGGTCGTAGTTTCACTTGCATTTGCAAGATCAATGTACTTACAGGTATATATTTTATTTGGAAAATATTTGAATATGTAGCAGGCAGAATTTTATGCCGTCTCAGCGTGCGTTTAAATTAAAATATCTGTATGCATAATACATATGAAGATATGTTTCAATTACTATCTGAAATATGTTATCGAATGGTATGCTCATCAATCGTGTTTATTTATTTTTTTTTTTGAATTGATTTGCATTTCTTATTACTCCTAAAATGTATCACACAAATCCTAATTCATTAGTCAAATACTATATTCAAACAATCATTGTTTACTTTGAATTAAATAAATTTAAAATTTAAATCATGTAAGCGCACGCATGGATGTAACTTTGGTTGCCGTTCGCCAGGCGCAAAACTCTGGAGTAGTGTATTAATAATTATAACGCCGCACAGTGAAACGGAAAATATTGAATGAAAGTTCTATTCCAAAGAACGATATGAACTATTTTAATCATAAATAATATTCATTCAATGAATTTGCCTAGAAAATTCATACTTCGACCATGAGTATGGGTCTAAAAAATATGAAATTGTTTTAGCTTGTCGTATGATAGCAAATACGGTTATTTGCAACTAATTTTGATCACAAATTACTATCAATATTACAATTTATTAGTTATATTTTGTAAGTAATGTAATTATTTTCCTGTATTTCGCCACCGCTATCGCCACCCGTCGCCGTTATTCACAAAATCTCAAAGTATTACATACAGCAAACAACATAATTATTGCATTGAAACTGAGTGAATGTAGATCATCCGTACGTCGAATAATTTGAAACTAGAAAGTACTTACGATTTCTTATCAGCTGCTTCCGCAGTAAGACATCGTGGTGATGGAAAACACTATTTTTAATGAAACTTCGAAACCCGTCTGGAAACACTATTCACATGTGGCACTGCTGCAGGAAGGCAAAGTTCTACCGCACCGCGATGTACCGCCACGCTGTTTGTGGATTCTATAATCTACCTATGGACTGTAATCTATAAAACACGCCACGCGGTGTATATTCTATACCTATAGCCGTACGTGTTGGTATGGATATATCCACACACATGACAAACGTGACGCACCAGAATTTTGCCAGCCGCGACAAATCGGACCATACAGTAGCGTAAGACGCGAAAAGCTCAAGCTAATACATTAAGGTCTCTGATCTCGATATAGATAATTCGAACCAATTATAATTATCGGAGAATTTGACTGATGATACATATTATCATATCAGGGCTGATAGAAGCAGTGGATTTTAGATTCATATAGGAATATATTTAAAAATGAGACAACTGCAGTTTTTCTCAACAGTTTAATTATCAATTTCAAGAAAAAGGAAAAAATCTTCCTTCTACATGTATACAATTTTTCTAATGTTCTATAAAAAAGTATTGCATTACGTGCATTTGTATTTATTATTTATCTGATAATCGGCACATTATACCACTCATATAAGAATTTGAATATCAATGATATTTTCGATACTTTAAAAATTTTGACAGGTTCAGTTTAAAACTTCTGCTTCCTAAAAACTTTATTTCGAGCCTATGTGGGTCTGGTGGGTGGGAGGCTAACAAGCATGCATTCCGCGGACGAAGATATACATTACATAATTCTCTCTCGATATGCCTTTGAATTTTGATCCCTGTAAAATAATGGTTTCTGTGTGAGTAACAGATTCATTATAAAGCTTGAACAAGCCCGAAAGCCATTGTTCACATATTGGAAACCGATAATTCTGAGGAATAAAAAGCTGCGATGCCCTATTTGCTCTGACAATGATATCCGAACGGCTCGACCGGCACGGATGTTCTCGTTATTCCTGGCTTTCGTTGAACTAGTGTAGTTGGCGCGTCGCGGCGAGTGATATCGATTCCTCCCGAAGATTTCCGAGGTCAGCCGAAGCCGCTCAAGTGACGTATGTCAGCCAAAGTGGGCAGTCCCGTGTCCCGTGTCCCACTGGTGTTGGTCAGAAATAAATTATTAGGCATTAAATACCGCAAGAATATTGTTAGCAGACAGAAAAAAATTATATATATATATAAATATAAATAAACTGGAAAAGGAAAAAAAAAACCATAAAACAGTGATGATGCATTCCATTTAGTTATGATTTAGTTAATGATAAATATCGCGTGAATTATTCCTGGATAAATAAACGGAGGTTTGTATGGCACTTTTGTAATACCTTTTTTTCTCTCTAGTATGTGTATAATATAATAAACGCAGTATGTATTACGTATCGGACAATGTACACACACACACACACACATACGTTAACAATAATGTGACACTTCGATCAATTTTTAAGTTCACGACCTCTACTCCTTTAGTCATTTCATTAAACTTTCATCTCTGATTCAATAACCCTAAATTACTCGTTATATACCAACAATATACATACTCTGGTGTCTGGTAAAATTGTATTTATGTAATAGGTGTATGTATACATAAGATACATAGTAGAATTGCATCGATCTTTAGATGCCTATAACCTTGACTTATAATCGTTACAGATTATCTACCTATAACTATTCTTAATCTCATATTAGTGTAACGAAACTAATCGAAATCAAATTAAGTATATGATATGATATTCGATTTATTTTGTAGGCGTATTTCGGCGAGTAAACGAGAGAGATGGCTGCGGCAGCAGCATTAGGTAAATAAATTTATTTATCATTAAACTGTCACACTTCAAATTCTAAATAGATAAATAATTACCAACAAAAATTTACGCCCTTCTTTTTTATCATTCGAAAAAATCAACAATCTTACATCGTTCGTAAAATTGTAGGTTAGGTTAGTTCCGAATTTTGTTCTATAAATTTCTTTAACAGCTTATAGAATCGATATATCTGACTTGATAACTTCCTCAAACAAATCAGCAGACTCGATGAATATTTAATTTAAAAAAAAAAAAAAATCTTTAACAGGTGTTGATCCCTGGGTGATTCAGCCTCGGGAACGAACCCGATATCAGGAACAGTTCAATTCCTTGAAGCCGGTAAATGGAATCGTTACTGGAGAGCAAGCTAAAGGCTTCTTTCTTCAATCGCAGTTACCGCCAGCAACTCTTGGACAGATATGGTAATTTTTTAAATTTAGAAAATCAACTCAGCCTTTGCCATTCACTTTCAATATTGATTTTCAATTGGTTCTTGATATACGATTGAAATTTATAAAGATATATCTCATTCCTAGTCGATTTTTTTCATACTTATATGAAAAATAAGCCCTGCAAAATTAAAATTGAGATTTATTTGATGATATGAAAATTTATTCAAAAATAGAAATAATGCAATTTTTACAATTCTACTGAAGAATTTTTCTTCCAAATTAAGAATACTAGTAAAAAATCGTACTGATTTTTTATGTAATAAAAATATCCCATTTGGATATTTTTTCCGAATACTTATCAAAGAATCTAAACATATTTTTAATGATTTAAAAATTTAGGGGACTCTCGGATACGGATGCAGACGGAAAAATGGATCTTAATGAATTTAGCATCGCTTGTAAGCTGATAAATTTAAAATTACGAGGATTCGAAATTCCAAATGCACTTCCGCCAACTCTCATACGAAGCTTGAAAGTTATTCCAAATGGTAGATATTTTAGAAATAATTACTTAACAGTATTAATTTTAATATTAAATCTTTCGGTGTGCGGCTTTAATAAATTAGAATAACTCAAATGGCTTCATTTTTCCTTTGAAATTGAATTTAAACAATAACAATTTCCAATTCTTTACAATTATTACCATGCCAATTTAAATCTCATATCGAATTTCATCAACTTTTGCTCTAAAGTAATTTGTGTAAAACAGAGCTAAACCCATATAAAGAGAAAATATTTACAGTAACTGTAAAATAATATCTGAATTAACATAATTGCTTACAATTTTTTCAAACACTAACAAATTATTCATTATTTTCAAACTACTTATCACGCTGTATGCATAATAACGATACGCACTGCTTGCTAAAGATGGGAACATGGTTAATCTATTGAACGGGAGTAACATGAATGGGATAACGACTGCACAGCCCTTGGGACTAGGTTCTATGCCTGGAAGCATAGCTCAGCCTCTTGCAGGTTTAAATGGATCTGGTACGCACCCAATGCGTCCACTTCCACCTATGTCGATGTCAATAGGTGAGTTAATTGAGATTTCAATTGATGAATGTTGATTTCGATTATAAAACTTGAAGAAGATGATAGTACAAATTTAAAAACATAGGATTTTGTTTCCAAATGAAGTAACAAGAATGTTTTCCGCAACTCAGATAAACATGGCTTTAAACAGTTCTTCCAGCCCCTTTATAACTCCAATAATAAATGAATCAAAGTAAAACGAATTATGTGATTAACTGTTCGCGTTTTATTCATCTACTATTGCCGTATACTATCATATAATACAATTGGCATGGCATATTAAATCTCATAGAGAACTAGACTGTAAGAATACTAAATTTTATTCTAAGGTTTAGAGATAATTTCACTTAGTTACACAGATGCTGCACGACGAACTCAATCTCTGTCCTTACATTGCTTTGGTTGAGAATGTTAGAAAGAATGAATATTTAGTATTTTTGAATAGTGATAAATAAACTAAAAGACTACAAGTAATCAATAAATAAATAATCAAATAATCAAATAACACGCTAGTTCAGGTATTAGATCTGATTTCTAAGCTGCATCAGTTTCCTGTTAGATATAAATGAACGTGGTTGAGATAGGTTTTCACAGTATTATACTGTTTTCGACACTGATTAGCGGCGCTTGTATGTTATATATGTTACACCTTGTAGCCTCACATCAGAATAAACAGTGCGTGGCTCCCAGTACACACATCGTCAATAGTTACGCAACATCAAAGCCTCCTGCTCGACCTGCACCCCCTTCCATGGGTATGTGGTATGCCTGTTTGTGTTAAAGGATGCGTAGAAATGTGCCGGTCAAAAAAGTATGTCATTACTGTTCATCTGTGATATTCGGAACAGTTCGTTACATGATAAATTGAAAAATCTTACAAGACATTTGACCTATTCATTTCTATCTTCGTTGGTGTTCATTTGTCTCTCATTGGGCTAAGACCTTGAGGACAAAGAATAGTCATTTAAATTTTTTATGCATGTCTTAAATTCCTTACAGATTTTTAATTATAGATTATTTGATAGTCTGTTGATAAGAATAAGCCGCCAAGTTATTAAACCTTTAGAAAAGTTATTCAGGGTGGTCGAAAAATATAATGAAAAAATAATTGCGTAGAGTAGTTTGTTCACATGGCGTATGAAACGTATTTTCGTTTTTTTTTTCTTTGATCCAGACTTTGAAATATGATGATTATTTTATCTCTTATAGAAGATGAATAATCTCTCATTACTCATTACTCAGCTTATTTTCTCTGATTCATTAAAAGTTGACCAATAGGATTGAGTTTCAAAGTCACTTTTCTTCCATGTTCTTTTACTCATTGTTCCGTTCTATGCTTGTGCTTTGTTGCTCGTTGGCCTTGCTATTTTATATAGAAAATTAATAACTTTTTATTACTTTTATTACAATAGCAACACTTCTTGATTTATCCTCTGATTCTTCACCACCACTGATACCATTGCGGCCTGCAAATTCATTTCTTTTGGGTACGTTTCTTTCTTAAATGTGTGCCATAAACGCGATATCTTTGATCATTTTTTATGCTCCTGAAGTGGCTATTAACACAAATAAAGAGCACTATTCCAGCAGAATGTTTTGTTCTTGTTCCCAAAGTGTTCTTCGTATTCTTAGCTACAATGGAAAGCTGCATGCATGTGATGAGTAGTCTAACATTGAGTTGCTTGCAAAGTTTTTTCTTAATCATTCTTAATTTCAAGATTATTTTATTGCTTACCAGTAATCGCAATTGCGGGACAGGAAAGCATCAAGACCTAAGCTTTCTGTATCAAGTTTTAACAAATTGCATCCGTGCTTGAGATTTTAGTTGTAGTTTCTGTAATTGTAAATGGTCATTAGAATTGTTTGATCTAAAACTTGGGAGAAAGAATCTGGCTACAAATATGATCTTTTCTTTCAACTTTTGGGTCAGAAAATAAGCACGCTGTTTATTCTTTCGAGGAACTGCTTGTTTTATTTGGTAAAAATATATAACTTTAACACTATGACTGTGATACACTGTTTGATGATCTTTTATGAACTCTAAATTCTTCTTCACAGGACTGCAATCTGTTTCTCTAATATTTTAAAGATTTTTACAGTATTGCGATGTTTTAAAACATTCTTTACCTGCTGTGTTTCCCTTTCTATATGTTGTTGTCAGGCATTCATTTTCCATCTGGTCTTTTTCATGTCTTTCTCTCATGTTGTTTCTGCGGCTACTAAGGAACAACAAATTCTGCTTCAGCTGCTGGCCCGCCACAAAGGCCTGCGCCTCCATCATCTATCGGTATGTCAGGATAGAATAAATCTCTCTTATTCAATGTGTTGCTAATTTAACTAACTATCTGTTCTTAACTTTTGAAGATTAGAAAAACACTTCTCACATAATTCTAAACTATATCATATAATAAATATTTGGGTATTTATTTGAATGATGTATATATTTGTAGTGGATGGATTTTTTTTTAATCCGTGTTTTGTATTCAGCTTCTAGTCTCTATAAACTGCAGTTACTATTCTCTGATATTTTCTCCGTTTCTTTGTGTTCAATGTTTTATTTAGTTTTATTTTAAACCGAAATTTGAAATTTTAATTTAATTATCTGTGTTGCGCTGATGCCAGTGTTAGTAAGTAATTTTATTTTTACTTGTAAGTCAATAATAAATTTGTTTTTCAACAATTACATATACAGTAATAAAAACTGCTATCAATAATAACAGATTACCAAAGATAAATGCAAGATGTATACTGTGTAACGGATTGGTGATTCTCGTACCTATATATGTCATGTATAAGTAAACAGCTTTCTTCTGTCCAGACGCTTTATGATAATCTTTTAATATCAATTAAAAATGTTTGTTTTTAATCATTCACGTATTAAAAAAAGTCAAGATTCAAGTGGTATCCTGATCTTAACACAACTTGAACTAATCTTTACAGGTACAGTACCGCTGATTGGTGCTCCCCCACCTAAACCTGCACCCCCGTCTTTTCCAAACAGTCCAGTCAACATGGGAATGTCACCAGTCAAAATGCAGCCGTCTGCAGCACCGATTATTCCTTCCAATCAACCAATACAATCTATGACTGCCTCAGCACCATTGGGTAAATATGCATATGGTTTCATTAAATTATACAAAATTACTCAGCAATGAATAGATGTGGATTGTTGGACTTGGTCTGCAAATTAACTCGAACGTAGCGTCAAACACAAACAGTTTTAATTCTCACAACATGTTCTTTTTTACAGACTTGTTCGAGATTGATTTCTCAGAAGGTATTTAAAGTAGATAAAGAAATAATATATACATTCAATGCATCTATTTTTTTTCGTTTGTCATATAATTGTTTCGCGTTTCCAACTTTATTTTTATTTTACAAACTCATTCTGTGTTATATTTATTTACCCACATAACGTTTGCTATGGTTTTGCTCCTGCGTTCTATCACTACTCATCGTTAATACATGCACTATTTCATTTAGCACAAAATCAACTCTTCTCATGGTATACAAAAGATCAATGAAAATGAAAATTTAATTCACAACGCAAAGAAATCTGAAGATATTTAATGAAATATGTTTAGCCAGAATAAAGTTGAAATATTCTTTTTTCAGGAATTAATATTTCAATTACCACTTATATATCAAGATTGATTTATTGTTGAAATTCTTTCAGAAATAATATTATTCCAATTACTTCAACTAAAATTCAACTCTCTTTAACATCTTGAACTGTGTTATACTCATATTCATCAATTTTCCAATAGCATTTTACCATGAACCAAGTTAATAAACATTATGTTCAAATAGGTATGTCGACTGTAGCACCGATTGCACCTCTCAATACCAATCCAACACCAATCGCGGCTTTTGGTATGGGTGGGGTGATGCCTATACAATCAGCGATGATACCTCCTATGTCTGCTGCTACAATGGCACCTCTTAATTCAATGTCCTCAGGTAGAGTTCAAAACGGAAATGTACATATTTCCAATCATAGTTTTTTTTTGTTAAATTCTTACTCCATGAAGCTTTTTACTTCAAAAATTGATCCATGATATACGATATCTATCGAAGCAGATCACTTTCTGTGAAATATAATTCGTTTGTCATTACATAGGTGTTCCAATCAACAATGTCCCATTGGTATCAGCGCAGCAACTTATGGGAAATGCTGCAGTTCCCCCCCTTCTCCCACCTTCTGTTAATGGCAATCCTACCCCTGTATCAACAAACTCTCCAATGAGTACAACAACTCGACCACCAAGTATAGACAGAGTTGGTTCATTAGACTCGCAGCATAGTCAACATTCAGTTGGTTCGCCTCAGGTAGAATGGGCGGTACCTCATCAAACTAAGTTAAAATATACTCAGCTATTCAATACCTGGGATAGAACTAGATCTGGATTTTTGTCAGGACCGCAAGCAAGAAATATTATGGTTCAAACGCAACTGCCTCAAGGAATTCTGGCTCGAATATGGTGCGTGAAAAAATTGGATTTGAAAAAGTATTTTTTATTATCGAATATCATTCTTCAATTTTGACGGTCATCCTTGATAATTAGATTATCAGATGTCATTTCATTAATCTACGATTTTCTGGAATTGCGATGATTATTCATTGATTTTTGGCATTCATATTGAATCTTTTTACATTCAGGGCTCTATCGGATATGGATGTGGACGGCCGATTGGGTTGTGAGGAGTTTGTTCTGGCCATGCACTTATGCGACATGGCTAAAGCTGGTGAAAAAATTTCTTCAACTTTACCAATTGATCTTATACCACCTACATTTAGACGGCAACGACAGGGTAGCGTAACTTCACAAGGGACAGCAGAGACCGTTGATCCTGCTGCCATGGGCTTACCCCAGGTTGGTTGATCATCCTCTATTTGTATTTAGTTCAAGCTTCTCATTCAACTTTATATATTTGCTCGATGAAGGGTATTCGATATTCTGCAAGCTGCGTGTATTTATTCTTTCAATCTGAATACCACAATCTGAAATCTGAAAAGAAACGGCTTTCATTTAGCGATTTTGTGTTAATAAAATAATTCTTGAACTTACAGACCTCGTTTGAGAACAAGAGAAAAGAAAACTTCGAAAAAGGTCAGGCAGAATTGGAACGCAGACGCAAAACTCTATTAGAGATTCAACGAAAGGAACAAGACGAACGTGAACGTAAGGAAAGAGAAGAAGCCGAGAAACAAGAAAAGATAAGGTTTGATTACTGTGCATTTGATAAAGATCAGATAACGTTATATGTGTCGATTACTATCGCTAAAAATTATTTAAATTCATCAGTGTTCTTGTCTTACAATTAATTGTTCACTTACTAGTTCTGAGCATTTGAGACTTGAATAATTTCTGCTTGAATAATTGCAATAAATATTATTTCAATGTTTGAATAGGCTGGAACAGGAGAGACGACGACAAGCTGAAATTGAGAAGCAAATGCTTAGGCAAAAAGAAGTTGAACAAGAAAAGGAGGAGCAGAGAAAACGGGCGCAAGAACAGCGAGAAGCTGCACGAAAGTAAGATTTTATTTCTATCGCGTGATAACAACTTTCATTCTTATCATTTTTCGGCGATATCCATCAACTTTAAATATCATTTAATTCATAGAGAAATGGAAAGACAACGACAATTAGAATGGGAGAAACAAAAGTCTCAAGAACTTCAGGCTCAAAGACAGAAAGAACAAGATGTACTTCTCAGACTCAAGGCAAAGAATCAAGGCCTTACTATAGAATTGGGAACTTTGGTAAGTCTGAAATGGTCTTTATCCAAAAAAACTGCTTGAAAGTGTATTATGAATATGTGTTGTTCTGTTAAAGGTAACTCTTTGTCCGAAATAGATACTGAATAATAAAGTTATGACATTTTTTCAGAATGAAAAAGTTAAAGAACTTTCGCAAAAAATATGTGATACACGTGTCGGTGTTTCTGGTGTGAAAACTACCATCGATGGAATGCGTTCCACTCGTGACTCCCAACTCCAAGAAATGGCAGCGTTAAAAAATAAACTCCGTGAACAAAATCAAAGACTGCTTTCCCTTAGTCAGGAAAAAGCTAGAATTGAAGCCAAGAATAAAATAAATAATGCTCAGGATGTGGCTGGGCAGGAAGCCATGAAAATGGCTTTTGCTAATAAACAAATAACGTTGAAGCAAATGAAAGATAAAATTGCTGACTTGCAGGAACAGGTGGGAGAATACAAGCTTTATCAATACAAGAAAAAAATTCTAGATAATTATGTTGAACATGTTTATTAATATTCTTTATTTAATTTATTTACAGATAAATGAAAAGATGAAAGACATTGAGAATAACAACAGCCATCTGGACGACATAAAGAAGCAAATGAAAAATCTTGTTTCTGAATGTAGGCAGCTCTACAAATCATTCGAAGATAAAAAAACACAAGTTACCGAACTACAAGTTGGTAGCGGCAATGCAGACTTTGCTACTTCCGCATGGGGAGACAGTTCTTGGGGTGATACGGGAGCAGTGAATACAGATTCTTGGCCAGTCGATAACGCCCCTATTTCACACGCAACTATTACTGGAGATAATACTGGCGCAATGAAATACAGAGCCTTGTATGAATTTGTAGCAAGAAATCAAGATGAGATATCTTTCCAACCGGGAGACATAATATTAGTTAGTAATTCACTCATTCATGGTAAAGGAAAGGATTAGAATTATCCTGCTTAACTATTGCGTAATGAAAATTTGCAATATCTATTCACAGGTTCCACCAGTCCAAAATGCAGAACCGGGTTGGATGGCTGGTGAAATACGAGGCCACACCGGCTGGTTCCCAGAATCTTACGTTGAACCAGTTGAAGTTGATGCCGTAATTACCGCCAGTGATACTTTCGTCCAACAAGACAGTGTTGAAAAGAGAACCTTAGAGTGAGTTTAAAAAATTATTCGTAGATAAAGTATTATTCGCATTCTTTCATAACAGGTAAGAGAGATTTATATCCCTGTATTTTGTACAGTAATACATTTTTCGTTGCCTTTAATATGTTTACAGAGGAATTGCAGAAGTTCCTGAAAATGTATCTGATGCTGGATCACTCGGCGGTGAAGGTCCAGCAGTGGAACCGATTATTCCTACTTTAGGTTTGGGCTCGGTTTGCAACATTCAAGCTATTGCTCTGTATCAATACCGCCCAACAATCCAGCAACATCTATCTTTCAATAAAGGAGACACGATCAATGTGACTGAGCAACAGGTTGGTGTTTATTTATTAAAACTTGAAATACTGCGAGGTAAATAAACGATCTTACAAATTGAATATCATTTTAATTATTTAAAGGAGAATTGGTGGTACGGTGAAATTAATGGTATAGATGGCTGGTTCCCAAAATCGTATATCAAAACTGTTACACCTACTAGAACTGAGGTGTCGTCACCGACTGGCGTCACTGATGAATATTACATCTCACTCTATCCATACGCTTCATCAGAAACTGGAGACCTTAGTTTTAATCAGGGCGAGGTGATGATGGTAACGAAAAAGGAGGGCGATTGGTGGACGGGTGTTATAGGCGATCGAGTTGGAATTTTTCCATCCAATTATGTCGAAAAGTGTGATAATCCAGATCAGGTATAATTTTCATATTATTACTCAGCGAAAGGTGCAAAATGATTATTTTACCTGCTTCTGCATATTGGTTTGATTAATAAACGATTTCAATAGATTGAAGTTCGGTTTTTGGTTTGACTATTAAAATACAATGATTAATTTTCAAAGATATACTAAACTGTGTGAGTTTTCTCATCAAGCTATCTAATAGCTTGAAAAAAAATCCCGATAGTATTTTTGTGATTTTTTTCTAACATCTATCTATGTATCTATACATCAGGCTGCTATTGTACCTGATAATATTCCTGAAGTAATATCATCTGTACCGGCAATGGAATCGTCTACTACAGTAGCAGATGTTATAGAACCAGTTGCTGTTGCAGAACCAGTTGATGTCGTAACTTCAGCTCAAGGAACACCGGTATTTATTTTCAATGTATAAAACTGTTGATTATTAGAAGCTCAAAGTATAACTATCAGGAGACGAAAGATTATAAATTGAGTAATTTCATTAACAGCTTATTTGGTATAATACTAACAATTAATCTGCAGACAATTATAATGTCCACTTACAGGCAAATAATATTTTGATTATTTTGTGACGATAATATTAGAAGTCGCAAATATTATTATAACTTCAATTTTAGTTTATATACTAGTTTATATGTGCTTGGATAAATAATACAGAGCTTTGGGGATTTAATTAATACAAACATTCCCTTGGATTGCATTAATGCTATTGCGTGATACGCAGATCTTGAGCCCTGAAGTAGAAAGCATTCTAAGTAACTGGGGTAAATGATTAGTCGGGAATTTTGCTTTTTCTAACATGGTATATAGAATTAATCTTATATTTTATCAAAAATAGCCTTCTGATTTCTTAATTAGTTAATAATTGGCTACATGAAATTTATTGATAATATTCTAACGGCTTGTAAATATTAATTTATATGTGTAAGCTAGAGTTGGGTGTGTGTGTGTTTAGCTACAGGAGAAAACGAAGGAACAACTCGAAGAAGAGAGGGCTGAGGCAGAAGATAGAGCAGAGCTACCAGATTTTGCTGCCATGTCAGCGCAACAGGTAATGTTGAATTCGGTATACAGCATTTTTTTTTTTTTTTTTATATAAATTCTGTCAAGATTTGTTGAAGGGATAGAATGATGCCCGGAGTTGAGGGGGGTTTTCAGTAATTTATTGCACATTTTACACACTACGCAGACAGAACATTATCGCTATAGGAATTCTGAAAAAAGGTAAATGAAAAAAAAAAGCCTTGAAATGTAACTTCGTGAATAGAAGTTAAAGTACAGATGAATTGGACTTCTGTATAATTAACAAACATGATAACCACTGATCAAACTTCTTTAATTACACATGAATTTTCTTTTTTTTTTCTTTGATTAAATCTTAGCTATGGACATCAGACATTGATACACTTATATGAATGAGTTTTTAGAACTTACACAATAGTAGTTCTCTTAAGGCACACATTACTTTTCTTTGTAGAACTAACATTTGTTCTGTTGTTATGTTTTCTCTTACGTTCTCGTATGATGGAGTTTTCTTATACTTGTACACAGTCCGAGGACCTTGGCAGTGACACTGACTCCAAGGTAGTTAACAAAACAACACATTTCGTTTTTATCAGTTTATATTTCTCACAAGCATCAATTTGTATAGTAAAAACAGGCGGAACCATTATAAAATTTTATTCTATTTTGTCCGAGAATTTCACCATACTTTATTAGTCTCTCTGGACTATTTTGTATAGAAAATATTATGAGATTTATATGTACAGTGAAACAACTAGACAATTCATAGCAAATGCTTCGATCTACTTGGCTTCCTTTTTTAAATCAATGCGCACAAATTATTCTATGATCTTTTAAAGTCCTGCTGAATCCCTTAGCTGAAATCAAGTCTTTCAATTTGAATATTCGATGTGAGAAATCAGACTTTTTATATCATCGCTGCGTTACTTACAAACTGATGGCTGTTATTAATTATATCTTCAAAAAATATTATCAATGTCCGCATGGGTTACTGGTGAATGATTTTTGCACTTGCACATTTACAAGCTACAAATTTTACGTGTCCACATAATTAACACAAGTTTTTAACACAAGGTACATACATACCGGTTTTTAATAAAAGCTTAATTTCAATATAGAAGGTGATGGTTATTGAAAATTTGGGTTTAACAACAGAAAAAAAAATACGAAATTTAGTGAAAAGAAATAAACCTTACACACCACTCTTTACACAAATCGTTAAAAATTTTATTGGAATATAAATAACACCTATATTGCAGGGTAGGAATGATTTATTCGTTTCCCCTTCAAATGCAACGGGTTTATTCGAGTGAAAATGTTTAATTAAATGTTTCCTTTGATATGAAATGTCTGAATGTTATTTAAAATGAATGTTTACCCGAAGAATGCCCAGGGTGCAGCCACTACACGAAAATATATGCTGATTTTTCTAATTATTCAGTTTTCATTTACCAAAATGAATTATTTAGACAAATATGATAAAACGAATAATAATTAGATATCAATCGATGTACATGAAATAAATTTTTTTGTTAGATGGATTCTTCTTTAGCTCAGTTTATGACTAATTAAAATTAGGCTACGAGTTTAAAAAAATTCTCTGCAAACTTTGCAATTCTAGAACTCGAAATATTTTCTATTTTGAAATAACATCATCTCAATTTGTAATTTACAATAATTCTTGTGGTGGCCTTCTTAAATACTAACATGTATGGCTGTGCTTGCTTTCTTTGGATGCTGCGCTGATGCTTAGCCGTCCACGCCGCAGTACCCCAAGGTATTTTAGTCCATCCACCTGTCTTCCTATCTGTAGTTTTTTTTCTTTTACTCTACATATTTTTGACAACAGTTTTATTTTCCTCCAATATTCACCTGCTTTTAA
Organism: Macrophya alboannulata; assembly: GCA_949628255.1. NCBI lineage: Eukaryota > Metazoa > Arthropoda > Insecta > Hymenoptera > Tenthredinidae > Macrophya > Macrophya alboannulata. Next base: position 16,173,352 of record OX451210.1, on the reverse strand, counting down.
ATTAATTTTTACATTTTGCATTAGTTAATACAACGTATTTCCGATTTTTGTATATGTACATTTAGTATCAGACTGGTTTTCAATTTTTAAGCATTATGAATCTTTTTGGTAAGTAAATTATAGGACTGAAATATTTTTTATGAAAAAATTATTATCGTTAACTACTTTTTATGCCTCTAATTATCGCACTGTAATTTGTTGTCTTTATTGTATTCAACTATTAACTGTGATTATGGAACATCAGTAGTTTTATCTTTTTTCATAAAAATACGCAGCCATTGCTGTAAAATATTGAAAAAAAAAAAGATATTCGATTTTATTCGATTAAGAAAAATAACAGTTCGATCAATCAATTGCAATCTCTAACAATTGTATGCAACATTCTTTGAATAGTTACCGCATGATTAATTCTTTTCATATCTGTAACTTTCAATGGATAAATTTCATTCGTTAATTTATCTAAAAACAAAATCTAATTGTCTTTAGGCAAGAGGTAAAAAGCCTGAAATTGGACAAGTCATCGCCCCGTACCAAGCCACAAGTCCTGAACAATTGAATTTGCACAGAGGACAGCTTATAATGATTCGTAAAAAAACAGAAACTGGATGGTGGGAAGGAGAGTTACAGGTGAAGATTTGATTCATTACAATCTTTTATAACTTTATTTAAACTAATTTTCTAACTGATTGAAACTACAATAATTACTTAAGTATTCTCTATCAATTAAGTTCAAACATTTCTTATATCCATTTGTGGCAGGCTCGTGGTCAAAAAAGACAAATTGGTTGGTTCCCTGCATCTTACGTGAAGTTATTAGGAAGCAGTAGTAATCGCAGCACACCTGTTTCTCACAGGTATCAAGACTCGCCGACTGATCCAAATATTGGTAAGTCTATTCGTTAGAATTTCCTACAAGTAACCCAGGAGTGGTTTAATTGAAAAATAATCTTCACCCATCCAGTAATCTTATGACTGTTCATTTTATATGCAGCTAAAGTCTCAATTTCATGCAAATTCGTTCGTTATATACATATCGTTAGCTTTACACTATTTTCCAGTGCTGATACAGATATGCATGTGTTTATAGAGCGTGTAATGGCTTTGTATCCATACCAAGCACTCAACGAGGATGAGCTCAGTTTTGAAAAAGGAGACGTAATAACTGTTCTCGCTAAAGAAGATGCGGCATGGTGGAGAGGCGAGATGAACGGAGTATCAGGCGTATTCCCAAGCAACTATGTTTCAACTATGTGTAAGTAAATTAACAATTCTCAATTATTTGATTTAATTTTCTTAGCAATTTCCCTATATCTTGCAATTTAACATTGACTTGTGTAAAAACAAAAACTTGTACATTTGTATATATTTCGGAGATTTGTAAACTTGTTACTGAATACTGCAGGGACTTGCAACTGTGTTGTTATTCATTTTTTGTTCTATAATGTGTTTCGTAATAAACATGGTGATCATACTCACTGGGAGCAACATACAACACTTTATATTTGGATTGATAAAGTCTGTTAATATAAGTTTGTTACCATTATACAATGAAACACTGAATCTTTTATTTGAGTTTGCATAGAAATTGGGTAAACTATTGCTAATATCTTTCAACTTTGGAACTTTGCACGTAAAATTAGAAAATTAGAGATGGAAGAATTCAGTTGGAGTGCATGGTGCAGAAGTAAATATGATGCCTAATAAGCAAAGAACAAAGTTAACAGTTATAATTCAAAGAAAAAAAAATAAGCAAATCAGTAACATGTTATAAAATGAATAATAAATTCCTAAATATTCTATTTATCGTAATTGACAATATATTTAGTTTATTAGATATGTTAATATCTGTCCATATTTAGAGTGATAAAATGATATGTACTATTATTAACGTAATATTAAATATTGAAATAGACAAATGTGGAGGAATATGGCTTACGTCTATCTATTTTGTAGGAACGGCCGGTGCATACTGTCTTCAACGGTCGTTGATCAATCGCTAGTGTATGTCCGCTAAACGCTCGGCAGGGACCCACTGCGGCACCACTGATTTAGTTTCTCACACTATTTATCTTTCAGCTTTGTTTTGCACTAGGTTTATCAGTTCGTTATAGAATTCGGAAAGCGTAAATATAGTCTAGATTACGTTATAAAAGTACCTTAATTTTAATCCATTCTGAAAGTGTATACTAGAGAGTTTCAATTTATTGGCATTATTTTGTCATTGTACTTCTTACATGTTGATGAAAGTAAAGTGAATATATTCTACGGTTTTTTTTTTGTTTTTGTATGCTAAAATGTGTGTAAAAATGAAATAGTTTAATGAATTGCTCATTTTTTTTTTTTTTTCTAATTAGCGTATTAGCAAATTCAAGTAATGGCTGTTTGTGAGTTATAATAATTATTTATGAAATTAGAATAAATAGTTTTGCTTCTTTTTTTTTTGTTTTCTTAGCCAAGCTTTCAAAATTGATTCAAGATATGTGCGTTCGTAATTTTCGTACATTTTAATATTTGACAATGTTTAAATTAAAAAATTCCAGTAGAATAACTCTTTTCTGATTTATTCAAAGCTTTAATTAACTTTACCATTGTATTGGCATTCCATATAGTAGATTTAAAGTAGTAAAAGTTGACTTTAGGAGCCAGAAAAGATTTAAAAATGAATAAAATTTTGCATTACAGATTTTCCAACAATGTAAATAAATTCACGTTTGTTCGTTTAATTTTATAATTTATTGTGTTTTCAAGTTCAAAACGGTATTTGCTAACTAAAAAAAAACCATTAAATTTTCATTACTTGAATTTAGAGAAATGGAAAAGAAAACGAAATTGTACAATGTTTTTTTTTCTGTTTTTTTTTTTTGCTCAATACTATTATATTATGAATCTAATTTGATTTAGACATAGCTAACTATTTATTAATATATTGAAGAATATCCTTACTTTATCAGATTTATATTTTTAAAGCTGTGAATCTCTTTATTTGTACTCTAGGTACATACATATGTATTATATCGACTAACTATAGATCTGCATCAGCTTCTCATATGTTAAGGCTTGCCCTTTTCACTAATAATAGCATGTTTTGCTCCGTGGGTCCCGTGCCACTACCCAGTGTTTACACCAAACAGAATAAAATAACAATTTATTTCAACAGATTCCGGCCTACTTGAGAACATTGGACAGTTCGACGATAAAAATGATCGAGTATTAAACAGTATTAATCTTTCAAATCTGAGTTTATTTTAGTTTCTTTGTTCTAACAGAATCAAATTATAAAAGAAACGCTTTTAAATATCTTATTGCAACAAGTATGCTTACAAAGTTTTACAGTATTGATGAATTTTATCGCGTTTTTTTAATTTTTTTTTCAATGATTACCAAAATTACGCCAAATTATGTTCAGTCCGAATAATATCAGTGAATAAGTATGAACATCGAAGTAACATAGTTTGATAAGTCCTTGTTAGTAATTCTTCAATTGTGAAATAATGAAGGCAGCTGCAACAGACAATCCGTTAGCAATGATTGTTTGTTTTCATAAATAAGCCTGAAGGTATTTATTCACTCGTAAAAATACTTTATGACAGAATAATTAGACATATTGGTGGTGTTTGGTGTAAACACAGATGGTATTTAAAAATCTCAGCAACCAGACCATTTGAAATCGTTTATGTAAATATTAACACCACAAAATCAATGAAATAATTCTAATCTATGTTTTCCTCTTTTTGTATATCACAAGTGTATTCAGTTATCATATAGTCGAGCTTGTATTTATTTTTATATCCAAGTTTCAAACTGTCCGGTTACAGTTCTTGTTCTCTCTGTTTTGTACATGTCCGGTGATGGTAATCCTTAGCTGAATTACTCTGACTTTAAACTGCGTTAACGCTTCAAGGCAATTATAAAAATACACAACGTTAAATGTTCATTAACTAGCTGAGTACTTTAGATTCAGAAGAATTTAATTTTCACTTTGTTGTAGTATCATTCGATTATTTACCAATTTGTTGAATAATTTTAGCAAATTTCACTTGTGTCTCGAATTATTTTTCTCCATTCTGTAGTTAGTGTTTAATCACACATGAGTAGATCTTTAGATGAGTAGATTTTTTTTTTATATAATTTTTTGTGTTCTGATTTAATAAATATTTACCTATATTTAATATATATCTATGAACATATTGAAAATTTCACATGTGTATGTACAAAAGTTTTGACTATTGTTTTTTCGCGTACATTACGCGCTGAGATTTGATTATTTTATTTTATTTTATTTTTTTTTGTTAAAATATATACCATAAATGAACATGTTATTGTGTAAACTAATAATTGCCTTCAAATTATCTTACTCTTGTACTAACAATTTAATTCTCTGCTCTGCTTCACACGCAGCCTAAGGATAGCAGTATAGCACCGCATCGGCTATAATATATGCCACTTATGATAACAATTATCAATAACAGTCTGTTCATCAAACATAATGTTTAAAAAAAATAAATAAAAATGATGCAATAAGAAATCTTAACAGCATACCTAAATCTAATGATTGGGAATAAAAGTTATATATCTAGGTATGAAGAAAGTGTTAGCCGCGTGCTTGCTTTTATAAATAGATTAGATGCTTCGATCGGGTGATTGTGTAACTATACAAAAATTAGTTAAATTGTTATTCTGTTTCGAGTTTCATTGTAAAATGACAAATATATAAGGCATAAAAAGTCTAAATTAATCGGTAGTTCTGCATCCCTTACAATAGGTATCGGTATCTTATTATAGGATTTATGCTGAATGATTATTAAATAGAAAATAATACAGCTGTTGATATTTCTTTTTGTTAAAAGGCTCATACATAGATATCATTAATCAAACAATAAAACACTATTATTAATGTATTTATTATTCCATAAATAATGTTGTTACTACAATGAGACGTCATTCAGAATTTCAGAATTGACATTAACTGTTTTTCCGAAAAAAATTTCATCAAGTTTTACATGTTTCTCAAATTCTGAAAGACTCTGTCTACATTAATAGATTAAAAGTATTTATGCGTAATTTAACTATAAACATAGAAGTTCAATGTTAATTTTTTCAACGGCAATTCCCAATTCATGATTGGTGTGTATCTGTAGTTTAGTAATTCATGCTAAAAGTATCACTTAATATCGAACATCATGCTGTGAGTGTTATTTTTAAATATTGAGGAATGGCCATTCAAGAAATTATTATATATTTAATATAGTCATTAATAAGTAAAGAAATTTGTTAGTTATATATATTTATTCGTCTAATCTTTATTATTAAAAGCGCACAAATGAATACATAAAACCATCGTTGTGCGCCATTAAAATTTTGGATTTTAGTTTGTAATCCCAAACAACATCAGACCTTCCTTAGATATAATTTTAAGTCAAATAGACCTGACAAAGCCCAACGTTTGATACTATGTGGCTAACTCAACAATTTGTTCTGGAAAACAATATTGTCTGAGACTTGTCAGTTTATATAATGACTAGTTCCTTCCATGATCTATATTATTTAGTTTTCACTACCAAAACCGTTGGGTAAAAAAACCAAGAAGAAAATTTATAAGAATGGGTTTTCAAAAATATTACGTTTCCTAGTTACAGCATGAATTATCGTCGCAGATCTTTTTTTTATTTTTAAACCAAGGTAGATCAAGAGCTGATCAGTTTCAATGAGTTACTGTTTTTTAAAATAGAATCTCAACCCGAACGCTTAGATTACTTCATAAGAGAGCAAATTTTAGTTAAACTAAACATGACCTATATTATTATTATTAAGTACTTAACATTATTATCATTGTAAAACATGAATAGAAATATAACTCGGCCAGAAATTCACAGAAAATTAATGTATCGAAAAGAATCGTTTTGTATTTGATATACTCGAATTTGTTGGACCATTGCTAATTTAATGGTAGTAGAAGTAATAGAAAATCTTAATATATTGAAAATATTCACGGCAATGACTGCGTTCTCAACAATGCTACCTTAAGTTCGCAAATGTAGTTTTTTTCTGCTGTTAGCAAATATGTTATTTCTCAGGATTACTAAAATGGGATAATGAAACGAAATAGCCAATAGATTAGTCGATTGATGTATAGATTTCATATGCAATTGCTAGTTAAGAGATTGTGCAAACGTTATAGGCACTAGACAAAAAAAAAAAAAAATACCGCGAAAAGCCAGCCTAATTCATTACCTGTTATAAAGTTTCGAAACAAGCATCAAAAATGTTATATGCTTAAAAAACAATCAAGCCTAATTTGATTTTGTTCTAAAATTCTTGAATTTCTATATGGCAAAATGTTTTCTAGTTTATAGAATATATCGCCATTTATTGTCATTACTCATTTAAAGAAAATTTACTAGACTTGTTTCCCCTCAAGAATATTACATAATGCATAAAAATGTTGCCATTTAAAATGTGAACTTGAGTAAAATGCATTCTAATAACATTACATTTCCCCTAAAAGAAAACTGTAACGCAGAACATAAATATTTAATACATTTCCCAATTCTTTCTTTTAACAAAGCAATGTGTCTATAATGGATTCTCGTAACATTAGACACAATGGCATGCAATGGTATATTCTTTTTTCTTATCATTTTTTTTTTTTTTTATTTGCTTGTAATTCAAATATATCATGGATTATTCACAATCTGATTAATCAATCAAACGTACTTGTCCGAAATCTTGTATGAAATTGCATATGCTTAACTTAAAATCGAGTGGGAATCATCTAAATTAGAAATGATAACGAGCTAAAATAACAGCCATATTCAAAGATGCGACATAGAATATCACACTTTATGATAATGTAAGTTATCAGTATTCAGTTAGAGATGATTATTCAAGTTATTTAGTAATTAATTGTATTTTAACAGTTACGCAATGCACATGATTATACAGCATCATTTTATTAACGATTATTCGATGAATTGGACCGGCAAAAAGTAATAAAAAATTATAGTCTAGATATACTTCTGCAATTAATTGCTCTCTAACAGAATTTAGATCTTTCTAATCAACAGACTGATAAATAAACGGAAGTGCTTATAAATGAAGTTAAGATTTTTATTGAGATTTATTACTACTGGTATCCACAAACGACATGCGTATTTTGAAGTTTCATTCTATGTATGTGACCCAATATTCTATATATAACAAACATATACATATACAAAATATACAATAATAGATGATATGTAAAGACAAAAAAAAAAAAATTATGGTATATCCTTAATATTGTTACAAACTGCTACATTTACTAAGTGTTTAATGTTATGAAGAAAATTTGGATAACAGTCATAATTGATGTAAAAATGTGGATGAAATTATTTTGAAACTTATAGTCTATATTAGCATTATTTGTTTCAGTTTAATTTTGTCCTCATTTGTTAGAAACTTAATTGTCGCCTGATATTAGATGATAATGGAAATAAAATATGTAACTATTATAAACACCGTTACATGTTGTTAATCTTTTTATCTTTTAGACAGTTTTATCAAACTATATTGGGAATGTTTTTTTGATTAAAACCAATTACCTCTCCGAAAAGTAAATAATAATTAAGTTTGCTTAATTTAAATTTATTTTACCCAATCAAATTTTGATAATGCACTTAAATTTTTTCCATTATTAAACATTCCCGAATATTTAGATCTTTTTCATTCTGAACGACTGCCTTGTTCGGACATCGTTTTTAATTAAATCTTTCAGCAGAGAAATATTTGTATGCTTTTTTGTGACGTTGACAATTCGAACTGGTTTCTGTTTATTTGCTCTTCAATTAATTGGTGATTCAGGAGTCTAAATTCATATCAAGTAAACAAACGATTAAATCTAAATTTAACTGATAAAGAAAACAACATTTATTTTGTGATTCATATACATATACTTATGGAGCGTTGTTCTGTACACTAGTCTTTTTATATTTGTCACACTCGATTAACTGTAAAATGTTTTTGTCCAGGCACGCTATATTAATTTCAAAAAATTACACTATCTGTAAGTTATTTCTCTTTCTTTATGGTATCTCAATTTTCTATAATTTTCTACGAAAAATTGTAATTTTGTGATAGATTTTGAATTATTTTATGTGCAGCCAACGATATAATACGTGAAGTTATGTTGGAGCTGCTTGATGAAACGGAAAGGAAACGTCAAGAGCATATCAAAGAGCTTATAGCTACCGAACAAGCTTACATCGAGGACATGTCACTCGTCCACGAGGTGAATATTAAAACTGAATAAAATACATAGAATACGAGATTGATTTTTAAAAAATCTAGCGTTAATGCAAAATAAATTCCTGCTCATGTTACAGGTTTTTGAAAAACCATTACTTCAAAGTTTGGTACTCACTGTAGACGAAGTAGACAAGATTTTTGTCAATTGGAGAGACATCATAGTGTGCAACGATAATTTCTTGAGGTAAAAATTGAAGCAGTATTTTATGTGGACTTTAGAAAATAATTAGCATTCATGCATCGCATTTGACATATACATTTGTGTAATATATTTCGAATCTTTTTCAGAACACTGAGAATAAGACGGGATAACAGTGATGGAGGAATCATCAGAATGATCGGTGACATATTGTGTGAAAATGTGAGTAAAAAGGAAAATAGTTTGCTATGTAAAATGATGATAATCAAAAGATTCAATACATGAATGATTAGTTTAGACCCCTTATCAAACAGCTCATTCGTTTTATTAGAATCTAATGAAAGACAGTTCTTGATAAATTGATATGAACGCATTTCTGATAAAATTACAAATTCTACATACTTACAGATCCCAAGAATGTCTGCCTATGTCAGATTTTGTAGCTGTCAACTTTCTGCGGCAACTTATCTTCAACAATTAACAGAGAAATCACCAGAATTTGTCGAAGTTGCTCAGATGTGTCAACAGGATCCAAGAACTAAGGGGATGCCGTTGAGTTCTTTTCTCATAAAACCCATGCAGAGGATAACAAAATATCCACTCATTATCAATAAGGTTTACAGCAAAATATATTTCAAAATAATGACTAATTACTTGCAGGCTTCTTAAATTAGTCCATCCGCTTGTTGCAGATTCTTGAATACACTCCCATCTCACACCCCGACAGACAATATCTTCAAGAAGCGTTGGCTAAAGCAGAAGAATTCTGTACACAGGTAAGAAAACGTACTAAAAATTCAAGCAGAAATATCCGTTTGTAGATCAGAATCAGCGAGATATAAAAAAAAAACTGCGTCAAAAAAACAAAGTTTCAGACGTTTCTCTCTAATCACTTGAATTTATCAAAAGATATGACCAATGTCTGGGTCAATTGAATTGTGAAAACAATTTGATATCATTATCTTTGAATTTAACATTAAAAATTTAGTATCATCAGTCTATGCTATTGTCTGTTTGATGCTTATCAAGGTATATTTTTGGATCATAAAGCTGAATTGTTTTCCGTGTCTGTAGTGAATCACACGTTTTATAACTGCGTGATAAGAGTTCAGATATCTTGATGCACTTATTTACAGGTAAACGAAGGAGTTAGGGAAAAAGAAAATAGCGATAGACTCGAGTGGCTACAAAAACACGTTACCTGCGATGGATTAGAAGAACAATTAATATTCAATTCATTGACAAACTCTCTTGGACCTCGAAAATTTCTTCATCATGGTATATTACACAAGGTACGTGAACCAATCAAAGATTACAGTTACGAAGTATGATGATCGGTTGATGCCAAGAATTATTTAAATGATTGACTAATAATTCAATGAAATGACAATGATGCTCATTAAGTGTTATAATATATTTTGCTTGAAAGTTAATTGATTCAGCAAAAATGATAGATTCTTTTTTTATTACAGGCAAAGAGCGGAAAAGAGGTGGTAGGATTTCTCATGAATGATTTTCTTCTCTTTGCTCAGCCAACTAAATCCCTGCCGTCAGGACAACAATTCTCTTTTGAAAGAAACGCTAACCAGAAATTTAAATTGTACAGAAAAGTAAGCTGAGCTATTCTTTGAATATTAAAAAATTTTAGTCCAGGTATATCTTGTGTAACTATAATTATTAGAAATCTTTTATTTCAGCCAACATTTCTCAGTGAATTGTCATTGCCAAGCGAATCAGAAGTCAATGGAAATGATACATCTGACAACTCTAGAACCATCCGATTAAAAGATTCAAAGAAAACTATGGTTCTTCTAGCTCCATCTGCTAGTGAATGTTCGCTATGGATCAAGCGAATAACAGAGGCCAGAAGGGCATACTTAGAAAATGAAAAGAATCATCTTCAACGACAGCGATCGAGTGAGTTCTTTTTACATCTTAAATATCCATGTATTGCTAATATATCATATCACGACTATTACCCTAACATGTCAGTTAATTCATTCATTGTTTTTCGTTTTTTCATTTATAAGTGATATCTCTTATTACGTAAGGTCGTGTATATTTTTCAAAGATATAAAATCTGTTTATCGATCTCTTGAGATCACAAATCTCATTCATTTTCCCATTTACATTGAGACATTTAATGGGGGCAATTGATTTGTTGTGTGATTCAAGATGTGTGTTTCAGCATATGTGACCAATAATTGAATTTATTCAGCAATATAAAAATATCTCATAATTAGTTCTTATAATTGCAAACCTTTAACATTTCTCATATTAAATTTGGATCATCTAGTCCCTCTTGAACATTGTTTTATCAGGAATATCGTTTTAGTAAAATCCTTGGAGTACGCATATACATGTATGATAAATACAGTATTTCAAAATACCGTCTCTTTTATAATCAATGCATATTTGATTTGATCGTTTTAATAACATTTACGTTTTACGTGATCTGTTCGAATCAATCCACCTTTCAATAATTCATTACCTGTCCTATTATGTCCGTAACATTGAAGTGCAATTATTCTAAATTTTTAATCAAATGTCTGTGTGTCAATGTCTGAGCAGAACAGGCCCAGTTTGCTGCGTGTGGGCGTATCCTTGTTACTGTTCTCGAAGGGTCGAGTATCAAAGCATTATCTGGTAAGACTTTGCTTACGGATACCCAAAAGTGTGTTGTTAGCTTTGTGATTTCAGCTTTGCTTTTCGTTTGCTTCTAGTATGTTATGTTTTGCATTAACTTTTCAAAAAAGAAGCAGTCCAGGTAATGATTTCTCATTATCCTTGATAATCATCGTATACATCTATGAATGCTAATGTAGATCAGATGATATCTTACATTTCAAGAATTATTGTCTTTTGGCTATAAATCGTGTGATCACATATTTTGCATGACTTATTTTTCAATATTTAAAACATGAAGCAATATCCTCATTTACGGATAAAATTATAATCATACATACTTAGGCATTGTGTGAATTCTGAAAGAGAAAATTTTAAACGGAAAAGAAACCCCGAAAGGAGATTGACTAATGAAATTTAATTAAACTTGATACTAAAATTTTTTTAATTGCTTACTAATATTAGTTACTAGTTTTGCATGCAGCATGTTTTAACTAGTGCATCGCATGCTTGTAGTTCGCAGGAGACCCCCAAAGGGCCGACTCAGACTAGTTGTTAGAGAAGCCGAAGATCTTTGTCTCACTAAACCAGGTAAAGTAATCGTGAACGCGACTAATATACACTAATGCCAATCCGCTGTGTTTGTAGTATACCTCAATAAGAAAGAAATCCTAACTTATTCCAATAAATTGGAAGTCCCATGTCTCAGTCATATAATCTCTTATGAATTCTTTATTCTTTTTTAATTGAACCCTACATCATTGAACTATTGTCTTTCTTATTGGGACATTTTGTCTGTATTTATTTTGTGCATTAACAAAGCGATATAACATTTATTAAATACATACTTTACGGTAAAGTCTAATGAAATAACTTCAAATAATGTATGTAGAATTTTGAATACAGATATATTTCATATCAATTACATGTAGTGAGAGTACATGGAATAAATATAAAATGAGCTGGAGTATAAATACATCGAATTATACTCTATATTTTGTTGTCTGTTATTTCATTATACTATGTGTAAGATATGCGATATTCTATTAATTTACAAGTTTTCTAACGTCTGGTATATTTGTGAATCAGGAAAGTACAATACTTTTTGCAAAGTATCTATGGGATCACAAGAGGAGAGAACCCAAGTTGTGTCCGGAACTAACTGTCCATTATGGGATACATCAATGCAGTTCCAAGTCAAGGATCTACACGAGGATACCTTGTGTATAACTGTATTTGACAAAGGATATTACAGTCCTGATGGTAAGATAAAATAATAATTTTTCAATTTCATAAAAGAAATTCCATATTTAAAGTGCTACTGGTTTCTAATAAATCCTTACTGGATGTGAGTTCACAAATTCTGAATTATACCAAACGTAAACGTGTATTATTTTTACAGTCTGATGATTGAAAATTTTCTTAAATAATTCGATTCTGATTGCAGAATTTTTAGGACGTGCTGAAGTTCGAGTATCAGAAATAATGAGAGATAGCAGAGATTCTTGTGGACCAATTCAAAAAAGAATAAAACTACACGAGGTGGAAACTGGCGACGTTGTCTTAAAATTAGATCTTTGCCTCTTTAATCATGTTGCTTGAGGCAATTCTGGGTAAAAAAAAAGGAACTGTTTATTTTTTTTATTTTTTAATAGACAAAACTAATAACATGACATAACCGGAATAGTAATATTTTATGATATTAACAGACTTTATCTGTTTGACACGCATATCATATGACTATTCTTTCAAATCCAGTATTATATCAAAATGCGTCTGCAATTTTGACCATAAAACAGCAGATTTTTTTTTTTTTTTTTTTTATTCAAGGAGGTTTATTGTAGAAAAGTAAAAGCAGCACAACAATATTATGTATTTTAAAAAAATGTAGATAATTTCATAGTCATAGTATAAAAGCATCCAGCAGCTATAGTTTAAAACTGTCGAAAATATTGCCAAATGAATCGATCATACAATCGTGATTTTCAATTGCTGTGCAATCATCCCTTGAAACTGATGTATCCACATTTCATTAACATTTCATTCTCATTGATTTACTTTACTTACTCCGATGAAAAAGGAGTATTATTTCGACTGATGATCTTTTTAGTTCGAGAGCTTTATGTAGAGATTTTTTTCTTTTTTTTTTTTTTATGAATAAAATATTTAAATAAAACGTTAAAATATATAAATACCTGTTATTTCAATGTTGGAATGATTATCATTTAGTTACATGTTACTTTTTGTATGCATAGTATACGTGTATCGGTTTAATCTACTTTGAGTTAACGATTGGACTGAATGCCTCATTTTAAATTATATTTTATCAAATACATATAGTATATCTGAATTTTTGATAATCATTGATAAGAGAGATACTCAAGACTCAATTAATTATTATTATGGATATAATAAGATTCTATTTTGCATGTATTTATGGTACGTGTTTGAAAAGTGATATTACACAAAGCAAACCGAGACTACCGATCATATAATTATAATTATGACCAAATTGAAATTAAGTATTTACTCCTTAAGTAAGATCGAATTAAGTTCAATAATATTAATCACATTCCAAAAGTTTCTTCCTAACTCCTAATTAGAGAGACAAAAATTTATAATAAATTGAACCAAAAATTCTTATTTAATGTTAAGTTTCTCAGCATCAATGAAATCAACATACATATAATTTCTTATTAGGTATTATGTAGTTTCATTTCTACGGCGATTCGTTATGTCCGATGCTTATGGTATTATTAAGGTTGTTAATCATTTTTCATATTATATTTGAATGTGTGCGTAAATCATGTGAAAGATGTTGTTATGATCCCCGTATCACCACGTCACACTCATAACACTATATTTGAATTAATAAATGTATCTATCATGTGGGCTAAATATAATTCGGATAATTGTTATTTCCTCCTTTTAAACTTGTGGAATCCTCGTATTTTTCAGATCTAAAATTCGTGGTAATTAATACGTAAAAGAAAATTATAAATCATTTATATTTGTTAGATATTTGAAAATCTATTTTGCCTAACAAACTAGCGGGCAGAAATACAAGAAACTTAATTAATCGGGAACACAGGGTCGTTTTTTTCTAATGAAAAAAAATTAAAGAAACCGTTCTCATAATATTTCTATATATTTTGGCATATTCAGAATAAATATAAAAATATTGTAGGATAGGAAAATAAAATAAATGCAGCTTATCAGCTACTCAGGCAAGGGCCAGTTCATTATTAACTTCATTGTCTCGGAAATAAAATAAAAAATAATTGCATCGCATGCAGTGCAACAAAATATAAAATTTATGAAAGTTTCAGATAAATTTGATTGTAAAATAAAAGTAATAATCTAATGGAATGCTTATAGTAATATTCAAATGAATTTTGCATTCGTACGCCGCATTATATGCAACTTTTTAAGCTTTTTAGCTGCTAGAAAGCGCGAGCACGCTCGTGGCACATTCGAGAAGTACTTTTGCCGCAAATAACGGGCGGCAAACGGTATGAATTCTGTTTCGCTAAATACATACCTATGCATAGTATCATCGTTATTGTTGAAAAATAATTGATACTAATGAACAAATGTTCAGCGAAAACATAGTGCACAAAACGAATTACATAGATACATAAAATTTAAATAAATCGACAGGATTTTCACTCTGAAATTCAGTTTTCTGTTTCGCGAGCCTGTTGCCAGATAGAAATATAACTTCATCGGTGCAGGCTAGATGATTTTCAAATCGTTGAATTGCTAGTAATCACACTCCCATAGAATGATTCTTTTCGTCTGAAATGAACCGAGCATATACTCAGGCATTATGAGTAAAGTAGATACATACGTATACTACATATATTCATGGAAACTAGTTATGTCTGCTTTCAGAATTTAGAGACGAAATTAATAGTTTATATTTTCGACAAGCATGCGTAAGCCATTCATTCGTATGAGAAACATACCTTTCAAATCCTTCTCTCTCCTCTATCGAATCCGATAATTTATTGTTCATTGTTTCCGGAAGCAGCAACGCTAACAGTCCAGCTATCACCGAACCAGATCCAAATATAATTGACGGCAATGACGGCCAAATAGAAGACTGTAAGCAATAATTAATATTTTCAATTCCAGATGGTGAATAATCAAATTCCTGAAGGAATACAAAAATTTGTGTAGCATTAACTAATGTTCATTAGTATAGGTATACACTATTGTACTTTACTAAACGTACTAAATGATTGATAGATGGTGCTATTATTCCACCAATCTGACCACTGGTAGAACACACCCCAACGCCAATATTCCTGATCACAGTGGGATACTGTTCGGCGGTGACGATGTGCGCTGTACTCATCGAAGCTGTGATTGCCGATTTTCCTATCATTGTCAAAAGTACAATCAACCATGGCACATCTGTAATGAGATTATCCAGAATCACGGATTAACCCGTCTGTATTTTCGGATGATTTTATTATGGGTAAGTGAACTGCAGTGTTTCTGCAGAAATTAGAGAAGATAATTTCAATCTTACACATTTGTTATACTCACTGACGGGGACAAGTATTGTTAGGAGTAGAGATGTTCCGGTAATCAATAAACTACCGCAAAATGTAATTTTTCTTCCCCATTTATTAGACGTGAAAAATAGGAATACGAGCGCAGGTATTTCTACTAGGCCAGAGATTACGTAGTTGACGTAACCGTTACCAGCAAGATTCGAAGTATACCAAGATAGTCCCAAATATGTGCAAGTGATTGCGAACCTGGCACACATACATACATATTCAAATAAAATTCTGACAGGATGAATTCCGATGAATGTACAAAGCATTTGTCAGGCCGAAATTCTGCATCAAATCGAGTCCTCACCGATTGTAGAAAAGTATCAGACTCCTTCGCCTGAGGTTTGGGTGCCTCAGAAGATCAAAAATCGACGATTTTCCGAGCACTGGTTTACGCTCGTAATCTTTACTTAACATAGTGTCCAACATATCTCGAGATAATTTTATGCCATTCCCCGAAGATGCCTTCAGTAGTAAATCTTCTGCCTCTTTCAAACGGCCCTTGGTCAGCAGCCATCGAACGGATTCAGGAATAAACCTGTTCATGTATTTATTTAGGACATCAAAAATATACTCGAATTATACTGTTCTGCGAAATTGGAATTAGGTATTATAATAGTACAGGAGACAGGCTAATAAATGTAATATAATTCGTCTTACCACCAGTACACAAGAAAGACGAGACCGGGGATGGTGATAGCAAGCTGCAAAGCTCTCCAGTTCGTAATGAAGTATGCAAAACCAGCGAACGATAAATATCCCAATGTGTAAGATAATTCTATACCAATTCCGGCCAACAATCTTATTTCCGTGCTAACCATTTCGATTGCTGGAAATATTACAATAATGAAAAATGAATGAACGCACTGTAACGATACGCTGAAGTTACAATTTGTTAATCAGTACAAGTATCGATGATCGCTTACCGGTAACGTAACTTATTAGAAACAGCCCATGCCCGGAGGATCCTACAATCAATCTGAAAATCATGTATGAAATGATTTCAGGTGAAGCAGCTACGATTAATCCACTGACCAAGTTCATGATCAGACATAAATAGAAAATTGGTTTACGCCCGTATCTATCAGACAATTTACCAGAAGTTATCGCTCCCAGCATCGCTCCGACCATGTACAGTGAGTCTGTTGTAATTCTTAACCATGCATTGTCACAAACCAGATTGAACTGAAAAAGTCGAAATGTGGTCCCAACTCAGAATAATTAATTATTGAAATATACCTATATGTATAGTATCCGTATGACATTTTGAAAAATCAATTAAAATCATACGGTGATAGATGCATCGTAAATGGAATTTGCGATCGTGTCGAATGTATGGGACTTAACTTTTTTATCTTATTTTTCTTAGCTTATTTTTGCAATATAAGCGTCTGATACCCTTGTAGGTAACTCGAAACATTTTAGATACACATCTTTTATTGTACGCCTTTTTTTGGATTAGATGTCAGATTTCAGATTACAGATTTCAAACCATAATCAGCGACTTTAACTTACCTCAGTTACAGTTGTGAGCTTATATGTAGTCTTGTCGTATACAAAGGAGTTACATTTCACCATAGAAGTCAGCGACAAGTTTACGTCCAAGTCGTAAGAATGATCTGTAAGATCAACGTCATATCTCTCGCACTGAGGCCAACTTTTGGTTATATTATCCCATGGATAAGCCAGGTTTGTAAAATTCGGTGATAACTCGTACGTAGCATTTTCCAAGCTTTCTTGAGGTAGCAAACATCTGTAATCTGTTTGAGCTGATAGAAAGACCCCAGCCATCGAGTGAAAAGCATATATCATTGAGGGAAAACACAAAAGTAAATATATTCGACGTTGATATTGACCGAATCCTCCTACGTGTAGAATTATGCTGTCGTAGTCCATTTTTGAATTTTTCATTTTTTTTTTGGTCACTATATTTTGACCTTTCATCTAAAATTACGAACCTGTTTTCATAATTTGCAACGGAAGTACAAATTTTGAACGGCAATTATTTATACTTGCGGCGATAACTATTACTGGTATATGTATAGGTATACGTTTCCCGTTATTATAAGAATTGCTATGATTTTCAGAATAACGTAAGATTATTTTCGGACAGATTGGAATTCATCTTTTACGTAAAAATCACTGTGTACGGCATGACACGCTCCTTCCACTTCACACACGACTTTCGTACTCTGATTTGTATGGATATTGGCCACAATTAGGTAATCTCTAAGCATCATTTCATATCAGTCAGCATTGCCGACCTTTAACATTTTATCTTTCTTGAAGGTACTTGACCTAATCAAAGTTGAACCTCAACGCTCATGCGAAGCGTTTTCCGTAGAGATATTTACTGCTATGAATTTTCTATGAGCAAATTATAATTATAAATAGCGACATTCATGATGTAGCGTTGAAAAATCGTTTGGCAAAAATCTGACAAGAAAATGTGACACTTCGAGATAGCTGCGGGACGCAATAATTATGAATATTTATGATTACAACATATTGTTACATAATGAATGAGCTATACCGCAGAATAAAAATATGATATAAACCAGGCATGACAAATTCATTGCGATTCACAGGCCAGGAGAGCCATTTGGGGAAACATAGGGAAGACAGAAAAGAAATATATAAATTTAGGAAGTTAACACTACGTTTTTGAGCCACAAGTTATTATTTTTTGCCCAATTAATGATTGTTTCTCTCAAAAAAAAAAAAAAAAGTCCTACTTATATCTCGTTAACATTTAGCCGCACTTGTCGTGGGGTCAGTGGCCTTCATGGTATCAAAGGTTGCGTATGGGATCTGTATTAACGAAGTACAATTGAGGGGGCATATAAATAGAAAATCTGAGAACGTGGAGAAGTTATTACAAGGTAGACAGTATACTGATTAATGAAAAAGATTCTACTTGTCTGGCTTTTTAAGTAATTCACTAAACGATAATGATATTATAGGATTAATCTTTCCGTTACAGGAGGGTGGAATTTCATCAGAGTCCAGACATCTCTGTCCAGCGAGGATTCTGTTTCAATTGCAACGAACAAGTATATATACTAAATGCAGTCTTTGTAAAGTTAGTTGTATTAGATGTAGTATATGATTGTAATACGAATGTGGTTTATATTATGATAGCTTGCATGAAAATCAGCGAAGAAAAAGACTCGATGAATTGCGAAATGTACATATTTATTTTTAAGAAAAAAAACACGAATTGTATGTATGTATGTATGTATGTACGAGAACGTAATCTTGAAATAAATTCCCAGATATATCAATAATCAATCGCTTTGTTATTTTCCACTTTTCCCATCCCACTATTCTTTAACTCGAATAAGCGATGTAGGTGAAAAACAGCGGATGACACACAGAAGATGTAAGAAATCAAAAGTAACACATTTTCAGCTACTCAAAAATTTGCGATCATTCAAATTTTGAGGCGGATTTTGCTCCTAATATCAGGAAAACATCTAACCCGAGGAGGTGTGCTGAAATTTTTGGCGGGAAAACCCCCTGACTCTATGTCTAAGCAAACATGCATTCGTATACATGTGTCTCTCGCTCTCTCTCTCTCTCTCTCTCTCTCTCTCTCTCTCTGTGTATGTCTCATTCGCTTACGAAATAAGAAATTTCTGAAATTTTTAAGTCGAAAAATTGCTCCTGGTATCAGGAGAGCATCTGACCCGAGGAGGTGTGCTGAAATTTTTGGCGGGAAAACCCCCTGACTCTATGTCTAAGACTCTAAGCAAGCATGCATTCGTATAGATGTGTCTCTCGCTCTCTCTCTCTCTCTCTGTGCATGTCTCGTTAGCTTACGAAATAAGAAATTTCTGGAATTTTTAGTCGAAAAATTGCTCCTGGTATCAGGAGAACATCTGACCCGAGGAAGTGTGCCGAAATTTTTGGCGGGAAAACCCCCTGACTCTATGTCTAAGCAAGCATGCATTCGTATAGATGTGTCTCTCGCTCTCTCTCTCTCTGTGCATGTCTCGTTAGCTTATAAAATAAAGAATTTCTGAAATTTTAAGGCGAAAAATTGCTCCTGGTATCAGGAGAGCATCTGACCCGAGGAGGTGTGCTGAAATTTTTGGCGGGAAAACCCCCTGACTCTATGTCTAAGACTCTAAGCAAGCATGCATTCGTATAGATGTGTCTCTCGCTCTCTCCCTCTCTCTCTGTGCATGTCTCATTAGCTTATAAAATAAAGAATTTCTGAAATTTTAAATCGAAAAATTGCTCCTGGTATCAGGAGAACATCTGACCCGAGGAGGTGTGCTGAAATTTTTGGCGGGAAAACCCCCTGACTCTATGTCTAAGCAAGCATGCATTCGTACATGTGTCTCTTGCTCTCTCTCTCTCTCTGTATGTCTCATTCGCTTACAAAATAAGAAATTTCTGAAATTTTTAGTCGAAAAATTGCTCCTGGTATCAGGAGAACATCTGACCCGAGGAGGTGTGCTGAAATTTTTGGCGGGAAAACCCCCTGAGTGTATGTCTAAGACTCTAAGCAAGCATGCATTCGTATAGATGTGTCTCTCGCTCTCTCTCTCTCTCTCTGTGCATGTCTCGTTAGCTTACGAAATAAGAAATTTCTGGAATTTTTAGTCGAAAAATTGCTCCTGGTATCAGGAGAACATCTGACCCGAGGAAGTGTGCCGAAATTTTTGGCGGGAAAACCCCCTGACTCTATGTCTAAGCAAGCATGCATTCGTATAGATGTGTCTCTCGCTCTCTCTCTCTCTGTGCATGTCTCGTTAGCTTATAAAATAAAGAATTTCTGAAATTTTAAGGCGAAAAATTGCTCCTGGTATCAGGAGAGCATCTGACCCGAGGAGGTGTGCTGAAATTTTTGGCGGGAAAACCCCCTGACTCTATGTCTAAGACTCTAAGCAAGCATGCATTCGTATAGATGTGTCTCTCGCTCTCTCCCTCTCTCTCTGTGCATGTCTCATTAGCTTATAAAATAAAGAATTTCTGAAATTTTAAATCGAAAAATTGCTCCTGGTATCAGGAGAACATCTGACCCGAGGAGGTGTGCTGAAATTTTTGGCGGGAAAACCCCCTGACTCTATGTCTAAGCAAGCATGCATTCGTACATGTGTCTCTTGCTCTCTCTCTCTCTCTGTATGTCTCATTCGCTTACAAAATAAGAAATTTCTGAAATTTTTAGTCGAAAAATTGCTCCTGGTATCAGGAGAACATCTGACCCGAGGAGGTGTGCTGAAATTTTTGGCGGGAAAACCCCCTGAGTGTATGTCTAAGACTCTAAGCAAGCATGCATCGTATAGATGTGTCTCTCGCTCTCTCTCTCTCTCTCTGTGCATGTCTCGTTAGCTTACGAAATAAGAAATTTCTGGAATTTTTAGTCGAAAAATTGCTCCTGGTATCAGGAGAACATCTGACCCGAGGAAGTGTGCCGAAATTTTTGGCGGGAAAACCCCCTGACTCTATGTCTAAGCAAGCATGCATTCGTATAGATGTGTCTCTCGCTCTCTCTCTCTCTGTGCATGTCTCGTTAGCTTATAAAATAAAGAATTTCTGAAATTTTAAGGCGAAAAATTGCTCCTGGTATCAGGAGAGCATCTGACCCGAGGAGGTGTGCTGAAATTTTTGGCGGGAAAACCCCCTGACTCTATGTCTAAGCAAGCATGCATTCGTATAGATGTGTCTCTCGCTCTCTCCCTCTCTCTCTGTGCATGTCTCATTAGCTTATAAAATAAAGAATTTCTGAAATTTTAAATCGAAAAATTGCTCCTGGTATCAGGAGAACATCTGACCCGAGGAGGTGTGCTGAAATTTTTGGCGGGAAAACCCCCTGACTCTATGTCTAAGCAAGCATGCATTCGTACATGTGTCTCTTGCTCTCTCTCTCTCTCTGTATGTCTCATTCGCTTACAAAATAAGAAATTTCTGAAATTTTTAGTCGAAAAATTGCTCCTGGTATCAGGAGAACATCTGACCCGAGGAGGTGTGCTGAAATTTTTGGCGGGAAAACCCCCTGACTCTATGTCTAAGCAAGCATGCATACAGCTGTATAGATATATGTCTCTATGAGAGTCTGTATGCTTAAGTTAATCGAATTTTTGGAAATTTTGATTCGAAAATTGCTTCTGGTATCAGGAGAACATCTGATCCGAGGAGGTGTGCCGAAATTTCTGACGGGAAAAAACTACAACGTACAGGAAAGCGGACATGTACTCGTACAGGAGTGGCTTTATGCACGTCGCCGTACATCTGAAATAAACAGTTACAGGAAGGGGAAAGTGGAATTAACAAAGAAAGTGATTATCAGTATATCTCGAAATTTATTTCTGCAGTATCGATATACAATATTATTTTTGGTCATAGTAATTAACAGTTTGTAATTGTTTCTAAGAAATAAGCGTCTAACGCAATTATAATCAAGTTCCTTCATTCGTGTTGCGGCACAATCTAGTACGGTCTAAGCAATTCTCGCTTCTTGATAAAATGATACATATATCAACTAAGTTCCCAAATATAGAGTTCGATGCGTGTACTTGTTTGATGCAATTGGAGCGCCGTCCTTGTTGACCGGAGATGATTTGTCACGGATTCAGTTTTCTCGATCTGTAACATAAGAACGAGTGCTTTAATATGACCGCAATCATTCAGTAAATTACTCATTAGAATTAACTCGTAAAAAAATCCTCATCACTCTAGAGGGCAAAGAAAAAAATCTAACAAATTTCGGGATATACCTATGGATTGTCTCTATTTTTTTTAACCGCGAACTTTACTCCCCTTAAAGCTGAGAACAGACAATTAATATTTATAATTGTTTTTTGAATAATGCAGATTTTTTAGAGATCTTAGAATAATCGAACAGAAATTGTCTCAATTTTATACCCTCCACCTATATCTGCTTTACGATAATTGTATAATCTCAGCAAAAGTAACAATAAAGAGAATATAATCAAATAAGGATGATATAGCTTTGTTTCAGCTGCCCCAAGTTCATTCATTTCAGATATAATTAATGCTATTACGAATGCAATAAAAGGTCAATAATTCTTTTCAGCTTCTCCATCTTCCTTCATTTATAATAAATAAAACAGGTAATAGTTTCTTATGGTTTTTATAAATTCTTCAATTAGCCACCTGAAACGCCTTCAGAGATATACATAATGAAAGTTTGTATAGTAGTTTGTTTTTTATTCGCACTCTTTCGTCGTACCACCGTCTTTTCATTCATAATTTAGGCTTGTACGGCTTCTCCGCATTCTTTTGACGCTCTACTATACTTTTCATTCATCATTTAGGCTTGTACGGCTTCTCCACATTCTTTCGACGCTCTACTATACTTTTCATTCATAGTTTAGGCTTGTATGGCTTCTCCGCATTCTTTCGACGCTCCACTATACTTTTCATTCATCAATTTGCCTCCAGCGCTCTCTATAATATTCCCAATGAACTAGTATACACGCTGCGTAGTGGTATCTAAACTAGCGATGTAAACAAACGAACAAACAATTAAAAGAACAAATCGAAATAAAATTATCTGACGATAAAATCGGATTGAGGAGAAGAACAAGACACGTATCGAGTATTTTAGACAAACGCACATAACTTTCTCTTTTCACTTCAATATTTTTCTGCACGTCATGAAATTGGCAATCGATGAAAACTCTTTATATTAAGACAAAGTTTATTTTTACAAATTATGTTATTACAGTGCCAGAAAAAACAGTTGAAGATATATCAATAATTATATGTATAGATGGTAGATTAATCAACTAAACAATCATCCGACTTATTAAATTTATCGTGCAATATGGTGACTACGGGTATATCGTTGATGAAACGAAGGTATGAACTTTTGTACTGATTACGCGACAGAATGAATAATTCGATCATTACATGTAATGCTTTCAATAAGTCTCTCAATTTGAAACAGTTACATTTATTTTGGTACTTTTCTGTTATTGAAATTAGTCTCTTATATCTTATATGAGAACGAAAATATTATGTGTTGTATGTATATTTACAGCTACACAATTATTCAATAATAAATCAGCTTACGGAAATACTAATCCTTTACAGATTACAATTTTCACCATATTATATGGAAATTCAATTCTACGTTAATTTCAAACAATAAATTATTCTATAGGACTAAGATTTATTCAAATAAGAAACCAATTATCTAACTATATATTATTCAATTTCAAAACGTAGATATATAGCTATTGAATAAATCTACTCAAAAATATGCTCAATTAAATGTATTGATTACGTGATAAGCAAATTTGTTCGACTATAAATACTCTCGTATAATGAGTAAACTATATGTTATCTAACTATAACTATAGTCTATACATATAGTTTGGTGATACTATAGTATACTATGATTTAAGTTTAAATTTTGGCACGTAATTCACAATATACAACCTCGTTCGTGTTGTTATGGGAATTGAAAATCTATAGCTTTAATATCTTACAGTGTTCTTATTTCAATTGCAAGGGTCACCTAAGCCTTCACACTATCAATGAGACTGCGTATCGGTATAATAAATACTTAAATAAATTATGAGAAGTCATTAGTACCGCTGGTTTACATAAAGTCATTATTTGGAGTTTCGTAGTTTGTAGTTTCGTTGAAAGTTTAGAAAATTTTTTATTTCGTGATCTCGCTAATTTATATAATTGTTTGAATAATTCGTTTGTCAATTGATCATAGGCAGTAAGAAAATTCTGTAAAAATAATCATCATTATTATATACTAATTACGGTTAAGTATTGGATCTCGATAATTAAAATATTGAATATTTTCTCGTTAATACAGACACGTAAATTTCGCGTACTTTTCAAGTACTCAAAATTCAAGTCATCCTTGTTTTACTTATTTACGCTTTTCATTCTATCGCTAGTAATACTGATATAGGTACTTGACGTTACTTATATAGTTAATAAAATTACTGATTGCCTATATATAACGTCTACAGCTAATAGATTATTTAAAAATGCATTTTTGGTAGACAATTACATCTTATATTAAGATGAAATACATATGGGCTACGATTTAGTGGAAAGTTACAGTAAAAACGAGAGCTGGTTGCTTTCTAATCCTAACGTCGTTGATAGATATACAAATAATTGAATTTTATTTAATATAAACTGGGCCGCAAACCTTCCGGTGAAAAAACTGTCTAATTTTATTGAATAAAATATTAGAGATTTTAAAATGGTAAAAAAACAAAAAAAAAAAATTTTTTATTTCACATCAGTCTTGAAAGAGATTTTCTAATACTGAGAATTATAGACATGTTCTTATTTTTGAGCATAACAGCAGCTAATTCGCCGTTATTTTCACCATTACGTTTTTATACCTTATCGTAATCTTAATAATCGCAATTGCAATTATATATTATAATTACATTAATAATAAATATGTTACTAATTGTTATCATTATTTATATATTATATGTATATACCTATATATAAGAAGAATATTTCTAGAGATTATAATTATATCTAATTAGCTACTGGTGCAAAAATATCATTTCATTGGATTATCATGAATTTGCACGTTTGGACGTTTCGCTACCTTATACAAATATATCCTATACCTATAATGATACATTCAAAGTATATAATATATATATTGATTTAATTTTCCACTAAAATTTGCGTACGTAATATATACCTATATCTCGACACGCAATTGGTAAATTAATTAATGACCTAGATTTTATAATCGCCACGATCACTTTCGTTCATATTTTATACCTACACAAACAGCTTATACAGCTGGAACTACGTATTTACATGAAATTACAACTTTACTAAAAAAAAAATCATGTCGATCTTCCAGCGTCTGATCCGAATACACATGGTACATAAATCGAAAATCTTATCCACCAATCAATATATCCGTTATAATTATTTTTATACAAAGCAGTAGGTATAAGTCTTCTACACAGTGTTGGACAAAACATCGATTGACTGAAGACAAAGCTGCGTTTTTTAGAAATTTTTCAGTTCAAAGTTTCGAATGTATGTGAAAAAAAAAAAACGAATATGGATTCAAACAGATTTCGTTCTCATTTAAAACCTACTCACTGCCTCGTCGTCCGCGACGATATAATTATTACAAGCCTTTACCGTCGACGCATACATTTTGTATGTTGGACTGACGACCATACCTTCGCCCAAACCTTTTTCGTCTACAACTGAAGAATGGCGAGCAATTACATTGGCTTTGTTATCCCTCTTTATTAACGTCAGTCGACAATCCTCCGGTCTCAACGGCATTGAAGGGTAGTTTGGTTGCCTGGCAAGAGTCGTCAACGCTCTGTCCCCGGTTTCGTTGAAACTGAGCAAAATTTTGAATGAGAAAAAAAAAACTTTCACAGATGAAATTGTCGTCTGGATGAAAATAAAAAACGAAAAAACTAACGCGCACTCGAACTCTTTTCATCCATTATTCATGTATACAGTTTTCTACGTACCTATGATGCCGAACAATCCCTCTTTTTATTCGACAGTGCTCGTTTCCCACCTGACCTTCCACCGCTGTCCCATGAGTCCTGCAAGCTTCAACCCCTGGGACTGGAGACAACGAACTCGGTCCATACGACGTATTGCTTTGTCTTCTGTCCAAAATATGGACCAATTCGACGGACGGTGTAGGGGAGAATGTACCCTGTAAAAATGAAGTTGAATACAGAAATATTTTATATACATTTGAATTGAATAAAATCGTTTTATTTGATTTATTCGTGAAGATGAAGTGTCAATTTTTTACCTGCAACGAAGGTCTCCTCAAAGTACCACCTTCCATTCCTATCAGTTTAACACCTTTGATATTTTTTTTCGTCACATTAGAATCGTTGTTCAGGTTCAATTCCATCATAGTCTTGTCGGCAATTTTATCGTTCTTTTTAGCTCTATCAATATTCGATGGTTTTGCGTAAACTACGTTGTTCACCATCGTCGCAGAACCGATTGGTTTACCCTTGTTGATTTTGTTCTGATCTTTGACCGAGCTGCAGTTCCCGGACGCAAGAGGTGGCCGATTACCACTAGTTGCACTATTCACCAAATTACGAACACCCAATATCTGATCACCGATGTAACTCTGGCCATTTGAACCGGGAATTTGATTGCTCTCGACAGACTGCATTATGCTTTGTAAATTCTGCAAATTTTTGTTCGCGTTTTGTATAACGCAATCAGATTTTGGCTCGTCCGGTTTCTCGTAAAGATCGTTGACAGTTTCGTAATGTTGGGAATCTTCGGGTATAGTCTGATCCTCGTATTTCTGAGCCGGACGACTGTCTGTGAGCTCGTGACCGCTTGGTGCTTCCTGAAATAAAGGTAAAATCAACGGATTGAGGAAATAAAATCGGTACAAAACGAGATCAGGCGTTTATTTTCATTCTAGATGAGAAATTGATTGAATATTTATGATAATTAGCAACTCACGGTGATAACTGTGTCGATTAATGCAGCACCGGAACTACTTTGAACGACTCCACTTTGCTTGGACGGTTTTCCCGGGGAATAAACACCCAGGACATCGCAGCATCTTGGAAAGTATCCTCTGCCCAGTAAATTCCTTGTGAAAAAGCTGACGACTAGCTGAGTTATGACAGCGCATATCATGGCGGTTGTACGAAAAGGAAACTTTTGTGTTTGGGTAACGGAATCGAAGAATGGATACTCGATAAGTGGCGGTAATCCCAAGCCTTTTTCTCCACCTAAAAATGAAGGAGATAAAAAAAAATGAAGTTGCGATTTGCTTCCAGTAAAATGTAATAATATTAATAATTTAAACTCACCGGAAACGCGTAATCCAACAGCCACAAGATACCCAAATAGACATCCGTAAGTGTCGACTAAACTTGGCCAATGGACGACAGCAAGAAGTTGAGGAAATAAAACGACGTAAACCAGATCTGAGCAAAGGTACCTTTGGAAAAAAAATTGTTGCAACGATTGAAACTTTGATTTTCAGGTGTCTAGGAGTGGCTTTTATATTATTATGAGATGGATATACTTACGACAGGTAATAAACGCTGCCTACTGTCATCGCCACTGCTGCTGATAGACCCGAGACAACCAAAACAGAGATGCGGAGTACCCAAGCCAACTCTTTTTCCGAAGCCTGTAAGTTCGAATTGACGTTATACCGAAGTATGAGTAAAAAGAAAAAAAAAAAATCGACGAGCTGAAAAAATCGTCTCACCTTTGGTCTGATGGTCAATCGATAGATATTCCTCGCGAACATGGAACTACTTGCCAAAATGCTTGAATCGGCTGATGACATTACAGCAGCAGAAACGGCTCCCAAACCTTTTGGGGAAGAAGACGAGGTGAAGAAGCAATTTTCGAAAGTTTTATCTATCTTTTTGAAACAGAAATGAAGAGGGGCGTATGGTTTTCATAAATTACCTATAAAGGATACCCACTGAGGCGTCAGATATCGCAAAACTAACGGTAAAACTACGTTCGCATCGTCTTTAGTTATCGTACGATTGAAACCTTCCACTAAACTCCAGTCCGTTGCTTTTGCCACCAAACCCAAAAGTGCTGATGGTATTGCAAGCGCCACGCATCCGATCATCGAAGCGACTGACAATGTCCTTGCGACTGTGGTGCTCTTGATGCTCAGGATCCGTTGAAAGTAGCCCTGAGATATTTATCATGTGGGTTACAAAATTGGAATTATTTTTTTGGCAGACTGATCTCTCATTATTCGAGAAAGTAGCTTTCGTTGTACACAATTGTCAGTATATCGCTTGACTAACGTACCTGCCATGGAATGCCTCCGAATACGAGTAGCAGCATTCCGTCTAACCATTCGCCCAAATCTTCGTCCCTTATTTCACCCAGCCAATCTTTTGGAACTAGATTTTTCTGCAATGAAACTGCCGGATGTAAAACCGCAAATGGTGCCGCAACTGCCAGACCAAGAGCGATGCAGGCGAGCTGCAAAGCGTCCGTACAAGCGACGGAATACAATCCACCGCAAACTGTATACCTGGTGAAAATAATTGTCAGAAATATACATTTCGATGCGAGCATTGATCAATAACGATAAATTGATTCGATTAATCAAAAATCAAAACAATCCCATTCGCGTTTTGTATTGCAACGTAAATACTAATGAAAATACGATAAACGTTGAAATATTGTTTGGTATACCTCTCGTTCAATATTATTTACAGTACACTCAGAAGTGAGGAGAATGAGGATAGGAAGCAGAGAATCGCAAACAAATAATAACGTATTTTGTATCGTCGATATTGCTTCGAACGCGACCAGACCCCTTCGCGGAGTTTTTCTATCTCCGTATTTCAAAAGAGCGAAGCATAGCCACGAGTAAATATATAATATATACCACCTATTCCGGAGCAATTGCTGAACCGGAAGAATATCTTCTTCGTAGAGAAACACTCAAAGGTGCAGAAAAATATGAATTAAATTTTATGAACCGTCATCTAAAACGCAGACGGTAAAACACCGTTGATTAAAAAAAATTTTGGTACCCAATCGCATCGACGATCGCAGATTATTTATACCGGCTTAATCTTGTTCGACAAAAAACGATTCTTCTCGTTCGCGATTGTTCCCCAGGATCGAAAATCGTTTATTCCAGTCTCTAGGATTGTTATTCAAATTGCTAAATGAGCGGACGTTTATAGTCGCCTCACTGAATCACTCGGCGAAATCTGAGCGCAGTTTTGTTTCTTTTTGCATCCTGATCCTTCTACCAGACCCACTACAAATCAGGCTTTTTATCTCCGACGATCGGTCGTCGAACGATTCGCTACGCTGCCTCTAGTAATGGGGTGCTTGCCTCGAACTTGAGGGAAAAAATATTATCGAGGCACAGAGGGTCGCTTACTAACACGACACTTTAACAAAAACCAAAATTTGATGCTCGCGGAACGACCATAAACAGGCTCCGAAATTCTGACTACCCCATTGATAAATTTTTACAATACAAGTTGATTTATAGGTATGAAATATCGGCATCAACATCTACTCGAAAATTTAATAGGTTTTTCTTCGTTTTCAAGACATTTTGGCATCTTGAAATTTTTGATACACCGTGAAAAGGAATTCTTATTCATTTTTCCGATGTTTGAAGAAAATCGTGAGTCTTACGAAAAGAAAAATAAAATGATTTTTTACTCACGCTGCAGCCAGCAAAGCAGAAGCACATATGCTGACGTTAGGGTCGAGTCCAGCGACTACGGAAAGGGAACTGCCCAGGGCACTGAGTACGGCACCGCACCAAAAAAGATCACCACAGAGAGCCGGTAGGAAAAGGAGTCCTCCGACTCGAGCACCGTATCGTTGTTGAAACGGATCTAGCATTGTTACGTACTCGGCGGTTCTCATCGGTTTCACAAACAGCACAGCGCCTTTGAAACAGAGTTAGATAATTTATAATTTTTTTTTTTTTTTCTTTAAATTCATCGTTTCCCCATTTAGGTTGAAATCACCGATCGTTCGATATAATTTTATATATCATTCAAACTCACCGAATAATAAACTCAGACTGTAGCCAATTGGCACCTGACACCAAGCCAATCCTTTAGTAAACATCGCCTCTGCGGTTCCATTGATAAAACCACCGCCGACCCACGTTGCTGTAATCGAAAGAAAAAATGGAGGGTTGATAATCCGACGAATTTCCCACAGGGTATAATGATTTTTTTTTCATTAATACAGATCACCTGGTGAATTAACAAATATGGTACGTTTGAAGTAACTTCCCATTACAGCTTCATCCAAAAAAAAAAATTAATTTCGGCTCATGATTGTATGTGCGTTTCTAAATCGGAAAATTCTTTGCCAGAAGGTCCTTCTAGTCACGATTGACGATATACACGGTAGTTGCACGAAATCATTGTGGGTCTTGTGAAAGATAAAATGAGAAAGGAAATCTATGAAGAGAAGAAACGAAATGTGATAAAAGTAATTATGGGATTGTGGTATACTGCATTTCATATTCATAAAGAAAAGTATGAAAGCAATATACGTTGAAACGGTAAGGGGTTACATCGCGAGTATAGAACGTTACAGTCCACGACTGTAAACGACATCTGAATATTTCACCCCCGGAGTAACGTTGGCCTGATTTACCGTGTTCCTATCTTGCGGCGCGCGATTTATATGACGAGGGAAACGCGAATGAATGCCGATGGATAGTGAATAGATGAAATAGGTTTTACAAACACTACTGTCAAAGCAGTCTGCACCGCAGAACCTGCAGGCTTGCATTCATTAAGGTAATGGCTAATGCAGAACACAAACAGGCTTCGTTTGGGATCGTGGATGTGTGCGTATAATGAACGTGGTTTATAATGTGGCGTAGTTATTTTTGCATTTTATGGTCTACTTTTTTCTATTTTCCTTTTTTCTTTCCTATTAATTCGTTCATCGCCTTTTGTTCCGAACTTTTGACTGCAAAATTTCTCGTTCCAACCAGGGCAATTTTTCAGATGATATAAACCGGCGGTTACACGCGGAGAAAAATCTGGCCACGTCACGATCGCGACTCTCCGAGGTACTCAGCCCGAGTGGATGAGGCCATTGTTTCGAATATAAAAAAGTTTCGAGCGTATTCCGTTCGTCAAGGGGCTGCTGAATTTTTCTGCTAATTAAGTCAAATGAAATATGAAGTAGAAAAGGCCGGTAGCGTATACCTCCGCATAACCACTCTTTCGCTTCCTCTCTCTTCATCTCTCTCTCTCTTCCTCCCGCGGAGAGAGAGACCGAGAAATGATTAAAGTTTTCTGCAACTAACCAAGTCCGTTCTCTTAATGAGCTTGTTTAATTACAAGTTACCTTTGAATACGGTAGCTTGAAGTAAAACGATGAAAGGACGTTAGAATTTTCGAAGAAAATAACGGGAATAATAGTATTCGATTGATATCGCGTAATTATTACTCACCGATCAGTGTCAGCACTCCAAGGAAAAGGCCGAGGCCTCTATTAGCCAAAATCATGTCATCCTGCCCTCGCTGCATCTTGTTCTTTTTCACCGTAGCCGCCCATACACCGACGCCAAGAACGGCGGCGTAGAATACGGCTACACCTGCAACCCCTGCTACGTAGATCCCCATGGCTGCAGCGCTCCCGAGAGTCTTCTACCCTTGAAACATTAGGGGTATATTAATTATAATATCTTGAGTGAGACCCGGCCCCAATCCCCGCACAACAGGAAGCACAATATTTCATCATAAGGTCTTCACTCCAAAACGCACTCCAGATAATGTAACAATGCTGCTACTTCGAGCAGGAGCAAAAATGTTAGGGTTAAAGTGTACTTTATTTCAGCATTGACATTGCTGGGTACAGAGTTTGTCTTCGGAATGGAAAGTTCAAGTCTAATCCAGGTGCGGTGTCGTACATTTTTTTTTTTTTTTTTTTACTTGGCATCGGTGACTGTGACACGGTGTACAGTACTGAGAATGAAAGTAACAATGCTTTCTTCACTTCGAAGTAAAAGTGTTCGTGTTAAATCGTACACATCATTCCGTCGAAGCAAGGACACAGAAGCACTTTACCTTCGAAAGGCTTGAGGCGACTGCTGCAGGGGTTATTCTGTCAAGTATCAACGGTCTCCATTATTACACACGCAGCCCACGTATCATTCAGAAACAATACGGAACAAGAACTTATTATGCTTGGGCCAATTTCATGCGTTTTTCTTTGCCAACAGAGAGAACCCGAGTGAGTGTGTCTCTTGAAGGAAAGGGTGGACGAATTTATCCCTACTAACGATCTCGTTCTTCCAGATTCGTCGTCAATCGTCACGTTAATCATTAACGAATTATAATCAATTCAAATATATACAAGGAAACGACCCTAAGAGTATCTTGTCAGAGTACGTACGTCTGTACAAATAAATTGTCATTTGACAGTACGATTTTCTCGAGTATCCCTCGAAGTGGTTTTGCAATGCTAATTGCGACCCTTGAGCAGGGATTCAATTTCCACGACATCATTACTCGGGACCAAACTCGTTTGTCATTAGTTTCTCAAACATTAATTTACCATCCCTATTCGTCATGCATTGGAACATGGAAATCGGCAAGAGTCAAAAACTGTATGTCCTTCGCTTTGCGCTTTTCCGCGTATATGATTATAAATTATATCGGTATAAAGGTATACTTGCAATAACTTCAAAGTTATTTCGCGAAAGCCCCTATTTACGAACCGCATAAATTTACGGAACAATTATTATGTTATGAAGTGTTGTTTTATGCGAAGAAGGAGAAGAAAAAAGGGAAAAAACGTCCCTTCGTATTTATAGCAAAAGAGAATACCGCGATGTCAGCAAGTTTAAAAGAGGCGCCAGGCACCTGACTGACTCTTTATGAATATGCGAACGCTACGCTTTAATCAAAGTAACGCCGCAGGCGTCTTTAGAACCACATAGGAATATACTCTATATAGGAAAAAAAAAAAAAAACGGTACAAACGAAACTGAACATTACACATGTATCCGAATTGAACTGAAAATTGAGGACGTCCTGTTACAAGAGTGTCCCTTTATACAAGCTGCATGGTAAATTCCTACCAGGAACAATTAGCCATACCGTATGCACGTAGTCAAATTAGACATGCGTGTTTCCAATTTCTACCCTTATTCTATGTACATACAGCCACATACCTTCACACGTAAAATATGCATACATAGAGCGTGTAAATTAACAAGTCTGTTTAACTATTTATAGACACGTTCATTTAGCAATGCACACGTGTAATGAAGTGCCCCGAACAATTTCCGGCAGCATGAAATTGCTGACGTTGTAAAAAGAGAAAGAACAAAAAATTAAAAAATTTTAAAGCACGTTGTTAGCAGGCGTTAATTATTTTCAATCAACGTAGGTTGTACTGATATTTTTCACCTCATGTTTAAATAGACTTGAGTATTTTTTTTGTCGAATTATTTTTGATTTTTGAATATCGCAAGCATTTACAGTTATTCACCAAAATTTGCGGAAACCGGAGAGTTTATATCGAGCCCAGAAAATCGTCTGGCTCGAATGAATACCTTCGATTTAAGTCCGACATAAGCCGAGCTCTGATATACCTACAAGAAAAGAAATACTGTACCGAATTGTAGAAATAATAATGAAAAATTCTACCATCGAAGTGTAATAATTTAATGAAGTCCTTCGTTGAGTGGTAGACCAGCTTAACTTCCAATTAGTATACCTAGATATATAAAAATACGATTACTGAAGTGTAACAAATTAGTACTTCAAACCACGTAGCCGTTATCTAAAATCGTTGAAATTCTGTTATTGATTGCAGCTGCACCGAAGTCCACTTTCAAGTTCGAGAGCCTTTCGTCGCGATGTCTGAACACTGATCCTCCATTTATACCGCATAAAATATAAGTTGGACGATAAGAAACTGTACTCCGATTTACATAAAATACAAATCTTCACAGTATTTTCATACATGTTTTTTACAAACTTTCTCATCTTCGGAAAAATAATCTGACTGACAGAATTTTATTACAGTTTAATATACGTGAGTTCATGACCTTAATAGCAGCTTTCATTAATCAAAACGAAAAGTTTGGATTTAAAATAGACGATTCTCTTTTTTCACCGATGAGGAAATCTTTAGAAAATACGACAGAGCCCGAGGGATGAAATGAGTTTTTGAAGATTTACTGGATGTGTTATTTTCAGTTATCGCGGTTTTCATTTCAATCCACTTCGTTTAACTCGGTCAATTTATACGTATACGTTCTCTTCTTCAGTTGAATCGAGTGTGAATTGGGTTGATTATAGACTAGTAAATCGTCGCGATAAAGTGGGATCAACGGTTTTAGATTGCAACGACCTATTTTTATTTTTTTTTTCTGAAGAGGTCGACTCGGGTCGCGACCTGCCCTGAAATGTAGTAAAGTTCAAAGCTGTTCAAAGCGCTGAATTTCTACGAGCCACTAAATTAGACGTTACAATTTCACCGTGTATGCGTGTTCTACCTGCTTTGCGAGTTTATATCAGTAGACGGTAAGCATTCATTGGACATACAAGCTGAATTCGCAATTCGTTTTACAGCTAGGTTCCAACAGAGCGTTAAATTCTCGATTAAATACGCTTTGAATGTTGTTTAAATTGGAGGATCGCGTCTAGCATAAACAGGCGTAAATTGTTTCGCCATTTTTTGGTTCTCCTTTTATCCAATAGTTTTCATAAAAGTTCACACATGCTTTGAAAAAAGTTTTTTCTTTCAATGCAGACAAGCGTCCTCGAGCTATACACTCAAGTCTCCACGGGTCTACATGCTCGAGTTTTTCAGCAGATAGTTTGACACGAAACCCTGAATATTCATGTTTCAGAGTTGTAAAAGGGTGCGAAAACAGCTGAAAGCGAAACCCGTCGTTGGTGTAGAACGATAGCTGAGTGTCGGGCTAACGAGGGGATCGTGGGAGACGCGAGGGTGACAAGTGCAGTCAGGACATCTATACCGGAAACACGTGTGCACTGGTTGTCAGAATTTCATCACCGGAAAGCCAAGTGGGCTAATATAAAATTGAAAGAAAAAAACAAAAAAATACTCTTACGAGTATATGTATAATGGCGCAGAAATATATCAATGAACGAAATCTTAGGTCAGTTTCAAAATTCTGAGAGCATAAGTGATCCGAGGTCATCAAACCTGCAGAGTAAATTAAACGGAGTAAAATTATTTTCGGGTGGATTATGGTCTTTCTCACAGATTTTTTGATCGCGTGTTCAGAAACTCAGAACGCGAAGAGCTGTTCAGTAAAATACTGCTTCCGCGTATCATGCATCCTATAAAAAAACGTTGTAGAATTATCGCGTTTGTAAAATGATATTCAGATTTAAAGCTCATTATTTTCGGCCCTAGGAACAGCCCGCGTTAGCCCCTGGGGCCAGGACGTGCTTGATTCGAAGTTTACAGATTTGTCTTGGTGGTTCAGTTGATTACCATAACGCCGCGTGGGTCGGTATAAGGTGGATTTTAATGGGGATTATTGTATTGAATATACAGGATTTCTTTCCGAGCGGAATAATCACCTCCTTATTACACTCCGGTGAGATTTAAGTGTCGACTAAGTATATATTTATGTAAGATTTATCATACTCCGAGTTCCCCGCAGTCAATTTTTAATAAAAATTTCATATAATATACCGCACGGTAAAAGTAGCGGGGATCCCGCTCTGGGAAGAAGCGAGGAAGAGGGTAACATCCTCCTTAGATATTCCAGAATAATAAGAAAAGCTTTAAACCGTACGATAAGGAACCACACACACATAATTATACGTATTCATATATCTGCTTGGCTTGGCTTTCACTGCAGACCCGATTCAATTTTCCCATAACTTTTTTTTTCCGAAATTTTCGATACACCGATAAAAATTCATTCTCAGTTCTCGACAGTAATAGGTAAACTAAATCAACTGAAAGCACATTTTCTTAGAATAAAGAAGAAACACGTTGAATATACAAGCGAGAGATTTTTGGGAGTCGATTTGAGGGATGGAAATTTGTAAATATGATTCAATCCGTGTCAAGATATGCGAGAATTAGACTATGGAGTACGAAAAAACGATGTTTAAATGTTTTAATGACTGGTTCAACTCACCCTGCACTTGTTTAACGATAGAACGAGATTCACCTCATCTTCCGGTGTCCGAGATTGGCCCAAAGTTCGATCAGAACCCGAGCCGAACCTGAGGACGAGTATAGCTCAACCCGGATAAAACGTTGCCGGGAAGAGAGAATCGTACGACTGAATATCTGACCCAGCATCCGCGCTGGACCACCAAGGGGCTAGATCCACGTGCTGGGTACGTCGTATTGATCCGTTCGCGCAAACTCACGCGACTGAGGGTGCGTCCAGAAAATTCAGCGAAGGTATGATTTCATCCTGGCACAACTGGCAGACTCACTGTGCGAGTTGAAAGTGCTTTTTCGAGTTGTTCAAGTAATTCACAAACGTCACTATATATATATACATATATACATGTTTGTATAAAGATAGTATATAAAAACTAATCCGAAATTGTGAACAACTATAATCCATCCATAATCATACTGCAGATTAATGTAACGGGGTAAATTATAATCGAATTATAAATATATTTAGAACTAAGGATTAAGAGTTGTATTAAAAGAAAACGAAATTTTATAGTTCATTTATTGAAACGTCATCGTCTAATACATAGATATACGAGTGATGTATGATTCAGTGATTTTTAGAACCGAATTGTGAACGATCACA
This sequence comes from Macrophya alboannulata, assembly GCA_949628255.1. NCBI lineage: Eukaryota > Metazoa > Arthropoda > Insecta > Hymenoptera > Tenthredinidae > Macrophya > Macrophya alboannulata. The sequence goes on along the minus strand of OX451210.1, from coordinate 16,136,478 downwards.
GGCACTTAACTAGTAAAAATGTGTAAACCAATTATTCGAATCGGTCGATTCAATTTTTTAAGAACCTACTTTGGTTCAAATTAATTGAACAGAATTGATCCTGACGTGAGATGAATTCTATTAAATTCGTTTGAATTGTTAGTCCGTTCTGGTTTACCGGGAAAGAAAAGAACCAAAAAAAAAAAAAACATTTTTGAATGATCTTTAAATTTACGTCATTATTTAGGTGTAAAATATATGTCCCTGGTTAACGTAGACGTTACTGATGGGATTTGCTTCTGCGCGTGCATATTCGGATTCTCAGGGTCGTATGATTGAAAATCAGTCGCTACTTTCCGTGCCGTTATAGTCATCATTTCCATAAGGTCTGTCGACGCTGAAAACTCGTCAATCACACTGCATAAACTCTGCACGTACCACGTTCCCTCCACAGGATTTCGCCATGAGTAATATCCTATGACATAAACAGAAGTCTAAAACAAACCCTCAAAAATCGAGTAGGTATTCATATATTTAGAGCCGAAAAATCGACATATGCAATTTAAATTAGTCTTCGTCGAATGAGAAGTGTGGGATAAAATATAGGACCAAAAAAACAGTTAAAAAATTTCATGCAACATCCATTGTCATACCTTCTGCAGTACTGTGAGCAATCAGGAAATCACAACGTGTGGGAATAGTATACGAAGCTGTTACAGAGTCGGTTTGGTGGTTGATATGATCGTTTGAGTGTATTGTCACTAGGGCACCAGGATCCGATTTTGTTCCTCTGCAGGCCTGAAAGATAATAATTATAAGTTTAACACGTACTATAGGTATGTATACTCGTTGAAATTCGGGATCAAATGATATCTGCGTTACCTGAAAGAAAAATAATTTCGGCTTTCCAGCTAAATTTTTACAATTGTTAGCGATGAAAGGTTGCCAAATCTCGTCGGAACTGTACGTAACGTCCTTGGCTCTTAGTTCACCATTGTTCCCTCCATGTGTCAGTACAAAAACGCATACGCAATCGCTGTCAGCGAGATCATCAGACTGTGCCACTGAAATTGATTTGAATATCAAGAGACTCGGTAGAGTCTCGCGCCAAGTATATCAAAAAGAATTTTTATTTATAATATACCCTATGAGAAGAATATTGGATTTTCATCGATACGTGAACATTTTCTGAAAATCTCTCTGACTCTGCAGTTAAAGCTTGAGGTATAGCTATTCAATATTATTTTCTCACATGTCCTAATTTTATCCATTATGCCTTTGTACGTGAGGTCCCTGTGAATAACTACAACGAATCCTAAGTTGCCGAATGTATCCTCAATTCGACACGCATCGATGTAGGATCCGTATCGATAACTGGTACCGTTTTCAAATATTTCGTGATTGAATACCAAACATATTCCTCTACTCGTATGACCCATGTTGAAGCATTCTGCGTCTTTAGCGACCGGCATTACCGCTTCTATTCTGGTAGGTTGTCTAAAAATATTGAAACCTCTTTTGGCTTAGCTAAAATTCTCGCTCTTTTTTACGCAGAAAAATAGGAACTAATATGCAGGGTTAGAAAGTACAGTGCGTTTAATCTTCACATCTTTCAAGTTATTCGTTTCCATATAATTACCCATCATAATCTTCAGGTTCTTCGGATTCGCTTTCGAGATTAGGAGGTGTCGCATCGGTATGATCTGTCCTGAGCAATCTCTCTGGAATTGTACTGGCTTCCTGATCCAGTGTGTCTTTTCGGCCCTGATCTAGAGATACCTGCAAAAATAAAGTAGCTACTAAGACGTACGGGCGTAGGATAAAGTTTGAAAATATCCGTCGATCAATTATCATTCAATGGCTCTTCATGACAAGGTTCTTCAATCGATTTTTGCTGCGCCTAAACGGGATCCCATACTGCATTTCTGTTTTCATACTAATTCTGTATTATAACTACGAACTTGTTTGATCAAAGTAACGTTATAACGAAATCAAGACAGCAATAGACAATAATTTAACGACCAATAAATATTTCCAACCAAGTTAGGATGCCTAGATTTTTTTTGCACTGGTATTGAAGGACTAGGCTCCACAATTCCGAAGTCGCGACCGTTATCACTGACATCACTAATCTTTCGTGAATGTTTTCCATTATTAGATGAGAACGGTGCAGGCGCGTCGTCGGCAAATGATTCATCTTCATCCTGAAAAGATTACCAATTATCTGACGACACCAGTTCATTTTTTTTTTTTCGTACAGTTATATGATAGAACTTTTCTTACGCAGGTAAGTTCGTTGAATCACAATATTGTAGGATAACATGACTTTATTCTTTCAAATTCGAATGATTTGGACATGAACGACAAAATCATGAACAAAAATTAACTGCAAAATTCCGAAGATTTTTAATAGAAAATATCGTATACACAAACGATGATCAAATCTAAAGCAAAAAATCAGCGTACGAAGCTCATTCAATAAAACGCTGCAGTCAGTTACACTCGTATTACACAAAGACAAATAATAAGGGCCATGATCTCACCTCGTGTGAGTCTAAACTATAATAATAGCGTCAAAACTATATATTTCAGGAGTAATTAGATGCAGAAAAATAATTGCGTCAAATTACCTGCAATTTTCGTTCCGACATTATTACAACCGATCCAAAGTATTATAGACGTAATATTTGTTAGCAGTTTTTCGATGCCTTCATGGGAGATTATTTTACGATTAGCGGGATACGTTATCTCACAAATATTACCCCTCAGGAACAGACAACTCCAGTTCGCTGCTCTCCCAATCAATTCAGTTATACTGTAGAAATAACGGGAATGACTGGTTGTCAGTTTGACTGGCCTTAGCTGTGTGATAAAATTTTATCAGCCTCATCAATTTATCTATCACACTTTTATCATTGAATCCTTAAAGTTTCTTGGTCGAGTTCTCGATTCTTATGATCGTAATATAAGTTCAAAGTCAAAACCACTATCACTGATGTCACAGCTCTTTCCTCGAAGTTTTTTATCATCTGATATGAGGATGGCGTGGTGTTGCTGAACGAGTTATACCTGAAATCATTTCGAATTATCTGATCACGCGATTTTACGCTAGTATATTCTACGAATTCGAAGTAACTGAGGATTAGAAATGAGAAAAAGAAAAAAAAAGATTTGGATGACGTTGATGATCTTTTTTTATCCATTATGAGGAAATTATCAGACAGGTAATTCTTGTCTGATAAAATGGAATGAAGAATTTTAGTATATTCTAAGAATTCGAAGAAACTGAGGATTAGAAATGAGAAAAAAAAATAAGATTTGGATAACGTTGAAAAAAAACTCGTAATACTGCAGCTTAGGTTTGTTTCTAAGTTTAGGTGTGTCGTTTGCAATATCCTAGAAGCCGGGACTTAACAGAAAACAGCGATATGGAATTTTTTTTATCAATTTATCTATCGCGTTTTTAACTGACAAGACGTATACGTTAAACTATACCATACGTATCGAGTCATAGGCGTGACACGTGCAGTATGTAGAAATAATATAGATACATTGCAGGTATTAGGTATAGGTATCTGGACTGTGGCATTTCCGTTAGACTGCTGGTTTTTTGCATCTAGAATTTATTTCAATATGCATATTATGGAAACAGATATCAGTTATACATTTAGCAAAAATAAACAAATCATACGTTTAAACGATCGATCGATATAAGTAAATTATACAAATGAATAATAATTATTTATAGGTAATTATTTAGGTGTAAAATATAATTTTCTGATTAACATAGACGTTACTGAGGGGGCTTGCTTCCGCACGCACATTCCCCGCGGTTCATCTTCTGGATTTTTCGGATATTCGGTGCATACTTTTCGTGCAGTCCTGGTTAGAATTTTCAAAAAATCAGTAGATTTTTCGGTCTCGATCTCGTGATCAAGCACGTCGCATAAACTCTCAACGTACCACGATCCTTCATAAACATGTCGAATCGAAGTACATCCTTTATGACAGAAATGAAAATTGAATAAGACATTTTTTCAGATGAATTAGTTTTAGTAGTACAATTGCATGTGATTCAATTTAGCTGTCATCGAACAAACGGCGTGGGATAAAATATAGAACAAAAATTTCGTACGTCGTTGTAGATTTTTTAACTTCATAGAATAACGCAATTAATTGCATATTATATGCATATCATACCGAATGTGGTGCTGTGAGCAATCAGGAAATCAGACATTGTGGGAATTGTATACGAAGCTACTACACGATCGGTCTGATTGTTGCTACGACCACACGATCGGTCTACCAAATGAATTGCCTCATCAGATTTGTCTCCTCTGCAAGCCTGAGAAACAGTATATTATAGGTATACCATCGAATACGTCAAAATTCATGGTGAAATGAATTTGTCACCTGTAAGAAAAATAATTTTGGCTTTCCAGCTAAATTTGGACATTTGTCGGCAGTAAAGGGTGTCCAAATCCTGTCGAAACTATAAGCAAAGTCCTTGGCCATTAGATAATCATCGTTCAGTCCATGTGTCAGTACAAAAATGCACAAGCAATCGTTATCCTTGTGATCCGGTAGCTTGCTCACTGAAATTAGTTGAATATGCATAATATCCCAGATAAGAAAAATCCAGGATTCCTATCAGACTTTCAATGAAAGTCTCTCTGACTCTGTCAACTATCAAGGTATAGTTTCTGAAGACTATTTTCTCACACGTCAAAATTTTGTCCATTATTTCATTGCACTGAAGATTGTCATGAACAACTACTTTGAATCCTAATTTGCCAAATGTAGCCCTGATTCGAATTACATCCTCATTGGATCCCTTTCGATTTAGGCTTGTTGAGTCAAAGATTGCCTGATTGAACACCAAACATATTCCTCTGTTTGGATGATCCATGTTATAGCGTTCTGCATGTCTAGGATCGGGCATCATGGTGGTTCTTTCAGTTGAGGTTCTGAGAACATTTAAAAATCTTTTTGCTCAGCTAAAGTTCCCTCTCTTTGAATAAATTAGAAAGAAAAAATATGCAATGCAGTACAAATGAACTTAATAAACGTAAAGTTCACGTCTTTCAAGTTATTCGTTTCAATAATCACCCTGAATCTTCTATCTCCATCTCCGATAAATTACAGTCTTCATACTCTTCGTTTGGAGTAATAAAGGGAGATGCATCAACATGTTCTGACATTTTGAACACTTTTTCAGGAGTTCTGCTAGTTTCTCGATCCAATATGTCTTTATGGCCTGGATCCGGAGGTACCAGCGGGATACGTTATCTCAAATATTACCCTCAGGAACAGACGGTGTCAATTGCACTGCTCTCCCGATCACTTTATTTACTGAAGAAACTACTGACAATGAGTTTAGGCTTGACTTACTCTGAATTTAACTGCAGGCCTTAGCTGTTTTGATAAAATTTATCAATCTTATCAATTTATCTATCGCGTTTTTAACTGACAAGACGTATACGTTAAACTATACCATACGTATATTTGAGTCATAGGCGTGACACGTGTATGTAGATTAGGGTGTTTAAAAAAAAAAAAACGATTTTTTTTTTATGGTGTCCAAAAATTGAAAGTATACCTAGAAATAAAAATTTTCGTGCCAATCCGAGCTCTTAATATTAATATTAAGGTTTGCCTCGGTCCATTTTTCTATTTCCCATTTAAATAACACGAGAAATGTTCTAGTGAGACACTTCAATTTTTATATCTCGAGTACTAATCAACTCAGAATGATTCTGCATAGCTACTTTTGTTCAAAATTGAACGCTCTAAAAAAAAGGTCTCCTGGTATTTTTCGATAAATCTAACCGTTTCCAAGTTGCTTATTGGCTATCAATGGTAACTAACCAATAACCAACTTGGAAACGGTTAGATTTATCGAGAAATACCAAGAGACCTTTTTTGTAGAGCGTTCAATTTCGAACAAAAGTAGCTATGCAGAATCATTCTGAGTAGATTAGTACTTGAGATATAAAAATTGAAGTGTGCTACTAGAACATTTTCCGTGTTATTTAAATGGGAAATAGAAAAATGAATTGAGGCAAACCTTAATATTAATATTAAGAGCTCGGATTGACACGAAAATTTTTATTTTTAGGTATACTTTCAATTTTTGGACACCATAAAAAAAAATCGATTATTTTCATTGTAGATACAATTTAAATAGAAAAGTGTTAGGTATATCTGCACGATGGCATTTCCATCAGACCGCACGTTTTGTGCGCATAGAATTTATTTTAATATGCATATTATGGAAACAGATATCAGGTATACAGTTAGTGAAAATAAACAAATCATACGTATAAACGATCGATACAAGAAAATTATACAAACAAATAATATATTCAGGTAATTATTTAGGTGTAAAATATAAGTCTCTGGTTAACGTAGATGCTACTGAGGGGATTTGCTTCTGAGCATTCATTTTCGGATTCTGAGGGTCGTACGATTCAAAATCAGTCGCTACTCTCCGTGCCGTCATAGTAAGCATTTTCATAAGGTCAGTCGTCGCTGAAAACTCATCGAGCACACTGCATAAACTCTGCACGTACCACGTTCCCTCCTCTGGATTTCGCCATGAGTAAAATCCTACGGGATAAAAAAAAAAGTCTCAAACAAACCGTCAAAAATCAGAACCGAAAAGACGACACGTGTAATTTAATTTCGTCTTTGTCGAATAAAAAGCGTGGTACAAAACGCAGTACCGCAAAAGCAGTTGAAAGAATGCATATAACATCCGCTGTCATACCGTCTGCACAACTGTGAGCGATCAGGAAATCAGAAAGTGTGGGAATTGTGTACGAAGCTATTATAGAGTCGATCTGGTCGCTGATATGTTCATTTGATCGTGTTATCACTCGGACGCCCCCATCCAATTTTCTCCCTCTACAAGCCTGAAAAGAATTAATTATACATAATTCGAACACTATACTCGTTGAAATTCGGAATCAAATGAATGAATTACCTGGAAGAAAAATAATTTTGGCTTTCCAGCTAAAGTTGGACAATTGTCAGCGGTAAAAGGTTTCCAAATCTTGTCGGAACTATAGGCAACATCTTTGGCCAAGAGGAGATCGTTGTTCAGTCCATGTGTCAGTACAAAAACGCATACGCAATCGCTGTTAACGTGATTGTCTGGCTTGCTCACTGAAATTAATTGAATATTCATCATATTCCCGTATGAGAAGAATGTAGGGTTTTTATCGATACTTAAACATCATTGAAAACCTCCCTGACTCTGATAAATATCGAGGTATAGTTTCTATATAGACTATTTTCTCACATGTCCTAATTTTATCCATAATGTCGCTGTACTCGAGATTGTCATGAACAACTACATCGAATCCTAATTTTCCAAATGTAGCCTCAATTCGACGTACATCAACATTGGATCCCTCTCGATTACTGGTTCCTTCTTCAAATTTTTCGTGATTGAATACCAAACATGTTCCTCTAGTTGAATAACCCATGTTGTAGCATTCTGCGTCTTTAGCAACGGGCATTGCCGCTTCTATTCCGGCAGGGGTTCTGAAAATTCAAATGAAAAAAAAATGCAAACAATATGCAACAAGTAAAATGCGTTTAATCTTCACATCTTTCAAGCTATTCGTTTCCATAATTACCCTTCGAAATCTTCGGGTTCTTCGTATTCGTATGCAAGACTAGGAGGTGTCGCATCGACATGATCTGCCCTTCTGAGCAGTCGTTCAGGTATTATGCCAGCTTTCCGATCCAACGTATCTTTTCGGCCTTGATCCAGAGATACCTCCAAAAATAAAGAAGCCACTAAGACACACGGACGTAGAATAATTTTTGAAAATATCTATCGATCAATCATTTAATTGCTTTTCATGACAAGGTTCTGCAATTGATTTCTGCTACCGTTATACGGGATTCTATATTAACTAAAAAAACTTGTTGAATCAAAGTAACGTTATAACGAAATCAAGACAGCAATAGACAATAATTTAACGGCCAATAAATATTTCCAACCAAGTTAGGAGGCGAAGATTTTTTTCGCACTGGTATTGAAGGACCAGCCTCCACAATTTCAAAGTCCCGACCGTTATCAATGACATCGCTGATCTTTCGTGAATGTTTTCCATTATTTGATGGGGTCAGTACAGGTGCATCGTCGGCAAATACTTCATCGTCGTCCTGGAAAGATTACCAATTATCTGACGACACCAGTTCATTTGCTCTTCGTACAGTTATATGTATGATAGAACTTTTCTTACGCAGGTAAGTTCGTTAAATCACACTATTATAGGATAACATGACTTCACTCTCTCATAGTCGAATGATTTAGACACAAAAATAAAAACCATGGCAGAAAATTAGGTGCAAAATTTCGGAGATTTTTTTTTTTTTTTTTTACAGATTGTGGATTTCGAAAAATTTTCATTTCTCGGTAAAATCGTGTTACATGAATGGTAGTTTATAGAAAGTCGTACAACCCGTGTGCAGGATCGATGGCTGCTTTATCATATGAGAAATTAATAATTAACTTTAGATGTGTAGAATTGCATAAATCAATTTTATAAGAAAATTTTATAAATGAGTCTAATCGATTCTGTGTTTTTACTGGAGTTGAGCAAACGATTGAGATGAAATATGAAAAAAGCTAGACAAAATTTTCTATGTACACAATTGATGATCGAATAGAAAGAAAAAATTCAGTGTATACGGATCTCATTCAATAAAACGCTGCAATGAATCAAAATCCTACGTCATTAAGTACCGCGTTTTTTTTCACGATTAAATTGTAACATCTAATCCCCACCTTATCCACATTACACAATAATCGTGTGGCATATATTTATACGGGGAGAATTATCGGATTAGTCAGTTACACTCGTATTACACAAAGACAAATAATAACGGCCGTGATCTCACCTCGGCACGCGAAAGGAGATAAGATTGAGCCCCAACTATACGCGACTTACAACCAACGCAATATGTGCGAAATTCCTTTTACGGTAAAATCTGTAATTCTCGCTCGAAACGGCCCTTCGTTTACTTCTCATTTTCCCCAAAAGTTAAACGAACTTTACTATAGAGGGTCGAAATTCCGTTTGTATACATAATTGTTATGTAAATGAACGGTTATAGATGAGTACCGATGTAGCAAAAAATAGATCCATGTACGGATACACCTAGACTCGATCAATTTATTCTTCTGATTCGAAAATTCTGATATTGCTCGAAATCTATTTATACTTGACGATATTACCTTTGGATTTTCTAATCTGGAGTTCGGTTTTTCCAGCGCTTTATCATACACATGGATTTGTCGTGATCTTAGTAACGACGCGAGCAGAATAACGCTATAATTCAACAATTTAAATGTGAGGAAACTGAGCACTTTCTTTTTATCACTGAAATAACGAATGATTTGTCAATCTGCTTCTCCAATAATTTTCTACGCTCTGCCATGGTTATTAATATATTACGTACGAAACTTCAATAGTTCTGATCGCCAACGCGCACTCTCTGAATAGAGATGAAAAAACAATTTTCCCTTCGCGTAGCAATTTAAGAGCGTCCAAATTGTATACCCATTTCAAGATTAAGACGCAGAAAAACAATTGCGTCAAATTACCTGCAATTTTCGTTTCGGCATTATTACAACGAATCCAAATATTATTATTGACGTAATATTAATTGTTAACAGTTCTTCTGTGTATGGGTGATTCTTTTCCGATTAACGGGATACGTTATCTCCGAATATTATCCTCGGGAACACACGGTTTCAGCATGCACTGCTCTCCCGAACAATTTATTTACTGTAGAAACTACTGACAATGAGTTTCGGAGTGACTTACTGTCAATTTAACTGGCCTTAGCTGTTTTGATAAAATTTATCAATCTTATCAATTTATCTATCGCGTTTTTAACTGATAATGCGTACACGTTAAACTATACGTATAATTGAGTCATATACATATAAACGTGACACGTGGATGTATAGATACAATATAGGTACACAAGGATCGGGTATATCTGGACTGTGGCTATTCCGTTAGACTTCACGTTTTTTACATATAGAATTTATTTTAATATGCGTATTTTGTGGAAACAGACATATCTGCAGGTATAAATTTAGTGAAAATGAACAAACAATACGTATGAACGATGGATATGAGTAAATTATACAAAAAAAAAAAAATAATATATTTAGGCAATTATCTACGTTAATAAAAATATAAGTCTCTGGTTAACGTAGACGTTACTGAGGGGATTTGCTTCAGCACGTTTATTTTCGAATTGTGTTTCAGGTATATTTGAAAATCAGTGGATACTTTTTGTGCCGTCATGGTATGCATTTTCATAAGGTCAGTAGACTTCGCAGACTTATCAAGCACGTCGCATAAGCTCTGTATGTACCACGTTCCTTTATTGGCATCTCGAAACGAACCCCATCCTATATGGAAAAAAAAAACCAAAAAAAAAAACAAATGGAAATTAAATAAGAAATTATTTCGAATTCAATTTAGCTTTTAGCTAGATTTTTTAAATGCATTAAAAAACGCAATACATGTATATTATATCATACCGGATGGGCTACTGCGGCCGATCAGGAAGTCAGACATTGTTGGAATTTTATACGAATTAGCTAGTGCGGCATCGGTCTGAATACCATGTGATGATCCTGCTATGGGAATTCCACGATCCACTTCCGTTCCTCTGCAAGCCTGAAAAGCATTAATTCTGAGTCAAACACGTCCATTAAAATGCAGGGTGAAATGAATGTGTTACCTGGAAGAAGAACAACTTTGGCTTTCCAGCTAAAGTTGTACAACTGTCAGCGGTAAAAGGTTTCCAAATTTTCTCGGATTTATACAGAACATGATCGCTAGCCCATAGGCGATCACGGCTGTCTCCATGCGATAGTACAAAAACGCATACACAGTCGTTATCGGTATGATCATATAGCCTCACTAGAAATGAACTCAATAATATTTATAAAATCACTCATGAGAAGAATTTGGGTTCGTTATCAATACGTATAAACATCGACAAGGCCATTCCCTACTCCTTCGTGCATAATTCAGAAATGGCATGATTCATTCAAATGTAAATATATATGTAGCTCGAAGAAGAGTACGGCATGGCATTAATAAACTATTTTCCTCACATTTCTCAATTTCCTTCATTATGTCGCTGTACGCAAAGTTGTTACGAATAATCACTTCGAAGCCTAATTTGCTGAATGTAATCAGAATTCGACGCGCATCAAGATCGGATCCCGGTCGATTATACGTTTCATTTTCAAAGACCGCCTGATTGAATACCAAACATTTTCCTCTGTTTCGATGACCCATGTTGTAGTGTTGCGCGTTTTTAGAACACGCCATCGTGGCGATTCTTTCAGTTGAGATTCTGAGAACGTTTGAAAAATTTTTTGTTCAACTATAAAGTACTCGCTCTTGAGATGAAAAGAAAAAAAAATAGGGATCGCATTATAATTAATAACAAAATACTCACAGAATTGTTGTGCCACCAGTCACGATGATCGAAATAATGGATTCCAGTTATTACACAGGTTCGGTGGCAAGGATAGGCTTGGGTTTTCACTATATGAGATTACTCAATAATTTAAGATTATTTACAGTAACGAAGATTATATTTAATAGAACTGCTTGTTCATGAATTGAATGTAAGACTGCGGATCATACGCAAATGAGTCCTTTATATATTATCCGTTTGTGTATTGATAAAGATAAAGACTTTCGGTAGAAACGTTATTTTCAGCTTGGTAAGCAAGGGACAACCAATGAGAGCGGTCCTTCGTATATTGGGATAGGAAAATGGACAAGTAGAATGCTATTTATCATGATAAGGGTTCGACTTACAATTAGTCAATCTATACTTATCTTAAGCTAAGAGTTATATGTACCTATAGTTGAAAACCGAGGTGTCCCCATTGCATAACGATGTGCGTTTTTTTTTTAATAGAGTGATTCAATACTTACTTGCAATCCGCGTTATAAAATTCAAGCTATTAGAATTATGCTAAAACAATTAATTCAAAGCTCGTCATTGTCTGAACTAACCATCGAGTTCTGCGTCCGCAAGGACCTGCAAAGCTTCCGTCCCCACTCTACATCCATATTCAAGAGAGGAAGTGTGCCAATCGAGGGGGGCAGTAGTTGAAACTTCCAAAAATCGTTTTTTTTTCTCCATAAAACAGTGACGAAAAAATATTAACACCCTGATGTATATACAATACATATTTGGGTTTGTTTCTAGCAACTACGACCATCATACCATATCATGCCATCACGCTATCTACGGAAAGGGAAGTGTGTCGTTTGCAATTTCCAAAAAGCCGCGACTTAACAGAAAACAGTAATATGGACTTGAAAAATTTGTTATCAATATATCTATCGCGTTTCTAATTGATAAAGCGTACACATTAAACTATACCATCCCTACAATTGCGTAGTCATGGGCGTGACACGTACAGTATGTAGATACATTATAGGTACACAGGTATTAGGTATATCTGCGCTGTGGCATTTTTGTTAGACTGCACGTTTTGTGCACATAGAATTTATTTTAATATGCATATTATGGAAACAGATATCAGTTATACATTTAGTAAAAATAAAAAAATCATACGTATGAACGATCGATACAAGAAAATCATACAAATGAATATTTTATTTAGATGATTTTTTATGTGTAAAATATAAGTCTTTGACTAACGTAGATGTTACTGAGGGGATTTGCTTCTGAGCGTGCTCATTCGGTTTCTCAGGGTTGTGTGATACAAAACTAGTCGCTACTATCCATGCCGTCATAGTAAGCATTTTCATAAGGTCAGTCGTCGCTGAATACTCATCAAGCACACTGCATAAACTCTGCACGTACCACGATCCCTTCTTAGGGCGTCGCCATGATGGAAAACCTACGATATAAACAAAAGTCTGAAACAAACCCTCAAAAATCGAGTGGGTATTTAGGTGTTCAGAACCGAAAAGACGACATATGTAATTTAATTTCCTCTTTGTCGAATAAAAAAGATGGTAGAAATGTAGTATCCCAAAAGCAGTGAAAAAAAAGAAAATGAATAGAACATCCACTGTCATACCGTCTGCACAACTGTAAGCGATCAAGAAATCAGTAAGTGTGGGAATTGTGTAACAAACGACAGCGTCCATCTGGTCGTTGGTTTCTTCATTTGATTGTACTTCCACGCCCTTATCCGGTTGCGACCCTCTACAAGCCTGAAAAGCATTAATTATAAGTCGAACACGTACTAGGTATGTATACTCGTTGAAATTCAGAATCAAATGAATGTGTTACCTGAAAGAAGAACAACTTTGGCTTTCCAGCTAAAGTTGGACACTGGTCAGCGGAAAAACTTTCCCAAATTTTTTTGGAGTTAAACCAAACATCGTGAGCCTGTAGGAGACCTCGGCTGCCTCCATGTGTTAGTACAAACACGCATACACAGTCGTTATTAGTATGATCATATACCCTCCCTGAAATAAATTCAATATTTATAACATCATTTATGAAAAGAATTTGGGTTCGTTATTAATACGTAAACATCGGGGCCATATGCCGTACTCCTCCATATAATTTAGAAATGGCGTGATTTATTCAAATATAAATATGTCGCTCGAAGAAGAGTACGGCATAGCCTTAAGACTATTTTCTCACATTCCTTAATTTCCTTCATTATGTCGCCGTACGCAAAGTTGTTACGAATAATCACTTCGAAGTTTAATTTTTCGAATGTACTCTTAATTTTGTCCACATCCATCTGGGATCCCGGTCGATTATCACATGAATCCTCAAAGACCTCCTGATTGAACACCAAACATGTTCCTCTCTTTTTATGACTCATTTTATAGCATTGTTTCGCATCTTTAAGAAGTTGCATCATGGCGGTTCTTCCAGATGAGGGTCTGAGAACATTTGAAAATCTTTTTGCACTAAAGTTCTCGCTCTTTAGATAAAAAAAAAAATAAAAAAAAATAAAAAAAATAGCCATTGCATTACGAATAAAATAAAATACTAAAAGTATACGTCGTTCAAGTTATTCGTTTCCATAATCACCCTGAATCTTCTGCCTGGGTCCTCGATGAATTAGAGCCGTCATGCTCTTCGTCTGGAGTAATAACGGGGGATGCGTCAATTTCTTCTGACGTTTCGAGCACCTCTTCAGGAGTCCTGCTGATTTTCCGACCCGGTGTGTCTTCGTGGTCTACATCCGAAGGTACCTCCAAAAATCAAGAGATCATCAGGACATACGGATGCACAATAAAACACCAGTTTCATACATAAAACAACGAGCGCCGAGGATGTCAAAGTACAAACTATAAGCTTACGAAATTTGAAATTACAAATAGTGAAACTATGTTCACGAATATTTAATGTGCAATAATTACGTTATTTAGAGTATACATACAATGCAAGCAAGTAATAGTACCTATGGCCGATATAATAATATAGCAAATACAAAATATTTCGGACCAGATTCATTGAATCCCTCGAGTTTTTTTTTTCTCGAGATGTCGACTACTCTGCAGTACGCAAGTTCGAAGTCAATACCAGTACAGCCGATATCACAGCTTTTTCCTTAAAGTTTTCTATTATTTGATGAAAATGGTGTGACCGGCACGGGAGTGGTGTTGCTGAACATGTCACCCGAAATCAGTTCGAATTATCTGATCATGCAATTTTTCGTTAATATATTCAACGAATTTGAAGAAACTAAATAGTAGAAATCGAAAAGAAAAATGTTTATGATCTTTTCTTGCCCGTTATGAGGAAATTATCAGAAATGCTAATCTTGTCTGATAAAATCGATTGAAAATTTTTACATAAACAAGCGGGTAAATCGGCTGACCACGATGGGCCACACCCAAAACTTCCCACCCAAATCTTTCAAGTTGAAAAAAAAAATAGAAATGAAGAAAACACATGTATAAAGATTCCCCAAAATAATTGATGGTAGATAATTTCTAGATGATAGGGGCAAAAAAAATCTGACCTTGTATTTGTGACGAACGATCTAAAAAGCTTGATACCAGTTTTGATTCGGATCCGTCGATCCCTTCTCGAGATATCGTCGGTTAAATTATTTTTTTCAAAATTTTGTTCTTTGCATGTCTCGATGAATCTAATCAGTTCTAAGTTTTGAGAATCCGCGCGATTGATCTCGATAGACTCGAATGATAATTATGAAATATGTTGAAAACTTTGTCCGATGAGAGACAAAAAGTAATAGAAAAACTTTGTTGAAATTATTATAATTGCAGTTTTTCCTTAATTCAGTCGTTGCATTTTGACCTGATCTCCCCATATACACTGCGGGAGTTCCACGTATATGTATGCGTTTTTTTAATAAAGTAGTTTAATAATTACCTGCGATCCGCGTTCGGCCATTGTAATAATGATAAATTCAAGTTATTAGAATTATGCTCACACAAATAATTCAATGCTCATCACCGTCGAAACTAACGATCGAGCTCTGCGTAAGGACCCATAAGTCCTCCGTCCCCACTCTACATCTGTATTCAAAAGAGGAAGTGTGCCAATCAAAAGCTGCGATAAAAAAAAATACCACATATTATGATAAGCTATTATGGCACGTTTGACCAAAGCAAAAGTGAAAATAATAACAATTTCAGCTGTGAATAAAAATATTTTATTTAATATAGTTTCACTTTGCTCCGTTCATGCAATCTTTCCTAACACATTGTACCCGCTTAACAATAATAGATAACTATAGTGTATTTTGGTATAAAAAGTTTGTGGCTGTAAAGATTTAGGAATATTTATTAAAAATTTTATCAGCGTAACTTTATAACAGTGAAATCCCGTTATGATGTGATATTATGGCGATTAGAAAAATATATTTTAATTGCGGTACTATGATAGCCATTCTGCAGCAATCTACGGAAAGGGAAGTGTGTGGTTTGCAATTTCCAGGAAACAAAAAATAAAAGAATGTACTTGAAAAATTTTCTTTGTAATAATACGGTTAACTGAAATTCGTTATAGTTACTTGCGTGATATTATATAATAAAATGTCTTGCCGCACACTTAAAGAAAAATGCCTTATGATAAAAAAATTATTTTGCAGCAATACACTCCAATATCGAAGAGAAAAGCGTCGACTTCTAATAACTTAATCTCCATGTTATAATAATTCAGGGGGCAGTTCTTTAATTCTGGCGAATAATGGGTCATGGCTCCAAAGTCTCGTAACTCCGATAATTTTTACAATTTCGCCATAATATTTTAACTATAGAGATTCTTGAAACATCAGTTTTTGAGAAAATGCTATGCAAAAACAAAAAAACGTTCTTCTTCACCTGATTGATAAAACTGCCCCCTTAATTTTCATTGTGACTCATTTTACCGAAAAAAAACCCCGGAGATAATTAAAGAGTTTTTTGATAAATTGAAACGGATTCGTTTTGCGTTCTCTCAATCCACATTTTTCCAAATTTTATATCTCTATTGCAGTAAATTAATTGTCGATGGTTCTTTATTCGATACCAATTTCGTTCATTCGTTATTTAGTTCGTGATTTTTTCATAGATAAAAGTCGAATTTTATCCCACAAATATTACGCTTGATATGAATCCGAGCTATGGTAATTCTCATAAATGAAATCGAATGATAAAAAGGAGAAACGAGATGGACAAGTATATTGAAAAGGAGTTGTGTTCAGACGAATAATTATTTATATTAAGAAAGTAGTTACAGGTAAAAAATATATTTTCATAATAATATTATTAACAACATAGATATTTCGGAATTTATACTGAAGATTAATTAAGGGTCCTTATTTTGTAGATAGTTCTATGAAAATAACCATTCATTGCTGTTCAATTTTACGATTTTTTATCAACGCTGAAAATGTACGTTTTTACATGGGGAATAGTTCCATCCTGTATTCGTACATCAAATTATTTCTATCCTCATACTTCTCATACCTTATCTATACCCTTTAAATAAATATAATTATACATTCATGCTTTTCTCAACCGTTTGAGGAAAACAGTATAATTACGTTTCAGTCGATTTGACTCTTTGGGCAATAGTATGCTTTCAAAAATGGTAAATGATATAATACATACAATAGTAATGAATGATACAAAACTACGCAAAATTTATCAAGTACATTTATACGCTCGTCATGCTTTGCTCGCGTCAAGTACGGTAAGATATGGTTTATCTTTAAACATACCTATAATTCTATTTAGCATTGCTTAATATTAAACATTTTCACATTGAAAAATTCTGAAGGTTTTTTTTTTTTACCTAGTTTTCACAACCTTTTTGAATTTTTGAAACAAAATTAAAAAACAAAAAAAAAATTAAATTTACGCTTTGCTAAGTGATGTATCAGTGACGTATAAATTTATAAACTGAATTCGTACCTGATACCTGCAGGAACTGAATTGATACATATCAATAACATGCGTTCATATAATAATTTAGAAAAGAAATTATGCGTAATTAAAGAATAAAAAAAAATATCAATGACTTTAAGTAATACTGCCAAACAGTTAATAATATTTTGTACAATGTAACAACTCTATTAAAGTTTCAAGTGTTTTAGTATAATTACAAGAATGCTACTTATCAAAGACGTGCGACGCTTTGATGCATTTAATACAAATGTACAAATGATGTGTGAATCACTGTTTTTTTGTTGTTGTTTTTTTGGCTTTTTATAATCGACTGCTCAGTGATCATAGCCATTTAACTGATCGAGATGCATGAGTAAATTATCGTCTGACAATGATCGATATAAATCATAAACGAATGGCTAATTGTTTGTATTGTAAAAAAAAAAAAGAAATTCTCGTTAACATTGGTTTTTTTTCAAGTAATTCAATAATATACACATACATATAGTCAGAAATTATGTAAATTTGAATGATTGATGTAGGGTGAAAGTTTGTACTTATTCTTTCCCTGATGTTTCTCATACTTATGTTAGAAATATATGTCCCTAACTTTTGTTGAAGTCCAGCCATCTGAACATCAACCGCATTTAACTTCTCTTCATTCATATTCTCGAGTGATGCAGGTCCGAAGAGGTCTATACCGATAAATTACATATACATAAAATAAGACCGTCAAATATCGCTCAACGCTTAAGATTTGTCGCCGCAAACAACGTAACGCTATTTTATAATTATTAGATCATTGATTAAGACGATCTTTCTGTCATTACTTCGACGTAAAATATAAATCTCTAATTAGCATCGACGTTGTTGAGGGGACTTGCTTCTGCTCATTCTTCTGCTGATTTATATCGTCGTAAGATTGAAATTCAGTCGCTACTTTTCGCGCTGTTATCGTCAACATTTTCAAGAGGTCAGTCGTCGCTGAAAACTGATCGAGCACCGTGCATAAGCACTGAACGAACCACGTTCCCTCCTCAGGATTACGCCATGAGAAAAATCCTGAAAGCAAATTTAAAAATAGAATTAAAAGACATACCAATGGATAACGAACATAAGTGTACGAGTATTCATGGTGGTAATGATAATTTATGTAATTTGATCCAATCCGTTTTTAATAAAAACAAAAACTGAAACTTGTACTAGAATATATAAATTTGTGTACCTTCCACGGAACTGTGAGCAATTAGGAAATCAGAATGAGTAGGAATTTTATAAGAAGCTATAGCAGAATCAGTCTGGGTGTTCCCAGAACGAGACATCAATGTGATACCGCCATCTAATTTGTCTCCTCTGCAAGCCTGAGGAAAAATGAATTTTATTTAGCTACGTATCTGCATCAATGAGCATTTTTATGTTCAATTAATTGTTTAATTATTTTGAAATCTGATGTTTAGAACACAACTGCTTTTTCTTTGAAGCATCGGCTGGATAGGTTAAATGATTCAATTATATACCTGATAGAAAAATAGCTTTGGCTTTCCAGCTAAAGTTGGACAATTATCGGCAGTGAAAGGTTTCCAGATCTTGTCGGATCTGTAAGCAGCATCTTTGGCCATTAGGAGATCATTGTTCAGTCCATGAGTCAGTACAAAAACGCACACACAGTCGTTATTAGTATGATCTGCCCCGCTTACTGAAAATAAATAAGATATTCGATATATATATTAACATGTAGACACACAATCACCGATTATGGATATATTCTTTGAATGCTCAATGAAGAAAAGAAAAAGATCTTGTTTTAACTTACATTTCTTAATTTCGTCCAGTACATCGCTGTGCTCGAGATTGTCATGAACAACGACTTCGAAACCCAACTTAGTAAATGTGGCCTGAATTCTCTTTGCATCGACGGTTGATCCCTCTCTGTTTGAGAATCCTGTTTCAAATATTTCGTGATTGAATATCAAACATTTCCCTCTGTTTGGATGATTCATGTTGTACCTTTCAGCCTCAATGGAAACTGGCATGAACGCTGTTAGTCCGCTGGGTGTTCTGAAAAGATTTAAATACCTTTTTTACTCATCTAAAATTTTCTATCTCTTCATAAACAGATTACTTGTTACAAATTCTTGTTACAAAATACACCAAACTTTAGTTCTTGAATCTTTTCAATTATTAGCCTCAATAATTACCCGTTATGAGCTTGGTAGTCTGCGTTACCAATACTAGGTGGTGTTGCATCGATGTGGTCTGACCTCCTGTGCATCCATTGCGGTACCAGTTTGGTATCATTGTCCGGTGTGTCTTCATACCCTTGATCAGGAGATACCTACAGAATACAGAATTCATTAGAATGGTACAAATGAAGAGGAAAGTTCGAGAATATCTGGGTCTCTATAAATTGATGGTTGTTTTTCAAACGATTATGCTGAATTTTTTTCGAGAATTATTCAGTAGAAAAGATGATGAATATTTTTGTTTTTCATCTTCAAGGTTTGTGAAAATCAGAGATAGTGGGGCTGAATAATTAATGAGAAACACAAAAGGTATACACATAGATGTTTGTATATCAATTAAATGAATTGAAATCTAAAAAAGATATTTCGACAACACGAGTATCTCAACACAGGACATCAGATTGTGATATTTAATGTACAAAAAAAAAAAAAAATAATTAATCGGACGATATCCAATACAGTACATACATGCACGATACCATAATTAAATTGATAATCAGATTGATGGGATGCAAGCAACAACAATGAACCTTATCGATCCGAAACAGTATTAAATGAAAATAAAAAAGAAAACCAACGATTAAAAATATAAAAACAAAGCAATGCAACCCTCAATCCCTGAAATATACCTAAAAGAAACCGTTTCAGCGGTTCTAGATTCATACAGGACATGCATAGGTTTGTAAAAAGAGATAGGAATGTTAAATTAAGCTTCAGAGTTTGAAATTTTCTGTGTATTATAACAGCTGGTTAATGATATGACGATTATGCATGCAAACTAGACACGAGTGCTAAATGATTATTACATTTTCATAATGTAATTTTCATTCTACCTGCAGTACTTCTGGTAAACTAAGAACTTGTTCATTCATATAAATGCAACCGAAAATAAAATCACAGTAAAAAAAAAAAAAATGAATATTTCGAACCAAATCATGTTGCATTGGCTTTCTTTGCCGTGGTGTCGATTGACCTGGCTGAGTAAATTGATAGTCACGAACGCTATCGATCACATCGCTCATCTTTCGCGAACGTTTTCCATTATTTATTTCTGCGGAAGTCGCAGATTCTTCATCAACACGCTCGTCATCTTCATCCTGAAAATATTCCTGATTATCCTGATACGTAAATAACGCACGTATAGAACCGATTCATCCAAAAAGAATTACCCATAACGGTTATACTCAGAATAAATTGAAAATTAACAATTACATCGATAAACTTATTACACATCGTTAGCTATGCATAGTGATTCTTATAAACTGTAATTGTTAAGATTTTATTATTCACGGATCGCATTATTATACGTCCAGTTATTTTTTTCGCACGTATAGTTATTATAAAGTTATAGCGATCCGTAAGTTATAATCATTTACAATCATTCAATAAATGCGCTAATTATCTCACCTTTAGCAACAAACAATGATTACGAATGTCCTGCATCATCTATACGCTAATTATAATTTATTGGATATCAATGAAAAGATACAACTATTATGGAAACGCGTATTTTATGCACGGACTTCACATCCGAACGTGACGTTATGTTACAGGATGTTTGGCGAGGGACGAAGAATGAAATAAGCGGAAAAAGTGGTAAGCATTGGAGATAGCTAATCTGAATACTTAACAACTCTGTTGGAAATAAAAACAAGTTGATAAGACAGCGCTGGGAATTTTTAATATCATATAGATCGTTGAATCAATTTGAAGTTTTTCTTCTTCTTTGAATAACGATATTAATCAATTGGCTACTAAAAATTATTACATCTGGATATATAATATAATATTTGACTTTATGTGATTATCATCGAATATGACGAGTCCGATTAAAATTTACTCAGCTTAAATTTAATCGCAAATGAATCACTTACGGTAGTTCTAATTCTAATCGGACTGTATAAATACCCGCGGACGCAGGGTTTCATCAATTTTAGATACAGAACAAAAAGTATACAGGTATTATCTTCGAGGTAATATTTCGTTAAAAAATCGTGAAATATTATAATCATGTACGAAATGAATCAAAATAGTTGATAATTACCTTCATTACCTGAAATTTACGTTTGGGCATTTTTCAAGTCAATTAAATAATGTTTTTTGTCGTTATTTTTGTAAAAGGTTTGATTGTTTATTGCTTCATTGTACGGAGTCGACTTGTCTGAGGATTTTAGTTTTCCGATAAGCGTAAAATTTTATCTGGTTGATAGTGAGTGCGCGGGGTATACATATATCCAGTTACGTGGTGATAACAAACACTTTTTTCGATTGACAATTCTTAGAAATCTTAAACCGCACTGACGCATCGATATTAGCACAAAAGAAACACATGTACACAATATCGTACCTTTACATTTACAAAGCAAAATTTTGTACACCTCGGTGACGTCATCCTATAAAGTAACAGAGTGATAGAGGTATAATATTATCACAACTTCAAAATGCGTCACATTTGTAATTAAACAAGGATTATCATATTGTAGTAGATATACTCCGAAACTACGTTACTTGAATCGGTTTAAGAAAGAATCTCGTCATTACACGTGACATAAAATTACACACTTTATAACCTAGATACTCAACACAGGTAAACACAACTTTCCGTACAGCTATTCATGATTGAAAACTGATTTGACTGTTCATCAATTACCACATAAAATGATACGAAAATAATATAACGTTGATCATATGTTCAGCAAAAAAAAAGCGACAAATATAAACTAAAAATAATCGTGAGATCGCGAATCTGTACACTTCTCCGATCTCCCGCCAATATGAAATCGCACATAACCAAACTTTTTCACTAATTTCTATTTCGATCTACGACCACTGTGAGTTCAGTATAGCCACATACGTCACGTTACGTCACTTTAATATGCACGCATATTACGCATTTAAATATGCACTATTCGATAACTTTGTTATCAGAATCGTAATCGTCATGATTATTAACAGATGATGATGATGATAGAAACGAGTGATTATTGCAATGAAATATTCGTTCAATCGCGTCTGTAATGGATTATCGATAAAAGGAGATTTTATTGTGCGCACCTGGACGAGCTAACTATGTCGACAAGAATGAGTAACGAAATACGAATGAGAAGCAGGACGACGACTGAGAGCAGAGAAGATGAAAGAATTGTAAATGTGAAATATGATCCTTACCTCGTCAACAGTCTTTCCATTAACGGCCTTGTCTTTAAGCTCAACGAGCGTGTCATCGCTTCGTGGTTCGACCATGGTATTCGCACGTCTGTTAGCGTTTGATTTCAGAAGCGCCAAAACTTCACGCGCGACTGAAATCAGGCAAAGTAGAATAGCGAGCATTCCTTAATGCCGAATTATAGGAACGGACTATTTGAACAGACCGCGAACACGACCGCGGTATATTACTCTATCTGGAAACTATGCCAAGTTTTAAGAATTACTCAGTCCTGTCCCTACTGGCCTTAGCTGATTCGATACCACTTATCATTCTTATCATTTTTATCTATACCAGTTTTACCAGATAAAATCATACGCAAAATACTATACATATACAAGGGCTATTCGATTCATATTATGTGTACCTATATACCTGTGTATATGCACAGAATTGATATCATATTTCAGTATCGTTTTATACATATATCTATACATATTTCAAAATTGTTTATTTAAATACCTATATGATGTAACATAAAAATTATCGAAATATAAGGCTGAAACTTCAAACCTGTGCTCCGTTTGTAAAATTCTTAGCAAGATTGCCTTGGAAGCTGTAACTGCAATGACTAATTGTAAAATTGATTAATTTTATCGGATTCTGGCTTAGTATTATTATCATTATTATTATTATTATTATTATTATTATTACTACATATATTGAATGTAAGATAAGATATATTTGCAGATGCCGAAAGAAGATCTAACAATAAATTTGTAAAGTATATGTATTGTCACTTTGTAGGTTGACGTAGGAGATTAATCCTTCGTCAATTTTTCTGCAATAAAAATTAACAATTTCTATGTCAATTTTATTTATGATGATTTGATTTTTGGGATTACCCTATTAATATCTATTCTCGGAAAATTGATTATATCGTATAGGTAAGCTCGAATGATATTATTGATCGATATTATGTTTTTTTTTTTTTTTTTCAAAATAAGTTCAATTCAATTTTGTTAAATTGAATAATTAATAAAAAAAAAAGAGGGATTTTATGGTAGACAGATATTATAATTTTCATCAATGAACCATACATATAATATACGAAAAAATTTGATGAATCCTTTATTTCGGCTATACGCTCAAGTCAATGAACGAAAAATACAATTCTATTTCTAACAATAATAACTGGAGATTACATTATATTGGGTAAAAAATTATATCATCCGATATTATTGACATTCAATGAAAAAAATTGAAGCACTGGATATCTGGAACGTTTTATTATAATTCTGTATTCGTATAATAATATATACTTGTCACCTTGCAAAGGTCAGATCTTTATACCACGTAACTAGTCAATACAATATGTTTATCCGAATTAGGATATATAACACTATTCGAAAAAATATATCATATTTTTAAATATACAGTAATTGTTAGAATTTTCTCAGAATCAATAATGTCAATGAATTTATTTATCAACTGAACGTTTTTTGGGTGTTTCGACAAAAAGGTCCAGCGCACAAAACTAACAAAACGAACAAAAAAAAAAAAGAAATAAGGAGAAGACAAAACGATTTCGTCAAAAACTGACACCTAGGCCCTTTTGTAGAAACAACCTTTATTTAATCAACGATTAAACTAATATTAAAGCGATACATAATAAGGAACGGTAATAACTATATAACTAATAAAGTAGGATTTGATCAATGTAAATGTATTACTACAAATTTCCATTATTATTAAACCTTACACTAAGGTTCAAACTTTGGTCATCTATACATATAAGCAGATGTGATAAAAATAAAATAAAAAAAAAATCATGATAATTAAAAACCAATAATAATATTAAATAGAAAAAAATACAATTTATTATAAGTTAACTACTCGTTGTTAGAACTAATTTAAATAATTGATGACAAATATTGTATAATCGGGTATAATTGAAGAGTTGGAAGTGTATAAGGTACACGAAATTCGATTTGACTTCGAATTTTCCAACTTGAAAAAAATCCTACGAAAGATTTACGGAGTTTTCAGCAATCAAGTCAGTTTTTCAGAATTTTAATACACGGATCCAATTCACTTTCAACCCTTGAATTGACTTAAATCTATACGATTAGGTTTTTTTTTCTTATATTTACATGGGCTGTAAGTATGTAAATAAAAAATTAACATAAAGAAGTGTAAAAAAAAAAAAACGAAAAAAAAAAAAAAGATCCAATACTTTACTAGGATTATAAATCTAACTATCGACTATCACTGCGTATGTGATATCAATATCCAGATAACAATAATAATTAATAGAAACATGTCAATTTAAATACTTTCGATAATCAAAAAGTCTGTCACATACATATGGTAAACGATAATACCAGTGACGTTCGATGATACATTAATATCTGTCGTGATATTTTTTTTTTTTTTTTTTCAATTTTGTTTTCAACAAACTACACATGTTAACAAAAATCACCTATGTATGTACATACTACGGTACATGTAAGTCAATTAACATTGTGTCAATCATTCTAATGAATGCTTTTAATTTTTTTTTTTCTAGTGTAAAGCAATTACCCAGCAATGTGTAAAAAAAAAAAAAGAAATCTAAACAATTAATTCAGAGAGCCTAATTCCTACCCTTCAGAGAGGACATGGCAAATCCAAACCTAACGATCAGTTCTAGCGAACCCATTTATAATTACAATTAAATATAAAACAGTTCATTTGATTATACTTGCATTTGATCTCATTCATTATTCCCGATTAACGAGTATCTCTACTAAGCAAGACCTATGTACAATTTAGTAACTCTGAATGTAGACTATGATATTAAAAAATTAATCGTGATTAATAATTACAGGTTTTCTTTATTTTCTTTCCATTTTTTCTTTTGATCGATATAGTAAAATCAGCTCTTAGACCACATTAGGCGGAACAAGAGTTGATAAAATTAAAAAACGAAGAAAAAAAAAAAACTGTTGAATATTTGGCGGGGAATCACATTTCTCATTACTGCAATCCTATGCTGTGAGATCTCATGTGATAATTTAACGTTTCTTGGGATATAAGTAATAAACCGCAAGTAGAACATTGGTATAAAGTTGTCGGATCGTTTATATTATGACGTGGTATTTTAATGGTAGGATGTATCTGGCGTATGTGTGCTTGCAAAAAAGCCTCGTTTAAAAAACCGATCGAGCATATTTCACAGGTATGGGGATACGAGTTTTGAAATTGATTATCATTTTGTTGTGGGCCAGCAATTGGGTGACTGTTATATACGTGTCGCGTCAATTGAACAGAAGTTGCGAAAGTCTGATGGCAATGTTTGCATTTAAATTGACTATTAGTTGCATCGGATTGCGTTTGATTTTGGGATACGTTCGATTTATCGGCTGTGTGACACACTTCCATATGCATTTTCAAGTGATCCTCGGTCGGACAAAAAATATTTGTGCACACTTTGCATCGGTATAATCTCTTCGAAGGTTCACTCGGTTGAATGTACTCGTGCAGAGCTTCGTGTGCCTTCAAGTCTTGTTGGGAAGAGCATTTATAATTTTTACAAATCCGACAACAATAAGTAACATTCGTTACATACATCGGCAATGTGTGCATCACATTTGTCATATTGTTAAACGGTGCACCGTTGTTGACTTGAATTTGAAAAGTTTGCGACGTCGCGGCTAACCATTGTGGATTCTCCATTGATTGATTCGTGGATAATCTGTTCCCCGAGCTGGTCGCAGTTGGCATTGAAGTTGACTGTTGAAAATTGTTGGAATTTTTATTTGGTTGTACTGCTGAACCCGGTTGTTGGGAATTATCGACACCTTGCACAGGTTGAAGCGCGGGTAAATTATTGCCTGAGCCAGAGTCGGCCGTAGTCGCAACCGGATGTTGGAATTTATTTGATATATCGACTTGTTGAATCGTCGATAAATTGCTACCCGATATCGTAACGGATGGAATTGATATTGATTGTTGAAAATTATTACAATTACCATTTGGCGTTAGTGCATTCGAAACGGACTGTTGAGGGTTGTTAGAAATTTGCGATGGTTGAAGCGATGATGAATTATTGCCGGAACTAGCCATGGGTGGAATCCAAACTGCGTATCGAACGGCGTTAGAATTGTCAACAGATTGGAGTGGCGGTTGCTTACTATTTGAATTTGTCACTGATGGCACTGTAATTATTTGTTGAATGTCGTTGGAATTATTATCCGATTCGCTTGTCGGATCGAGTTGTTGAGAATTGTCGAAATTTTGCACTGCAGATTGATTCGAGGATGAATTGTTGACCGAGCTAGTCGCAGATGAATTTGAGACTGGTTGTTGAAAGTTAGTTGCAGTGTCAGATACTTGAAGTTTCGAAAAATTATAGCCCAAGCTAGTCGCAGGTGGAATTGATACTGATTGTTGATTATAGTTATTAGAATTATTTTCTGGTCGGAGCGTTCGGTCCGGACGTTGAGAACGGTTGATAATATTTGGCAGTGGTCGAAGTAATGGTAAATTATTACCCGATCTAGTTACAGACGGATTCAGCCCTTGGCGTGGAAAGTTATTTGGCTTCTCAGCTGACTGAAGTGACGCTACTATTATCGAATGTAGTCGTTGAGAAATGTTGAAATTTTCCACTTGTTGAAGTATAGATATATCAGTTCCGGTGCTGGTCAGGGATGGAATCGAAAGTGGTTGTTGACTGCAGTTGTTGGGAAATTGAACTGGTTGAGCAGTCGCTAAATGCTCAATCAATCTGGCTAGCTGTTGATATGAAGATGGATTTTCAAAATGAGCAGCTTCGTGTCGACGAATTTCTTCTTCCAATTCAGATTTGAAAGTACGACAAACCCTGCATTTGAATATTGGATGATAAATATCTCGATGACTGATTAAAAAATGATTCTGCAGCGAGCTGAAAGTCGAACATTCATAGATCGGACAAATCTTGCATTTAAGAATAGTTTGACCAGATCGCATTTTCAATACATAGTACCAATTATCACTCAACTTTTGAGAACTTCGAACCGGGAAGTGTGTCAATACGTGTAGGTTCCAATCAGAATCATTGTCGCTTTGATAGTTCTTGCAAATTGTACAAGAGTATTTAAATTTTTTATTTTGGGTAGAGTCAACGTGTGCTGTACAGACATGTTTGTTGAGATTTATTTGCGTGTCAAACTCCGATTTGCACTTGCTACAAGCGTATGGTAATAATTCTTCCAAATTTTTAACACGTAGGAATGCTGGCCTTTTATTCTCTTGTTGATTAGCTTTTCCCTGTTCTCCTTCGAGCAAAGTATTCTCTACAACGGGCTTTACATTTTCCACATTCGTTTTCACATTCGTTTCCACATTCGTTTCCACATTCGTTTCCACATTCGTTTCCACATTCGTTTCCACATTCGTTTCCATATCAATTATTTCAATATCAGCAGAATTCGAATCATCGGACAGGTGAACTAGAACAGGATCTACTACAGTCGATTTGTCCGAGGAAACTTTTTTGTGCGTCAAAACATGGGCATCTAATTTGAGTTGATCATCAAACTTTTCTTGGCACGTTTCACAAACGTGACATTCAAGATCGATATCCGGCACGATTTTGGTTGTCGGATTTTCAACTGTTTTAGGACTTGCGACAGGTAAAGTTTTATGTGTTGCCAGGTGCTCATCCAATACGGATTGACTATCGAACCGTATTTTACAAGGTTTGCAGTGAAATTTAGCTGTAGCGAATATAACTTTACATGCAAGTGGTTTCTCTGGCGTGCCTTTATGTTCCGCAGAATGATGTTCAAAGTCTTCTACACTATCCATCATCAGATTGCAGTAATTGCAAAGAAATTTTTCTTGAATTACTTCATGTCTAATCAAATGTTCTTTGTAATCGGATATCGTCTCGTGTTCGGTTCTACAAATACTGCAAGTAAGTGGATTATTTCCTGATGATTTCTCCAAGTCCTTCGGTGCTTGAAGAAAACCTTTTATGGTATCGTGTTCCTCGATGTGAACATCGAACGTCGCCTTGTCTACAAATTCTTTGTTACATATGCTGCAAATTAGATTAAAAACCGATTTGGTATTTTCAACGATTTCAGATTCAGGAGCAACTTTTTTAGAGCATGCAATTTTTGAATTAACGTGTTGTTTAAGGTCGTTTTCAGTTTGAAATGGTATTTTACAATTGTGGCATTGATGATCCGCTATTAGAAGACTTTCCGTGGGTTCATCTTCGTCGACAGATTCCGGGTTTCCAGTTTCTACAATCTTCACTTTCATTTCGTTCGGAACCGTATAATGATGAGCTATATAAAGTGGGTTGTCCCGGTGATTGGACCAGTGTGAATAAAACGAAGATCCAATACTGAAGAAAAACATATTGCAATGTTTGCAAAGTAACGATGTATTCAGGCCAACGTCAAGTTCGCCATGCTTTGCCACATGCATGTGCATCTCCTCTAGATTATTTAAAATCACGCAACATTTACTGCAAAACATTTTAGGTACAACTAAGGTGTTATCCCTCAACTTGCACGAGGTGTGATTGTAATGATTTTTCAAACATCTTCTCGATTTGAAAAATGTTTTGCACTGTACG
This sequence comes from Macrophya alboannulata, assembly GCA_949628255.1. Classification (NCBI taxonomy): domain Eukaryota; kingdom Metazoa; phylum Arthropoda; class Insecta; order Hymenoptera; family Tenthredinidae; genus Macrophya; species Macrophya alboannulata. The sequence goes on along the minus strand of OX451210.1, from coordinate 16,107,093 downwards.
CAAGCTAGTGCAATTTCAATTAAAATTCCCCCAGATATTTCTAATCTCTCATCTTTGTGACACATACAAATGGATACTTCAAAATTCTGAATAGCCGGAGGTGATTTCGGCGAAGTATTAGTAGTCTCTGTCGATTCAGATGTCAGCTGTTCTTCATTATTAGTTTTTTCTTTCTCCGGAGTGCCGTTCTCTAGATTTTCACGAACCTCAGTGCTATTTGACGGGATATGTATTTTAGCCATTGCAGCTTTGAAAGCATCCTGCAATTCTTGTTCCGTGTGTTTGTACACATGCGAGTGCAAGTCTTCTTCAGTGTCGCAAGTCAATTGACAAACGTCACATTTGTTATGATTATTCATTTTCGCTTTTCGCACTAGATTTTCTATTTTCAATCTAGATTTATTTTTTCCAACATTGTGTTTCATCCTCATATGATTTGTGAGACCAGATCTTCTGTTAAATTTTGCGTTACAAACTTCACATGCGAGAGAATCCCTTTGATCATCTTCTGAGTACCCGCAATGTTCAAGATAATGTTTTATCGCATTTTGATTTTTTTTATTAAGCGGTTTATCACAGATGAGACAGCAACCTTCCGTACGTCTTATATGCACCTTCAAATGTTGCTCTAATCCTCTAATGTTTCTATATGGCTTCTTGCAAATGATGCATTCTAGGTTCGATGATTCTTCTGTAGTTTTGCCGGTTTCTTCATCCTGTAGAATTGTGCTACAAGCAGAACCGTTCGGAGACGATGTACCTGGCGTTACGTCTCCTACCGGTTCAGGATTCGAGTCACTATCATCAGTGTCTATAAACAATTGTCCGTCTTCCTTCGAATCCGTTGGACGCTCATCTTGACAGTTTGAGTTCTCACGATCTTGATTATTAGACTCAACCGGAATCGGTCCGCTAGATTCTTCAACGGGTTTTAATGATATCAAATTTGTAATCATTAACGTACTCGTTGGTTCTTCTAAAACTGTATCACTGCGCTTTACACCATCAAGTTTTTTCTCTACCATTTTACTCACAGTCAATGCGTTCTTTTCACTTAAGCAAGTTCCGATTTCTGTATCACCGGATTGTTTTGAAGGACACTCTCCGCTTTTTGAGTTGAGTAATTTTATCAAATATTTATTGCTGTCTCGAGATTCTGTTGAACCTCTGTCACTACTGCTCAAGTTTGCATCTTTCAAATTTTCTGCCATACCAACAGGACTGCCATTTCCAACTTTCGGGGATGTTACTGTTTTATCTTTCGTTGTATTCATGATGGGAATAACGTCCGAGGTCTCATTTTCGCCTATGGTATCATCTGTTGTCGCTGTTGTGCCGATTTCGGTCGCGTTTCCAATGATGTTATCCAACCCTAGCCAAGAACTATTTTCTTCCATAATCTCACGGCTTATAAATGTCATGCTATTTGCCGGAATATGCCGTGGAATCTCCTGTTTCAAATAATTTCTTGGAGTTGCCAATTTTACCGGAGATATTATTACAGATACAGGAGCTGGATGTGTATCTGACCGATCTATGACAGTATTTGAACCCTCGTCTGGTACTGAGTTTTCATTTGGTGCATTTCGTAGTTCGTTATCACCGAGCAATACTTCAAAATAATCCGTGCGTGGTGTGTCGTCATGTTTTTTTGTCGCGGATACTTGAGATTCGTTTGATTCCATTTTATCGTTGATCAAGACGGTACTCTTTCCCGTCGAAAGATCTTTCTTTGACAACGAATTCGCAGACTTTATTGATTTTGGCGTAGTGTTTTTATCCCGAGTTTCTGAAGAATGATTTTCGGATTTTTCCGCATTTTTAAGTGAGGATTGGGATTTAGCAGCTGGCTTTAGTCTTTTTAATTGCGGAGATCTGTGACTTATGCAGGGCGATAAGTTATTTCCCGTTGAAACTTTATGAGTTTGTAATGAATCACTAGAAAGTACTTCCACGTGATGGACCGACAACAAATTTGGAAAATCAGTTGATGATTGTTCATTATTCGTTAGATTTTGTCGACTATTAGGTGAAAAATCATTTTCAAAATTAGTGGAAGACTGTTCATCATTTATTGATAATTCGTTTAAGCTAGATGAAAAATTATTACTAGAAGGGACTGTTACGTTTTGATTCGCAGTTGGGGTAGTAAAATTGTTAATAATAAAAAAGTTGGCGTATTCCTGAGTTGATTTTTCAATTTCGGAAGCAGAATATCCCGAACCTGGTATTTTCAACTTTTTGAAATCAATCAATGACACGATTGCGGCTTTACAAATACCATGTTTCTTTTTTAACATTAAATCGTTGCCGATTTGATCGCATTTACTCTTATTATTTTCCGATACAACTCTGCTTTTATCGATTTTAAAAAAGTAATCTGTAATTTTGGTATTTCTACTTTTATCAAAACCATTTTTACTTGGATCTTCCTTCTTTGTATCGGAAAAATCTGCTTCAAAATCAACATCTGGCTCGTACGTATCTATGCAACGATTTAAAGTTAACTTACCATTATTACCTTGTTTGGATGTACTTGGATGTGCCATGCCTTTCATTTTTTCAAGTGAAACTCTCAAATTTTTAACTATTGGCGCTTTATTTTGAACTTTGTAGCTTACCTTTTCTCTGCCATTTTTATTACCGACTACTTGTGGTTCTTTCAGTGCGTCTTTTTCATCCCAATGTCTAGATGCGGTGGCTTGATGGCGAAGTGGATCTCGATCATTTTCTTCGCTGCAATCCGAATCCATCGAAGTATGTTTCTCTTCAAATTTGTTGAGTTTCAAAATAGGTGATGCAGTGTCTTCGGTATCAGAGAGTTTTCTCTTGATAGAACGTTTAAGATGATTCACGTTGCTTTTATCAGAATCTTCTAGCTGCGTGCTTGTGCTGGGACGGTGATGATCTTGTCTACGATCTTCATTTTTTTTGAGAGTCTTTCTTTTACGTTTTAGTGAAAGATTGAAACATTTGTTTGATAATACTTTAATCTCAGAATCGTCCGAGCTAATCCTACTGCCTTGAATTTCTTTTAAGTCTTCATGTTGCAATGTTTCATTACAATGATCTTGTCTACAAGATTCAGGCTCTTTGGTACTAGCAATTTTTTCATTCGATACCCTTCTCAGCCTTCTCAGGGATGATATTGTTCTTTCAGAAACTTCAGAATTAATACCAGTGTCTTTGGATTTCTTTGAATTATCACTTTTCAATATTCCAGTGCCAGGATATTGCCTGCAATTCTCATCTTCTTCCTTATCAATAATTTTAGTCTTTTTTCGCGAAAGGCTCGTGCGCTTTGACAGGGATACTTTTCTCTCAGAATTCTCTGTACTAATACCACTGCTTTCATGTTTGTTAAAATGTTCAATAGTATTAGAATTGTCGGAGCCAGCTTTGTCATCATCAAGCGAAGAATAAGGTTTATTAATTCTTTCATTAAAATAGCTGCCGTTAGATTCATTGTCAGATTGAATGGTTTTGTCCGAAGAACTGGTACTTTCAACTCTATTCAGTTTCTTTCGAGTTCTAACATTGTCCACTACTTTGCAGTCAGTCTTCTTTGAATTAGGATGATCTTTCAAGTTTTTAGAAGACAAAAATCTTCCATTCCTTTCTCTCTTATTAAGTTGACATGATCCGGAAAGCTTATTTCTCCGATAATTTATCCTAACATTTTTTACACCTAAATTATTCCTGGACAATGCATTGCGCAATTCCTCATCGGATAAACGTTTTAATATCACAGAACATGGTTTACATGATGTCGTATCCGGATGGTTGTTATATTTACTGTGACTTTCATCGTCTAATTGCTTCGAATCAAAAGTCAAATGACTTGTTGCATCGGAATCATAGTTTAAATTCGAATTGTCGTAAAATATTTTAGTTTCGCTATCATGAGGAGAGTTACAAGTATTTCCATCGGACACATCTTCGTCATCAATTATTCCGTTGTTTGTAAAATACTGCAATTTCTGGTCAGGATTAAACGCGCTTGAGCTGCCACGATTACTGTTTGCTTTAAAGTTATAACGGATTTCATAATTTCGATCCTCATTCCTGTTCCTGGAAGATTCCATGTCGAAAATCTTCTATGAAATAGAGAATATATTTCCTGGATGTAGACTAGGTCTTGCCGTAAATCAGAGGCGCCATTGTATTATTCATCGATCGTAGGTTGTAAGCATGGCGAATCCAATTTATCGATTATCAACAGCTGACCATCTGAAAAACAGAATGCAACATTCGTTTTAAATTAATTTACGTTGCATTAAAGTCTCGGGATTAATAAAATAAGAATTAATATTTGTTTGCAATAGAAAAATAAATAGATATAAAGAATTTTAATCATCCAATCTAATTCCTTTCCATCCAGATTTCTGAGCTTGCTTTTTACGAATGAAGAAAAAGAAAACTATATAATTCCATTTTTTTTTTTTTTTTCTTTCATTTTTATCAGGATTTGGATTTTATTATAAAAATTATTTTTATGATATTCGTTCAGAAATTCTTACCGTTCTTGAACGAGAGATACGTGGGTCAGGATGTTATGAAAAAAAATTTTTATACGTATATATGAAAATGGGCTGATATTTGTTACAGTTCTTCATACAAATACAGTAATTCGAAAATCAACGAAGTTTTCTTTGTGTTCTTTGAGGTTAGGTCGTCTTTATGACGGAAAACAAAATGTAAATGTTCATCCATTTGTTTCGAGGTTAAATGACAATAAATTCAAATATGTTTCGGAGCAGATTAAAATCGTGGGAATGATAAAAGTGAAAAATAAATTAAGAAAAAAAAATGCACACTGACATTCCAGCTAAACTACAAAATGTCGAGACATTTATTTTCAGCTTTCACCAACGGGCCAAATTTGTAGACAATTAATCACTTCTTTTTGTTGAACGGACTATTTAAAAAAATTTATTTATTGTTTATTTTTGAACATCGTGTTAATATTTATGGTTTACCGATATTTTGAGGAACTATAAATACGTGTGTAACAATACATGGATGTAAAACTGCGCAAATGATGTTACATCCAGACACCGTGTAGAAAGCTTGAAGCTTTGTGACCGTAGATGGATGGATAAATAAATATAACATGTATGTATAAATGAATAAACAAATGAATGAATGTGAATATTAATATTTTTGGCAAAAGAGTAACTTAAATAAATTATTACAGAGGTCGGGGAAGAAAGGCAAGGACTGAAAGATATGCTAACCTTGAATTCCTAGATGCCGTAGGCCTGATTTCGAACGTGTATACTATGTATATAACATTTCACTTATTATTTAACACGGACTGTTCAATCAACGCGCTATATTATTTTAACAATCGTGCCGATCGACGTTTTACACAAATTTTATTTCAGCGTAAATAACAGTCTGGTTGAATTATACAACTATTTTAACCACTATTTTGAAACGTAAACAATATGAATCATTACGCATTAACGCATATCTCAAATAAATGGAGCAGAGATGCGGGCACGGCGCACCGCGCAAGGCTGGTTTACGATCGCCGCTTGACGCCTTGACCCTTCAAACACTATACGCGACCATCTCTACACAGATGAGCATAAGCATGGATATTCTTTTTGTTTAATATGAATGTGTAACGGTTGCGACGTAGTTAAGCATAATCGGCGATTGCAAACCGAGCTTTACGGCGGGTCAGAAAATGCCATGTCTATTGTTAGTGCTGAGCTGAGAGTAGGTAGGTTTCGGAACGCATTTTATTACTCTCTGAATACGTAACGATTGAGCTATGCATACCTGTGCTCGGTAATCTTACCCGCATTCTAAAATATCGTCTTACCACTTCCCCGCTGACTTCGCTGCTGACAGTATACTTTCATTTTGAAGCAAATCACAATACAGATAAACACATGTAAATAATAATTTTGAGATTGAGAAATAAGAAATTGTTAGGTGCAATTATCATGTATTCAGAATTTCTATGCTGAAAGATAATACATCGTTGTCATTTCGCTAAATTTGGCGATAAAACAAAAAATATATAATATGTATATTCTCACACATTTCTGCCATAGGATATATCCGTAACGTATAATTAGACGATCCTTCACCATATTGAACTGAACGTAGTCCTTCTCAGAAGTTATTTCGTCTATGGTAGAAGAGACGTCTGCTACATAACCTAACCTTAAATTAATCCCATGGTTTAATTTATTTCGGCTGTAAGATAACGGCTAAATTACGTATCATTAATTGTTCATTGTAATGTCTGTGAGTTTATGCAGTTTTTCTCAACCTCTGGATCGGATTGTTGTTTGTGTTCAATATTTATAAGTAGTGTCGGTAGTGAAGAGGTAAAATTGTGTAGAATAATTTAAATCGCCCGCGGAAATCAAATTTTGCTTCTATCAGATTGGAAAATATGATTGTAATTTATTAAATCAGCGTTTAAATACGATCGAAGCCGTCGCGTTTGAAGCAGACCTGTAGTCTAGTCAATCACAAGAAGTAACGTACATAGTTTGTAATATTTCCCGTTCGAGTTAATATGACGGTAGTGGGGATCGATTTTGAGGCGAGGTGGGGAATCTAGTGTTCGACTTGAAAGTGTTCCACGATTCTTCTCACTACAGTCTTCGCTATGGCGTGTATAGGGTCCGGTAGGCTCTGTGCTCGTGTGGAGAAATTGTGCCAGTTTGGAAATTTCACGCAGGTTCGAAGGAAAGTTTCAACGGCATGTGTGAGATTTCGTCAAGATCTACCGCAGTCCGGCACGACACTGGTACAACATTGCCAGGTACTGTCTTCCCCGTTTTTATATATATATTTCTTTTATTATTCTAATTGAATAACCTATTATATAAAAAGAAAGCTAACCTGTCACCTGAAATATAATCTTCCATTTGAGCCTATCGGAAGACTTGAAAAAAAAAATAAATAAAAAATCTTTAACACTAATTATCCATCGACTGTTACATAAACTAAAAGGTTCACGACAGTTTATTATATTATTCGTGAATTACAAGAAAAGCTTTTGAAGTTCGAATCAACGATCTTACGTGACTTAAAAGCTGCTAAATTACATAACAATAAATGCAACATGGTTAGTTTTAAATAATAGCATCATTCGCGATGAAACTTAGATTGCAATTGGCCTCCGGCTCGTGGCGGGATTTGTTGAAATTTAAAACCCTTTAAATTTATTCATCTACAGATTGATATACCGCGAATATTACACCGTTAAATAAACCGTTCTAAACACGTCGTTATCACTCGATTTGTATACTAAATTATTTATACTTTCTCATAAAATAATCTATTACAAATTTTCACTGTAAAATTCTTCACTTGTTTTCAACCGTGTCGTCAGCTGTTAATAGCAGACGATCCGTCTACAGCGCAGATGCCGTCTGCTAGCACGCATGTAGTTTATAATATTTTTTTTACTCTTGCATTTATTGAACAATCTCGTATAGTTGATCTTAAAAATTCCAAATTGCTCCCTTTAAACCTTGTCTTACCCTTCGATACCTGAAATCCATATTTTCGAGTTCTTTTGACGCACAAAATTCAAGGTTATAAATAAAGCTGCGCGTGTCTGACCGCCATATTGAATCTGATTAAAAATAGCGCGTAATTCAAATGATTAGCTTTCTCAAACTGCTGTTACTCTCGCGAAAGTTTCTGTCTTCGTTTCTATTAGCGGTTTCGAAATCTTCGTTTAGTTAAGTAAATCTGATTTTGCGCTAGCGTTTTACTTATAAACGCGCGTAAATAAATGACTGACGCGACTCAATCCTCGACCCCACTCTGTATATTATAAATAATATACCGAAAGTCCATTTGTATACATATCAGCGGGATCCTATACCCATATCGAGCGTCTGAATAATTATTATTCATAAATTATGAAACTAAATAAATACAGACATAGTTTAGCGACGAGAGAGTGACTCTATACTCTCTCGTATCTATTCGTACATAATATTATTAAATTAGCAAAACTAGTCGTGCTGAGCTGAACTAAGCTGAGCTGCGGTACGGCCAATTTTCTACAAGTGGGCTAGGCGGATCTTGGGGATAGATTCTTCACAACATTCTTGACTTTCTCAACTGAATAACTTATACCTATAGCCAAGAAATTCCTATGCGTTCTCGCTGTCACTTTCTTATACTTTTCATACGCTATGTGGATATATATCTATATCTATATTTATATTCATGTTTATATCTATATCTATATATATATATATATGTATACCGTTGAACTTCACGACTCTCAAACGCAATTTAATATTCACTAAGAATGTCGTTTTCTCAACATATTTAGAGCCCTACAAAATTTTCTTTACTTCAGGGTAATTAGCACTTCGACAAATCCACTAATTATCCTTCCAAAAACCAATAAACTATACAATGATTCAAAGCTAGTTAATATTTACAATTATAGTCTTGCATTTAAGAAACTCGCAGTATTGCGTTCATTTTCTTTCATAAAAAAAAAAAAAAAAATCAGTTAAAATTCGAATTGATTATTATTGCGATTATACAGAAGAAAATAAAATTTCGTGTAATTGAATGAAATATAGTTATCGAAGGTTGTTTTTTTTTTTTTGAAATTTTGGTATTTGAACAAAGGCGCGTATTATAGAGGTGAATGGATACGTAAGTGTTAACTGGTACATTCGTCAAGCTTTTACGAATTCGTACTAGATACATCATCATATACGTGCATGTATACGCGCCATAAAAAAAAAAAAAAAAAAGAAAAAGAAAAGAAAAAATCGTATTCACTATACCTATGATGGCGCATGCGTTGCACGCAAGAGAATGCATGAATATTTTCACAATACAATTAGTAGCGCAAGAAATTACTGCGGTCTGATTAGCATATAATAATCGCATCACAGCTGACAGCCAGTAGTGAACTTTGCGTCGTCTTCATTTGCACTGCAATGTCGTCGTCTTCACTTTCGCAATGTTTACTTGGCCAATTATTCGAACTGTTCCAAGGTGTCAAGGTTTCACTACCGAATTTTGCCTCGTTTCTACAATTTTTTTTTGATTTTTAAACTTGATACAAAAATTCCGTTTTTTTCTCATTCAGGTAAATATATTCAGTTCTTCCAAAATTCTTCCATTAATCGTTTTGGACAACGAATAAACTATTCACTGGTAATATCAATCAAATTTTGACCTGAAAGAGGATGAAAGAAATCCAAAAATTTCCCGCATAAAAATTCCCACCATAATTCGAAAGTTTTTTTTTTTCTTGTTTCAATTAATTTAATCAGAAATGTAGTATTTTAAATATTAATCGAAGAGATTATCTTTTCTGCCTTTCCGACGTCACTTCCTCTTCCTCTGCTTATCATTTCCGTCACCAAAAGAAGAGCTAATTATTCGTGGCTTCAGGTTTGAAATAAATACATAATATAAAATAAAAATATACCTATACGCAGCTGAAAAAATTTATATCTAGACAAAATGATTTGAGGCAATTTCATTTTTATTTATCCAAAAATCTCAGAATATTATTACATAAATTTGGTTTCGTTAACGATGAGAAATTTATGACCATTAGAAGAAACAAAGGCGTTGAATCATCTATTGTGAGTAATTACAAATTTCTCGAAAATATATCTCGTCACGTTAATTTCCATGAAAAATTTCCTTGTTATAAATAATAAACCGTTTGATTTTCTCTCTACAAGATTTCCTCGGCGATCGTCCGTATGGTTTTCTTTATATATATTTGGTATTATAGGAAACGTTCCAGTTGACTTACTTCTTTGGAAAAGAGAGAAAAAAAAAAAAAAAATAGAAAAACCACACACACATATATGCAGAAATACTCGGTTAAAAAATTCCACATAGTTCTTACAGGTTTGCTCTATTAACTAATCACGGAATATCGGACGACAATTACACAGTAATTACTCAGAGTCTATGTCATTGCCCACGCTAAGTAGGTATATGTATAATTGTAGAGCTCATACTCACTTCGTGATAATCCCAAAAAGCAAAAAAACAAAATTATTTCTAGGAAATGAGTAGAATTTTTTTTTATTTCTTATTCTCATTATATTTTAATGACGTTAAGCAATAATTTTTCGATTCAATTATCCCCAGTATTCGTAAGTTTGTTTAATCAATTCGTTAATTTCGATCTACTATATAGTAGAAAAATTCACAAGATGGATAGAATTTTTATTGTTTTTTTTTTCTTCTCTGTATTCCTGTTTCATTTTCATTGATTATTTCTCTGTAAAGGAGCGAATGTAAAATGTGGAAAAAAAAAGGATTTTGTTTTTTCTTCGTCGTTGCATAATCCTGTTTCTCTACTTCACTGCGTCAACTATATCGTATTTCTTAACAGTTACGAGTATATGTACATACACTCACAACTCGAGCGGTAACAAGTTAAATGATTTTACGTCATATACATACTCGTATATGTATAGAGTCAATAAGTGAACGAACTTTTTTATGAGACTTAAAAAAATGAAAAAAATTTTTTTTATTTAATTTACGATCTTTTTCTCGGTCGAAATGATTGGTCAAAAAATTATGCGTTGAGATGACGTTGTCACAATGACATTTTTTTTTTTTTTTTTTTTATTTTTTTTTTAGACAGGAAAGTTTAGAATTAACGAACCGATGAAGTAACTACGAATTTCCCCTCTCTCTCACACTCTCTCTCTCTCTGTCTCTTGTCCTTTATAACTTTACGCTGTAGCGTTTGACATCTATTTTTCATCCTTTTTTTTATTTATTTATTTATTTATTTTTGTTTTTTTGCCAAAAAACATCCTTGCTGTTACCGAATACTTAATAATGATAATAAAACGACGAATCGTTCGCACATAAGGTATATTATCGTGACGCAAAACGGTGGAACATAACTCTCAAAGTGTAAAAACGAAAGTGCAGCTTACCTACCCTGAGGCCATCGACCCTGCGGATATTAACGTTAACTTACATGAACGTATGATGAATAGTGACGGTTTTACCCATAAACGGTGTATATATAACTACATATGTTTCTTATTTTCATCGATTATTATTTTTAAACTTACAAAAAATCTCCAATTACGATAATAATTTCGTTCTTGTCAGGGTAGGATTGCAATACGTATACCTAAAAAATATTACGAAACTTTACATATTTTCGGAGGATTTTTTTTTCCAATTAATTTCGGTTCGGAGCCGCGGGTAGAAAATTCCGCGAATAATCATGTTATTATAAATTTACACGTTACGCACCGTGCGCCTAACTTTATACTAATAATTTGATAATCATCAACAATGCTATATGTATAATATAAAATAGTGTCGCGTTTGTACACACGTTTAAAAAAAAAAAAAAAATCACAAGGACGAACATACATATCACATCTATATAGAAATTAACTAACCATAACTGAATGCTACTGCAGTGTAATATGGGATGTCCCAAGGCTGATTAAAGTGACTTTTTATAGTACGATAGACAATGCTTATAGGACATTCTATATATATATATTTTTTAAAGAACCGACAAGTCATTCTACTAAAATTTAATCCACACGTGAAATATTCTACCATATAAATCGAAATATCAAAAAATATTTCAAGGTATCCGAACGAACTTAATTTCTCCCAAATGTCACCCAAAAGAAAAAAAGAAAAAAAATTGAATCATTTAAAGAATTTTACTGTTCTGGTAATTTTTTTTGTAATTTTTTCATTAAATTTTATGCATAGACTTTCATGCCATCGATACCTGGAAACCTATCATTACTATATTGCAGCTGCATGAGGTCGATCGTGAAAAAAGTCAGGGTATACATATAATGTGTATGTATATATCATATAGCATTGCAAAACCGTGCCTAATTCAGTTATTGCATGTATATGAACTGATCTGTAATGACTAAATTGATCAGAGCAAAAAAGAAAGAAGAAAAAAAAGAATAAAAAAGAAAAGGGACTGGCGTGAGTCTGTTCTATATATATTATAAACGTATGCAATATTGTCTAGTGAATTTTCACGTGGTATACCGTATAGGTATAATGCATATGCATACAGGTATAGAGTGTAACGTATGTATCTGACTATTGAGTTGAGAACCGAACGATCGCGGATCTAATTGAGCAACGCTATTATAAAAGTGTTTCGTATTCTTTAAAGGAATTCGCGAGCATTAGGTCACGATTAAGCGTAGAATATCAATGAAGTTAATTACAAAATTATAGATAGGTATATATATAATACGCGTACGTAGATATAGATGAATATTTTATAAATCGCGATGCATTTTAATTACTATATAGCTGTTTGAGGAAATTTTAATATTATGACAAATAATTGTATACCCCACCGAATGCCTACATATCCACTGACTTATTTCCCTGTTTCCGGAATTGTAGGTATTATACCTAGGCTTTTTTTGGAATTCATTTGAGTCACAATTTGATTATAGTATGAAGAAATTTATAGGTTCGGTCAAACGATCAATGAATCACGAGTCACTGCATAAAATATACGTTCGAAATTAGCCTTAAGCTGAAGAAAAAAAAGACAAGTAAGAAAAGTATTTATTTATATGGATATAACATGTTTAATTGATACCATATATTCCGGATCGTGAATCATTTTAGTGGATATAGGTATGTATAATTCCTGCGTCAATACGTACGCTTTCTGAATGAATGAATGAAAACGTTTTACAATTAGACAAGACGGAGATGTTAGATCCTTAACATGCAAGGCCGTTCTTTCCTATCTCACCACAACTGAGATTAGACGCAATTGTTGGTATCTGCAATGCAGAATAGTCAAGAACTATAAAGAATCCATTTTCCGGATAAGCTCGAGGAAAATCGGTGTAAAATTTGATTTGATTTTTATTTTATTTCTTTAAACCAAAAATATTATCATTAGGTATAGGTAAATTTTTTTTTTTTTTTTTTTGTCTTGCAGGTTTTGGTTTTGGGTTTTCTTGAAATAAAATGATACGTGTAAAATTGGATACAAATTGACGACATCTATATTTTCGCACGTACCTACAAAGTTCGATGACTTAGCAGCCGGAATTGACAGATTTTAAAAATTATTTCTTGAATTTAAAATCGATGTGTACCGAATTAATTAACATGGGTTCTGATCAGTGAATAATTTTCATTTAAAAATTTCACGATGTTTAATTCAATCCCAATGTTTGTCTAACTACAAAGAGAATTATATTCTCAAAAAACAGAAGAAGAAAGAAAAAAAAATTTGTTTTAAAAGACAGAAATAACCAGGAAGGGAAAATCCAGCAATTTAACTAAATGCAAAACGGTGTTTTATAATACTTGCAAGGCTACTCGTTCGCGTCTTCTAACTTGTATCTTTATGCTTTTTTTTTCTTTCTCTAGAACAGGATTTTTATTTTTTGAAGCAGCCACTTAAGCCTGATATCCTATTCGCATTTGGCGTTTAAATTTGGCAATTGACTGAATCGCGGATTAAAAAAATGGCAATTTTATCTTGATTTTCAATGAATATATTATAATTTTTTTTTCATATTTTTTTTCCCATTCGTATCCGTATTTACAGACAGTAGAGCCCGTGCCAATCCCATCCGACTTTTGACTACGAATCGTTGCGATTTTTTTTTAATCCATTGTATGTGATCATCGATCGAACAGGATGGGTCAGAAAAAGATAAAAAAAAAAATAAAACTAACCAAATGATTTTATCTTAGTTTTTGGCGAATCGATTAGAATTCCTAGGTAATTTTTTATATTCGTTCCCACGATATAAGGTGCGGAGAGACACCAAGATATGTGCCAATATGTATCATATATATACCTATACATGTATCATTTTATATTTTCTGCACATTTTTTTCTCCAACTGCTTAAAATCATTCAGGGGGAATTTTGCGTGCGTGCGTGCGTGCGTTTGTGTCCGATCGTGCGTGCATCTCTATAGTAAAATTGCGGGGACAAACCCGAAGATTACGTACCCTGAATGGCGATAAGTAGAGATTCCTCATTTGTAGTCAACCACGTGACTACTTTGGAATTACTGAAGGTCTCAAGAAAGGTGCGACGATACTGAATATATGTGTATATATAGGTATATATATACCCATCGCTATATAGGTACGCGACCTCTCGAATAGCAACAAATACGCTGCCTGAATTCCGGGTTTAGCATAAACGCGAATTCGACGGTGCAGTCAAAATGCCAAAAATTACTTTCAAACAAATTTGCAAGGTCTCATATATTTATCTGTATTCAACTCCTGCCGTTATTATAAAAACAGTTACATACCTCAGGAATCCATTTTTTTTTTCAATTTTTTTTTTCTCAATTAAAATATGAAACTTGAAAAATTATACTTATCCAAAATATGATTAAATTTCTTTATTACTCAATTAATCAATGATGATTATAGGGGTCATTTTATTTCGTACATTTTTATTCGGACCAAATTTAGTATATTAATACGTACAGTTCGATGTATATTTTTCGTAAAAGAGAATAAAAAGTGAAAAATTGTCGTATTAATTGACAGTTTGAAAATTTGTTAATATCCCGGAATTATACATCGTACTTATTATATATAGGCAATAAAAATTTATGTGATATTAGTCCGATATATACGACACATCATTTTTCTATTTAGATATTTTTATTTATCTATTTATTTATCTATTTACTTATTATACATATTTTATTTTTTTTTTTTTTTTGGTCAAATAATTAATTATTCCATAGACACGTCGATTGGGATTAGATATACTTAAATCAATCTTTGAATGTATAGGAATTTCGTCAATTTGAAGGTCTCAAAGCAGAATCGACTGCGTATATAACGGCGATAAAATATATATATATATACATATATAGTAAGCCGTTAAAATCGGCAGTATTAACGACGTAGATTTTTGACATAAATGTAGAAAACGGTCTGATCAATTTTTGAGGCGAGGCATCGGGCTTGGAATAATTTATACATAAAAACGACTTTAGATTTCATTTTTTTTTTTTTTTTTCAAATTATTTAATTAATTAATTAATTAATCAATTTAATGTTTCCGTATTCATGTTGTATATATATCAAAGTTGAAAAAACAAAAACAAAAAAAAAAAAATTCTGGAAGAAGAGGAAAAATTTTTCTCTGTGATAACATCGTATATCCATCTATAAGAAATATTGAAATCAAAACGTTCAAATATTCAATCCCTTCGCAATTTCGGAACCGATTTAATTATTGATAATATGCGTTTTTTATTCAAGGGTTTCCGAATTCAGGCTCGATAGTTTCTAATCGTGAAAAACTTGCGAGAGACGGATGATGATGTTGTGATATTGTGCAAGGAATATGAAACTGATGTGTGTATATCTATTACTGCATTATTTATTTCGAAAAAAAAAAAATTGATAATAATAATTTACAGCCAGCTCTTACAACGATTAACAATATTTGTACTTTAGATATATACACGCATATATATATATAGCAAATAATAGGTGTAGGTATTATAGGTACAGATACAAACTAAACTGAACTAAACTAAACTATCGTCCATCGCATATAATCGGGCAATGAACGCGTGTATCACTTTTACCATGAATCGGATTTGGGTATCGGGGCCAATCGGGTTTCATCCACTACCGACAACAGTATTTTCAGCTGCTGTTTGCGAGCTGTTCGAATGGAGAAACGCGTGTTCTGTCTATTCGAAGAAGGCGAAAGCAGCAGCAGCAGCAACAGCAGCAGGTCACTTCGCCACAGTTTATTCACTCGCACTTCGCGCAGGTACTTTGATACTGTAGCACATGTATCTACATTATACGTATACAACGAAAGTGTTTCAAGGGGAACGTTAACGGCCTAGAGAGGAGAGCGGAGCGAGGAATTAGATGACTCGCAAAAATAAATAAATAAATAAATAATATTCGGAAGGAACAGCAGGTTCAAAATCACTGTGAAAGAATTAAGAAAAAAAGAAGAATAGGGGAGAAAGAAATTACAATATCTGAAGCCAAGAATCATAAATTGAAATTTTCGTATAAAAAATAGAACTCTGAACCATTTTGCTCTGCATTTTTTTTTTTTTTTTTTCAAATTCAAGCTATCGAAAAAAAATTTCTAGTACACTGATAACAACCGATCGGTAAATAATTATTTTCGATGTGATTGAACCGCGTCGATTTTGAGTATAACTAGGCATGTAACTGGAAAAAAAAATCTAAAATCAATTTTTTTTTTTTTTTTCCTTGGCTGTCTCACGGATTTCAGTTATTATTTAAAACAGCGCTAGGCAAAGAAATGTAAGAAAATTTGGAATGTATACTTTGACGAATACCGTGGGCGCGGAGAACGTGCTAAAAAAAAAAAAAAAAATATGAAAAAGGATAGGCGCAACAGGTGTCAAGCCACACGCACGTGCCGCGAGGTAAAGTAAGATCATCATATAGGTACTAAAAATGGATGCGGATTTGAAAAAAAATTTCAAAAATTTAAATAATATTATATTCTCTGCGATAAGAATTATTTTCAGATCATATATTCGATGTTATATACTTTGAGGAAATTAATTACTAAGTATTATGGTTTTAAAATTCGATCCCTAATAATTGTTCCCTTGAAACAAACAAAAATCGATTTTTTTAATTAATTTTATTCATTAATCTTAGTAAAAATTTTGAGTTATAAAATCAATTTTTTTTTTTCTTTTTGGTTGTATATTTCAAACGAACTAAGAATACAAATTTGATTTTTATACTCTGATATCTTCTTCTAATCTCCGGTTCGAGCTTTACATACATATTTTGAGATTCTTGAGAAACATCGAAAAATTCTCTATTTTTTTTTTTTCTTCTGAAAGTTCAATTTAATTTTGTAATTTTTCAATCAGATTTTCTTATAAGTTTCAAGTATCTACGGGTGGGCCTATCTCACATAAAATCTTAGACTAATTATTTCAATAACGAAAGAGTATATAGACTGACTATCAAGTTTTGGTAGGGTCTTTCCTTATTAGGAGAACATCGACCTGCTGCTGCAGTCTGACTATATACCACCACATCTACTAGATCCGGTTCTCCATGGATTATTGACCCGCTTCCAAACTGAAAATAAATTAGAAAAATCAAAAGAAAGCAAAGATGGAGAGAAAAAAAAAAGAAAAAAAAATAGAAAAAGAAATGAAAATTTAAAAGGCTTAGAGAAAATCCGTTCGTATTATAGTATTCAAGATCAACGTGTTAGATATCGTTTAAAGCTCTTAGTTAACGACCATGTGTCATCCTAAACCTAAAATCCAAAAGTTGGAATGAGGATCAGGTAGTTTGATCGAGAGTCTGTTCACCAGCTTGTTAATTGTATAAAGTATAAAAGTGACTCCGGTATGTAAATAGAGAAAGATTTCTCTTCAATATACTACAAGCTCCTCTTGGCCATAGGCGCTGGTACTCGGAATATTTTATTTTAAGATAACTCTCGTGCCGTGGGAAAGTTTGGGTTCACGCACACCGAAAACCGGTTAGTGGATCCATTAGACGATCAGGATCTCTAGTTTCTAGGTTACAGTTGGGCTCAAGGAATTCTTCAACCGATTCTTCCTTGTTACTTTTTTTTTTTTTTTTATTTTATCATTTTTTTTTTTTTTTTTGCTTAGGGCTCAGATCTTTGATCGTAGATTGTCGTGTCAGTCTGATGCAATCCTTGTAGCTATATATGTATATATTTTTATTTTCTTCTTAAATCTAATCCATCATCGTACCTGTACACCACCTGTAATCATTTTGATTCATTTTTATTTTCCTTCATATCTGCAGTATTAATTATTGTATAATTATTGGGTCTGTGTAAAAACAGCATTTATCGTATGGTATTCTTTTCTTTTTTTTTTGTAGATTTTGGGTCGATTACCTAACCGTCATTTTGACCTATCTATTCAGTGAAGCAATCCTTATATCTACTCTAGTTCATATAGATTTTTTTTTTTTTTTTTCGTTCCTCGTTTCGTTAATTGAAATGCCCTGCAGCTATATGAATAATTAATTAATCGTATTTCGCTTATTTAACATCGATTCGTACACATGAAACAATAAATTAGCGAATCGTTCTTATTCTTCTTTGGTCGGTATAATTTTATTTCATTTCTGAATCTGATTTCTCAAATTTCTCAAGAAATGATAATAAGTGGAACAATCAGTGTTAATTAATACTAATTGGTAACTTACTAACTTTCATTATATCTATAAAGCAGATCTTTAAACGTTAGAAATAAAATAAAATAAAAATCGCCGTGAATTATGCAGGGAATATACCTAATATACGACTCTACCCTATTCGTATATTTGAATAATTAATAAATTTGACAGAATTAAAGTTTATTTTTTTTTTCTTTCGAATCTTCGACGATTGATAGATTCGATCGATTTTTATAATCATTATAACGCTTGCAATGTATCATTTCTGTATTTTTTTTGGTTCGATTGCATCTGTTAACCGTAATTAACTTTCTACAATTTATACTCTTGTCGGTGAAATTTCGGAACAGATTCGTGTATGGGAAATGACTTTTTGCTAATACGCTCGGCGCCTCCAGACAATATCTGCGATAGAACACGTGAAGATACATACATACATGTACGAAACAGAATTTCTAATGCCGTTTTTGATGACTGTGTAAACTTTGAAAGTATAATTAACAAATCCCCAATCTGTCTGATTCTTTAATCAGAAATTTATTTCTGGGCAAATACGATCGCTACGGTCGGTACGTATTTTACTATCCGCACAGAGTCAAGGAACTTGCGTATATCGATATACTGGCTCGGAATAAGGAACTCTTTTGAAAATTTGCAAGTCAGATGGCCCGAAAAAAAAAAAAAAAGATTGATAATAGACCGAAATAAAGACCTGGGTTTTGGGTAACTAATTACAGTACATGAATGTATGTACATATGTACTGTACCGTGAATGTAAATGATCCGTAACACAAACTGAAGGAATTCTACCAAAACTTTTCAAGTATATGTATGTATGTATGTACATAAAGAGTTTATTCAAGTTTAAAAGAGCCGAAGAAAAAAGAGGAGGGAAGAGGTAAAAAAAAAAAGCTCTGTACCTATACGCGTTCTCAGAAACTTTATGTATTTCCTAAAGTAGTGGAACAGGCGTATAGAAAACTCGGATAGTATAAAATTTCGAAGAATTTTTTAGACCCGGATTGAAGCTGGGTTTTCGACACCAAGATGTCGTTGTAAAAAACCTAATTTAATAAAAAGAACAAGATAGGAAGTAGAAGTAACGTAACATAATTCATGGCACGTTGTAAGATCTAACGCAAGATCTTGACCTTAAAAATTCCTCGGACTTCAGGATCTCGGTATTTCACAGTTCCTTTTATCCATGAAAACAACCTGGTACAGTTCAAGGATGATCTCCTATCCTCATCGTGTTCTTCACTAGACTTGTATCTTCATCCTTTTATACTTTCGATTGTGTTACATCGCATGACATTGTTTCTGGTCCATGCGGAAGGGCTCGGACGCGACGTGGGTCAAGGTCGGATCCCCAGTCTGAAATATCGCAATTTTGTTCTTGCTTTCATCTGCCAACTCTCCGCGCTTGTCACCATTACTGCAATTACTATCAGAGCGAGAGGGAAAGAGAAAGAGAAAGAGAAAGAGAAAGAGAGAGGGAAAGGGAAAGGTGGTAGGGGCATTATGGACAAGGTGTAAAATTATTACACGAAGTACAGAGAGATTTGAGAGAGTGACCTTGATTCGAGTAACTCGGATTCGTTCGTTCGTTCGTTCGTTCGTTCGTTCGTTCGTACGGTCGCGCTCCTTCCTTTGCAGCTATGGCATGCAGCATCTTCGGATAAACTTTATGTTCGGTTTTCTGTTGCTCGTTGACGATGTGGGTCACCACATCGTCGTCGTCGGGAGAAAGTTTCTACAGGTTGCTTGTCTTTTTAAAACCAAAGCTTGAACTATACTGTACACCTATACCTTCTATACAGATCTATAGGAGTATGACTAGGATCGAATAAAATTCGAATAAATAAAAAAAAAAAAATATTCAAATCAAAATTTATCGCTCGATTAAGTCATCATACTTCTTCTTCCATTTTTTTCTTTTATATTTATCGAGATACTGTACCACATATCCACCTATAATCTATATGACCCACATTTTTTCTCTTTCTTATTCTTTCAAGAATCTCTCCCTTCGTTAAAAAAAAATTTTTCTCGGAAAACTGTTAATATATTTCCGTATTAGATGTATTGATATTGATCGGAGTTAATTGACGAATCAAGAAAGCGTCTGTCTAATATTTGGTCATAATTTCTTTAAGAAAGATCTTCCCAATTTTGTTTTATTTTTTATTTTCTATGATCTTCGAGAGTTCAGAGGCAATCTATATAACGTTTCACACACGTGGAAAATATCACGGGCGAATAAATTTGTACACTGTCACGTATCCGACGACCAGGTACTGGTCTTTTCGTGTATAATAAAGAGGCGGCGGTCGTCGATAGCTTATAGTACGTCAGGAGAACCCATCGTGGCGTGAATACTGAAATTATATTTTTGAAAGTAAGGATTGCTGGAGGGGATTGACTGCAAAAGAATTGATTAATTATATGTACACATGTGTGAACGTGTACCCATATAATAGGTATAAACAACCATTGTTTGTTTTTGCAATCATTGTGCAAAAAAAAAAAAAACTGAAGAAAAAATTTTGAAAGATTCCCACAAATTTTATTTATTTTTATTTTTTTTTTTTTTTCAACAATTTTGTTGATTTTTTGAATTCTAAATCAAAAGACGATTCGCACATGCTAATTTCTTCGCTATACGAAGCTGCACATCCCACTAAATTCGATTTCGGTGTCCATTATGTACCATCTTCAGATGTAGGGATAAAAAAAAGAAAAATCTTGACAAAAACAACACCGTTCGAATATTGGACCCAATGGCAAAGACGTGGGCCTGTGAGCATGCAGGATTTCTCTATATAATATGATGGTAAAAAGTAAAACTGTAAAAACCGGAATCTGACGAATCGAAATGTTTAGTTAATTAAATAATTCATTGATTCCTAACGACGGATAATCGAGAAGTGTAGATATTTACCAAACTATCTACATCTTAAATATATACATACATATACTAAAAAAAACAAATTAATTGATGTCAAAGTTTTACCAATTTGATCTTACTTTCGTCTGACGTCATTTTCTCTCACGTTTCGCGATGCTGTATACTGCAGCTGATATACGATAATAAAAAAAAAAAAATAAAAAAAATCATGAAAAAAAGTCATTTAAAAATCGAAATTTATCCCGTTTATATATGTATATCATCGGTATACGGTGTCAGGCTGTAGTCTAGTGATAAAAATCACTTATCTACACGGCACATTTCTTTCCTATTAATTTACTACGCACGCGATCGGTATGTTTAAAGATTCACCGAAATAGAGGCATATATATATACTATACACGTAGATTTTTCACTCACACTCTTGGAGTGAGCAGTATGATAATTTTGATGTCATTTGAATAATCCATCGAAAGTGTTACTTTTTTTTTCTCTCTCTCTCTCTCTCTCTCTCTTGTCTTGAGGCAATTATCAATTATACTTGTAACGTATATACAAAGGCGTGTCGACATTGATACCTGACCAGTATACATGGGAAGGAACTAACGATTTTACAAAATTCCTAAATTATGAAATCATTATATTATATGGTCGTGTGTCACAAGCCTATGAAATATCGGAGATATATTGGTATATTGACAAATATTGGTACGTCATTTGAAAGATAAAGAAGACTAAGAAGAAGTTAAGAAAAAAATAAGGATAAATAAATCTTTTTTTTTTTTTTTTTTTGGGGTCAATGTTATAACCATCGTGGAATTTCTCTTTATTGTTATTTTAGCTGTGAGTAATTAAATTGATTTGTTTCATTAATGGATGAAACGTACATACATACAATAACAAGTCCTATTTATTATTATTTAGGTATAATTTTTCTTTTCTTTTTTTTTTGGTTACTGTTACGTAGCTTTTTGAGATGAGGTCAAAATCCCTCGTTCATGCATTCAACCTATTCTCCAACTTTATAGAAACTCTAGATAAACCGAATTGCAATATTGCATAATTCGTACAAGATATTTATGTAATGATAAACGTCTGGTCAACATTGATGATACATGCTGGGCTTAAAGGCTTAATAATTTCGCGGTTGACCTGGATATGAAAGGAAAAAAAAATATATATATACCTACTTACCTCTATGTATATAATATACATAAAAATTTTTGTTGCAATCGAAATCTAGACCAATACATTATAGTAGTATATCATTTTTGGAGTACGAACAGGATCTTGTATCAATGATATAATATCTTCTCTGAAATACAAGACCTGCAGCAGATCAACGAGTAAAGTATCGATTTTAAAAGGCAAATGGTCCTGTGAACAGCAAAGTATATTCAACCATATGGCACTTTGCTTAATGACATTTCGCCCATATACCTGTATTTCGATAAGACGTTGAAAAAAAAAAAAAAAAAATATAGGAGTATGCCTGTTTTTTTTTTTTGGTTTTTTTTGGGCTTTTTATAGTTTACAAAAAATGACGGTTTTGTGTCTTACTTTTTTTTTGTTTTTTTTGAACGTGTTCGTAGCTCGTTACATAACAGCAAATAAGCAATAATTACGTGGTAGAGATTTGCAGGTCGGGTTACGAGGCAGACAAATATAACGTTCGCTGAATCTCTTACATTTCGCTATTTCGAAATTTGCACATATTCACAGTAATAAAGCGAGCAAAAAAGAAATAAGGTTATTTCAGAAAAAGTAGTACTTGAAATAAACCGACATAAGAAAAAAAAAAAAAAACTATGAATAAACGGTAATGGATAAGCAAACTACATCCATGGGATGATATTTTGTATTCTCAATCATATACTCATTTTAATAACGGCACTTATATATCGCAAATTTATCTTACGTATGTACATCATATTAAATTATAATATGCAATCCTATACCTGCGCCTGCAGCAAATTCCTGTCTACACTATTCTCCTAAGTAAGCATGCAGCAATAAAACTGCAAATAAATATAAGCACAAACTTCTATCTTTGTATTAATCGTTTTACTCCGCGTCTCCTATACCTGCAAACCACATCTAATCGCAACTATGGTTGTTAGTAAATACCGCGAGTTTACTACTGCAGGGGTTACTGAATGAAATTTGTGTCAAGGTGCGTAGAACCGGTGAGGAGTAGTCTCCCATCATTATAATCAACTAGTAGATACATAGTATGAGAAACGCAGCGTTTCATTATTCGTTCTTATCAGGTGATATCGTACAGGAATCAGCTTGTAAAAAAAAAAAGCATTAATCGTGAGAAAATAATTCGATATAATTATATCGCGGACCGTATGTATGTACCTATACAAACTGCAGTCATAATTATTTCGTAATCTTCGTCATGTGTGTCTGTGTGTATCGCATGTATACAATTTCCGACATATACATATAAATGTAGATGGATATCGGTTAGTTATACGTTATAATCGTATGATTTGGTCACGATATGAAAGGTCTTTAACTCCAGAATGATTTTTTATTTTTTTTTTAATTTTTTCATCTCTCTCTCTCTCTCTCTCTCTCTCTCTCATATTCTTTCGAATTAAGAAATTATGTGCAACAGCAGAGAAGAGATTTGAATAAAGATTAATGAAATATGAATGATCCTTGTGATAAACGAATGATATTTTTATGAAAAAAAAAAAAACAGAAAAGAAAAGAAAAAATTATCCATCGTACTCGAGATTCAAAAGACACGATTATGATCCGTAATACAAAGAGCTGAATTTACACTGCAGTAGTTAGTAATTAGTACAGAGAAACGTATATATGCACATGCATAAGGATTTTAAATAATAATAATAATGTCGAAATCGTGAATTCCGAGGATATAGGTATACAATATAAATACATATGTATACTTATTTTCGACGTTTAGGTACATATATCTCGATTTATGATCCCTAATTGTCTTTCCCAAGTCCGTCTGTTCGCCTGTCTGTCGATATGTCTGTCAGCAGGTTTGTTCCTATACTTTCAGGCGGTTGTCCGTTTCGTAACCGATTATAAAGGTCACTAAAAGCCGCAAGTCTAACCATACGCATACACATACGTATGTATATATTGTACAGTTTGAAAGGGTATACCTACCTGCCTCAGAGATTATTAAATATTACCAACCGTAAATACTTAAATACTAACTAGGTTTCTGCCGCGTGTCGTTTTTAAAATGTTGTATATTGAAATTGAAGGAAAAAAAATCAAAAATTGAGCCAGAATCTGATTGATTCACTACTCGTTATTATCCTCAATTTTGATCCATTTTTTTTTCCAATTCATCCCTCCTTTTCTATTTTATTTGGAGAAATTTTTTTTTTTTTTTATGAATAATTGCTGAAATTCCTAAGCTGTTGTCTACTTCGGTGAAAGTTTTACCTCTTCTTGGCCTTGACGTGAGATCAGCAGTTACCACATACAATACACCTGCATACGTAGATTTTATTCTATTAATTTATTATTATAAAAAAACAAGAAACTGTAGTGAAGGAAAAATCAAAATTTTCTTGTCTTTTACCATAATCAAAAAAACGAAATTAAAAAAAAAAATTGACCTTGTTATTAATATTTTTCAATTATTTTTGTTACAGGTAAGGAAATGAGGATGTACATATAAAATCATTGCGGGAAATTCATGAATCACTGTAACTTTAATCGCGGTGAGTTTTTACAAAAGTATAAAGTTGATGAATAAAAATCTCGAAATACGGTATAATTATCTGGAGGCAGAGAATTTTTTTATTGATTTAATAGTAAAAATGTGAAAGAAGAAGAAAGAAAAAAACGAAAAAAAAAAAATTGGTAAGGTCGTTAAAAGGCTCCGTTTGAAATTATTGCCGGTTTTGAACTTACCAACTATACACTTGAGAGCTAAAGAGTTAACGTAATTTCTGGTTCTCCGCGGTCTCGTGGACTCTCGATCAGTCGCTGCTATACAATCCGTCTACTGCAGCAACCTGCTGAGCTCGGCCAAGCGCTTCGCACACTTTCTCTCGGTAGTTCAACAATCACTTGACTCGGGAGATTTGCGAATCGCGAAACGCGATATACACGGTCAATCGACAGAATTGCATTTTAGACGAAATTATTATCGTCCTGAATATGATAAAATGACAAAAAATATCATTTCTGCAGTTATTTTTTTTTTCATTTTCTCCCATTTTTGAAAAAAAAAATATATAATATATCCTAACGAGCTGTCGCTAGTTCAAAAAAATCACAATCGATTAATCCTGCAGTTATAAATTAATTCGCGAAAAATAGTGCGATTTTTTCAACCTCTCAAAGTCTTGCTTTCTTCAGGCAGCGATTCTACATCCTATGAACGTAGGGATCGGCAAAAAATAATTCCTGTGAAAAGTTACGGCCAATTATCCAAAATTTACAATATTTAGGCCACTAATTTGCAAATAACTTGGCCGACACGAAATTGTAAAAAAAATCCCTCCTTCACATGATGAGGATTTCTTTTCTGAACAAAATGAGCCCTCAACGACCTTAATCGGAACAACGAGGTGCCTAAAACCTTACGACAAAGGTTTTCAAAGAAAATTTTTTTTTTTGAGGTGAAATAAACTCTGGCTGACAAATAAATGCATTTTGGAGTACTCCGAATTTCCAAAACCAAGCTGTACTGGTTCCCTTAAACGTCTGCATGAATTTTAGATTTATATAGTTGCAGCAGCGATCGTCGAGTCTGCATTTACTTTTGCTTGGCGAAAGCAGGGCAATTCCTTAGAGTCTACTTTTCCCTGAACTTTGTTATTAAACGTACTGTGTACTAAAAGTAACGTGCAGTGTAAACTTGTTTTCTGTAAGTTCACGCGTTGTTAGTTAATAATACCTTAATGAGTCGTCGATTATCGCTGCAGAAAATCTCCACAAGGTATATAAATTAAAACGTAGGTATATATAGGTATATGGTTACTGCAACGGAGTAGTGGTGTATATAGCCCGCGGTAATGTAATAGCTGATTATCGTATACATATTTGTCGTTTTTCTTTCATCGATTTCGCTCCATGCCCGATTGAGTAATAATTGTTCTTCTAAAGGTCGTCAGGATTTATGATGCGCTACACGCATCATACGGCTATTAATTATTATTACAATTGTGAGAAAAATGAGAGAGAGAGAGATAGATATAAAGAGAGATGAAAAAAAAGACATCCATATATATAAAAAAAAAAAAAATGAGAAAGAAGATAAAAACGAATTGGCAACGTGCCGAATGTCGTAATCGTTACTAGTTTTATTAGTATAAAATATAGTTGTAGTGAAAATCGATGCAAATATTACTTCATAGAGAATTAATACTATACAATACGTAATGTATCAACGAAATTGAATTATTTTTTTTTAAACACGTTCAAAAGTCGTAGAAAAAAAAAAAAAAAAATACACTCTGATACTCGTCTCTCTCAGAATTTTGAAATTTTTCATAAATATAATAATTCTTTGTATAATTTTTAACGAAATTACGTGCAAACTGATAAGAACAGTTACTTAGCCTCGAACGTATACTTCTGTTCGTTGACTAATAACGATCCGTTATACCTGTTCAGTTCAAAATTCCTTTCGACTTTCGGCCTAGATATAGAAAAATGAATATTTTTTTCAAAAAATTTGATCGTTTACTATTACTCTAATTATTTGAATTTTTTTTTTTTTTTCCAAACCGAGTTGCCAAAAATATGCCGATTATAATATCAGTCAATGAAATGTACCGTAAAATACGCGGAATGTTTGTCTAAGGTGCGTACGCCCGGATATTATATAAACTAATCATTATTCAGAAGAAGAATTTCGCGAGTTTTTGGGCGAGGATCAAAGACTTGATTTTCAAGTATTAATACATGCTTATAATAACCCTTGAACTCCGCTAAAGCAAACTTTGTTTTTTAAATAGAAACGTTTTAGCGATATATACCTACGCTGCGGCATATGTATAATTTATCACAGGTATATTTATAATATTGATCGATTATAAAACGGGATATTTTATGTATGTATGCATGTATGTACCAAATTCGACACACAATTAGTTGAATTGCTAAATTTAACATTATCATATACCTATTGACTTAGGTACTTCAAAACCTTGGGATTTTGAATGGTTCGTACACAACTTCACGGATGTTGGCACGTGGCGAAAATCAGTATCTCAGACGTAACCAAAACCATCTAACGAAAATTGAAAAAAAAAAAAAAAAAAAAATGCGATATTCTTGGTTTCTTTTTCTGTCCAATTGCTACCAAAATTCTTATTTTTGATTTCTTTTTTGTTCAACATTTTATCTACCTTTTCTCTCGTTCTAGTGATAATAATCAATAAATTTGAAGAACCGAACGTAAAAAGAGTTCTCTTGCATTTTTTTTCATTCCCACGATTTCCATAGTTTTTTTTGTATACTTTGTTCGTTTTACTTTCTTTTGATAATTTTTTACCTCATATACTCGCGACTATTTGGACACACGTAATTACCACTTATGGATTCCAAGGGCTTGATAATTGCAGTTATCTAAATAAAATTGTGTAAACATCGACGTGGATATACCGAGAAGAAGTAATTCATTAATTCTTTTATTAAAGTACCGCACCGCCTTTTTTTTTTTTTGTTTTTTTTTGTTTTTTGACCGTTCGTTTATTTCCTATATACCTACTTTTCTTCAGATTTTTTTTTTTCTTTTTTTTCTCTTTTTTCCTCAAACAGGAAACCCGGGCCTAACAGAAATGCACTAGCTCCAGGCGATGCAGGTGTTTAATCAACCACGCTGCTCCCGGTCTAAGAACCGTTAGTTAGACCTTTTTTTTTTTTTTTCTTCCTAACCTTTTTTCGGGGTCATCTAAATTCTGAACAGACTTTAATAGCTTTTATGTTAATATAGACGCGTGATATGGAGATCAATAAATTGACAGCCAAAAGGTACACTTACTACCTATATACCTACCTATCTACCTACCCACGTGTAAACTTGTTATATAGTATCTACATATTAATAATTTAATCGAATTACAGTCATTTTTTATTCACTCTTAGAGATGACCAGGGGAGTTATGTATGTATACATATAGTATGTATACGTTACACTATATCTGATAATAAATTTACATCTTCATTATCTATGTACCGCTAGAATTTACACCTACGTTAATTGATTCATAATTTATTCTATTTGTATCTGTTTTTTTATTTCTATGTTTTTTCAAGAATTGCGATTGTTTCCATCGATCAGAAATATTCATTGGATATTCATTGATGAAAAATCTTGTAAAATTCTAACAAGTTACAATTATTTTATTTTTTTTTTCACCAAATTTCGAGTTTTGTACATTTATTCAAAAATAATTGAAAATTATTCTCAGGTAGTAAAATTGGCAAAATGATCACTAAACTGATCGATAGGAATTTTTTTTAATCGTAAAACTCCAATTACAACCTGTAACCTCGCCATTTCGCACCAGTTTCCTAATCACTCGCGATCAGTTAATTATCGCGTTTGAAAAACAGGCGCATGTATGTACATATACAAGACTCGCCGTATATGACTTCACTGAACAATTTCATTGAACATGACGTTAAAATATTACGACATGAGATAATGTCGATACTAAAGTAAAATTGCGTTATACGTAAGTTCATGATTTAGCGTTTTATGAACCGAAAGTAATTCGCGCGCGAGGATAAACTACGGTCAATTATTATCCGCCAGTAAATTGACCCGATGTATTTTTATTCTATATTTCGTATAAAAATAACAACCAGAAGGCAGAAATTCGGGAAGACAAACTCAAAAAAAAAAATGATAATCCATATGTATAAGAATCGATTTATTTCAGGATTTAGTTCGGTATATAACGATATTATATCTACGTACCCATTACAATCAAGTGATTTATTGTTAAACGATTGAAAAGCTTTAATATTCGTATCTGGCAATACGAATAATATGGCAAATACTTTTTTTTATTTTTGCAGATTTCAAATTAATTCTGTATATGAGATATTTGTCGATTACGTAATCCATTTATCCATTTATATATATGTACGAGAATTTTTATTTCTTGAGAGTTATATCGCAAAGAGTGCGGAAGCCTAAATTTTTCGTCACGTTCTTAATTCTCGCACTGCACGTAGGCGTTCCGGTACTTGTCAGAGGCCCTAGGGCCAAAAATGTCGAGATTCATGTTGAATAGTGAAAAGAAATTATATTTAATTTATGTTATACTAATTATAAATTAGTTGTCAGTCTTCTTTTATAGATAATTATTATACAAATCTTGAATTAAATCAGGAAATCTTTCTAACGGTTATTAAGTATACATCTAGGTATATATATGACTATATAGGTATATACACAAGTTCCCAGTAATTAATTCGTTCATAATATTTATTGCTTTGTAAATCAAAATTATATACCAGTAGATGGAGAGAAAATTATTTCTTATACCTATACTATATACTGAAAATTATAAACAATACCGAAAATTGTTAATTTGAAAGAAAAATCAATAAAAAAAAAAAACAGGAAAAAAAAAGGAAAACCGTATTTGTATTTTGTCGATGAATATTAATGACGTCGACGTATATATCGAAGTTTCGAGACGTATTAGTATTACCTCAAAAAGTTGCGTGACTACTTTTATATTATTAATAAGCCAACCACTTTCGAAAAGTCTGTATGTCAGTGATGGCCAGTGATATTTTTGATCCGACGTTACAATTTGGCAAAAAAATTAAAAAATTGAAAAAATTTGCATCACAAGATACAAATGCAGTCTTTTTTTTTTTTACCTCTTTTTCTTTGTCGTAGAAGTAGACGTGGAAAGAAAAGAAATATACTTCGATAAATGAAGTAAAAAAAAAATTTTTTTTTTTTTTTAAATTTCTTATTTTGATCTTCTGTATTTTACAGAATGTTCGTTTATATGTTTTTCGTTTGTTATACATGTACATGAATTTTGATATGAAATTTTTTTTTCTTCCAATTTTCGAACGATTAAACAAGAATGAGAACCCCTACGATCCATTGATGGGCCGGGTGGGTAAGGCGATTGCCCCGGGATAGACCACTTTCACATTCTTCTCCCCTCCTCTTATCAGGACATGAAGTTCTTTCGATGAACATATGAACCTTGGATGGCTACATACTTTTAAGCATCCTCTTCTCATCGTAGTGACTATAAGCGATTTGTTAATCGTGAATTTAGGTCGATTTATCAGAATGACGAGAATGATTCATCTCGTTTAAAAAGCAAAGAAAAGAAAAAATGAAAGAACTAACGAAAAAAAAAAAAAAAAAAGCTTTCGTAAATTATGAAAAATTGATAGAAAGTTACCCAAATCCAATTTAACTATATGATTAACGGTCATCCCATTAATAAACAAAAATTTACAACCGAGAAGAAAAAAAAAAATCTTATTTCATTACGTTTCATCTCAAGATTCACACTCTTGAGTTCCCTTTCCGTGTTATTGCCATTTGAAAACCTGTTTTTATTTCTTTTACTTTTATCTTGAATACAAAAAATGAAAACTTTCAAGGTACGAAGTATAATGTAAAAAATGTTATAAAATTTTTCAATTCCTTTTTTTTCTTTCTTCTTCTTCGTTTGGATATATATATTTTTTTTTTTATATAGAGATTAGAAAAACACAGGTGTTTAGAAAAGTGAGTGGTACAGTCGTTATTGGGAGGAAAGCAAAATTTCTTAATTACCGTATAAATCGACTGTTTTATAAGTTCTAAATTTATTTATTATACAACTCACGTCGCGAAGCTTATTTCGTCGTTCTCTTTTACTTTCTATAAATCGCGAAGCAAGGACGGGGAATACGTCCTCTCAGAGAGAGTCGATTTGATAAAACGAGTTTGTTGTTGTTTTTTTTTTTTTTTTTTTTTTTTAATCTTTATCGTTTTTTACCGGTCGATGGCACCTCGAGCCTGATTTTCCGATAATTACTCTATACGTACGATTCGTCACCAAGTATAACAATTAATGAATACAGAATCTATTCCGGAATTCTACATACGTATACGTTCTTCTTTTATTAGAAATGACAAAAATTATGTGAAATTATTCAATTATAATAAATTATTTATACCAAAGGTTAAAAAATATCGGATCTGAATTATCTACACTGAATTTCGAATTGCATAAATTTCTAGAACAAATATTGTGGTAACGATCTTCGATCTCAAAAGAAGAAGAAAAAAAAACAAAAAAACTACAACTTTTAAAATACTTCTGAAACTAGTATTACCTAACAAAATAAAAAATATATGTGAATATATTTCCGTATATCTATCCGTTCGCCATATATATAGATAAAATAAATATAATTAGACATATATAAGAATTAATTGCAAGATTTAAACCGAGCATGAAAATTAATATACATAAATTAACTTTTGTCTAGGTCGATTAGTATATTAGACAGATTTAGGTATGACGGATGAATGGAGCTGTGATGAATAGTTAAAGAAGTTCAAAAATGATAGTTTTATTCTCTTCTTTTTTTCTTTTGTCAAAATGTATACGGAAAGCGGAAATTATTAAAAATTCTGAGCACAATTTTTCAAAGTTTAAAAGGAGGAAATATATATGGGA
This sequence comes from Macrophya alboannulata, assembly GCA_949628255.1. Taxonomy (NCBI): domain Eukaryota; kingdom Metazoa; phylum Arthropoda; class Insecta; order Hymenoptera; family Tenthredinidae; genus Macrophya; species Macrophya alboannulata. The sequence continues at coordinate 16,075,320 of OX451210.1, read as the reverse complement.
ATGTTGTTGTTTATTATACCGTCAAGTCATGAACGTTCGAAGTGAGTGACATTGGAAGATTATTAGCATTGTTTATAAAATGATGATATTGCAGACTTCTGTCCGCCGTGTCATCCCGTCATTGATCCATACGGTACAGGCCATACGTGTAAAGTACACACATATATACCTCTATACCTGCTAACATTATTTGAAATGAAAGCCTCTACATGTGCGCGAGGATAAACGAGAATAGAAATTGCATTGGGGATTGGTATTTGAATTGAAAATCGAATTGGTATAGAAATATACGTCCAGTTGTGGCGCGCCATTAACGATGAGGAGAAAGTTTTTCAGTATAGCTTGTCATTCGTCGCAAGCCATATTATACCCATAGCGTTTTAACGAAAGCGTCAATATACTCACATTACTTATACCCATATACTTGATTATACATACGTTTATTTATATACTTACGAAATTATGACTGAGGAATTTTCAAATTTTCTTTCGTCTATTTGTCCCGTGGGCAGGCTTACTGCTGTTTCGCCCTGGAATCACCGATTCTCATTACCTAGAATGTATACCTTGATATTTACACATATCAACCTTCAAGGTCTAGTTTCAAACGCTTACAGCACTTACAACACTTTATGAATATTGATGCTACCCAAAATGAAGAAAAAAAAAATTTTCAATGCAATTAGCCGATCATCTGGTTACAAACTTTAAGATGAAAAATAATATATTCATATCTTCTACGTATTGTAGAACGTATAGATGATATTTAGATTTTTATTTCAACTCGTAGGAGTTGATGTAACCGTCTGCGGTCTTTAATAATATTACGCAAGGTATAGGACCGGTCTTTTACTATAGACAGCTGGTGTCGGTGGGCAGAGATCGGGCACAGCCCCGCTGACCGGTCCAACGATGTCGTAATTATCTGATAAAATAACTGTTCAATTTTTTTTTTCTTCTCTATACTTGAATGACGGAAAAAAAACAACGTCAAGAAAAATTATAATTAATAATAAATATCAAAAAAATGAAAGAAAAAAAAAAAACTGAAAATCCCAAAAATTTCTATCATCGAACTTGTCACAGCTTCGCGATCATTTCGTATTTTTTTTTTTATTTTTCGTAGACAACTTCTTAACAAATTTCGTAACACGTACAAAGAGATCGCGGGTTTATATTATATACATAATATGGCCTAACAAAAATTTTCTGGAATATTATGTATTATATAATAAATTTAATGTGACTTGATCCCGCGGCACTTATGTATCATGCAGTCCACTCGTCCTCGTCTGCGGTTTTTTTTTTCTTTTTTTTTTTTTCGAATATTTCATACTTTTGAAAAGTAACTGACGAAGGAGAAGCTGCACTGATGAAACTAAACTAGAAATTTTTACGGTCTTCTTTAATGACGTATACGCGTATATGCTTGCCACGTTTTATTGCACAATAATGCAGCCCGTTCCGCGTTCGTGAATATGAAACTGAAATTATTTTTGCAAATTCATTTTTACAGATGTATAGTACATATATAGCCTTAGTTATAATATCCAATATACACGATTTATTATTCAATGTTTTAGTTTTGTAAATATAATTTCTAGTCACACACAGCGTTAAAAAACGATGCAAATTTTATCGACTAAAATCCTAACGATTTTTACATATTTGCTTAAAAAAAATCAAAAAAAAAAAAAAAAAAAAAAAATAGCAAACCGACCGTAAAGTATAAGGTAAACTGTGTCGAGTCGCTATTTGCATCGATTCAAACAATTCGAATAGCCAAAACTGTGGCCTCATTTCCGGAGAAAATATTTTCCAGTATAATTTCATTAATTAGAGGTATACATGTACACACGTGTAATTTGTGTCCATAGATTAAGGTTAGACATTTTGTTTTTCGGTCCGTCTAATTACATCCTGGACCACCGTAGTATTTAGCCCACGAGTAAATCAGTAGAAGAACAACTCGGAGTCAGACGCTAACCGGTTAGTAGTAAAGCCACGGTGGGATCAGCCAGTAGTAAAATACAGCGTGGGTCAGCCACGAGCCAGTAGTATACTGGCCGAATAGTCAGACCGCGTAGCAAGAGCGTTCCTCGATGATTAATGGGTCGCTGGATTGATGAATCGATATTAAAACGTGAAAGAAATTTCGGCTACTTATTATTCAGGACTTGAGGCGTGCCTGTATAAGACTCTTATGAAAAATCGTTTGTTCAAGCTGTATTATGAATAAAAAAGAGAAGAGAAAAAAAAGAAAAAAAAAGATCAACACATATGCATGAACAAGTTTAACATCCGCATGGATAATGATGCGAATAAACACTTTCATTTCTTTTTTTTTTTATTCCTTTCATTTTTTTTATCTATCTTGTGTTTTATGCCAAACTTCGAGACGCACCTGTTTGAAAAAAAAAAAAAAAAAAAAAAAAAAGATCTACGAAAGTTTACGCGAATCATTGCGGTTAGCGTTGTGCTAACAACTTAGTGGGTTAAGTTGTCGTTACTCAGACTCTCAAGTGCAGGAGGCTTGTCTCTTTCGGTACTACAAAGAACTGTATAATGGTTCCTAAATTTATCACTTTCATTTACTGGCTGTATATATATAAATATCTATACATATATAGCAGAAATTAAATAACACGTTTATTTCTATTTTTATGTATATCATTATAGCATATAGCGTAGTACAGGTATACATATAGGTATAATCGCGTAAGAACTCGTGAACTAGATATTCATTTTTCTTTTTTTTTTATTCCCCCCCTTTTTCTTCCTTTCTGCACCATTAATTGCTGCATGTCTATACGTATCTTACGAATAAAAGTAATACGGTTCATTTTCTTATTTATACATATACAATTTATACATGTATATATATATATATATATATATGTTTTTTTTTGTTTTTCTTTATTCATTTTCAGAATGGGGCAAGGTCACGTGTCAGAGGCACTACGCCAGGTTCGAGAGCTGCCAGTTCAATGCAAACACAGCAGCCTGGTTCACTGCCCGAATTTCAGGTCGACCCTTACCGCCTTCTTGACGACGATCTCAAGGACGTCTATGATGACATACGACTGGTAAGCAACCTTTAGCTTTCACCAAGTCACTCGTTATATCAATTTCCACATACTAGTGTATTTAGATCTCCGTAATTATACATACGACTTTATCGTCAAATGAATATAACAATGTTATTTAACATGATCAAATAATTAAGAGGACGTTTTTAACTTATCGATTAATCGAGTGATTAAATTATTTATATTATTTTTTAAACACGCACAATTTAGGTAAGTACTATGCAAAAGCCAAGCCCTGGAGATTGCGTATTCATATGCATGTTTGATAATAGGCCAGCAATTACATAGTTCGTTTATGATTAGATATATATTTATCTCGCGCGTTGGGAATATGATTGTAATTTTAATGTCGATATATCGCGAAGTTAGGAATCGTATTTGCGATATGTATATTCATAATAATAAAAAAAAAAAATTTTTTTTACTCCAGCGAAAGCGGGATCTCAGTTTTATTTATAGTTTCACGGTCTGCATATCAGGAAACTTTTACCTTAGGACAAACGGTCATGTATGTATGTACATACATTCATACATACATACTTCTTTCTGTTTATTTTCATTTATTTTGCGTTTGTAGTTTGACGTTGATGAAAAATATATTTTTTTTCTTCTGTCTTTCATATGTTGTGGAAAAATCTAGTGTTTTTCAACTTCTGAATACATAATACAATTCGAAGAGCTATTATCTATATCTACGAGTTTTCGTATTTTACGCAATGATGAAACTGAGTTTAATCACGATTCTGTAAAAATCAAGATCTATAAAAAAAAAGAGATAGAAAAAGATAAAAAAAAAAAAATCAAGATCTATACGTATTTAAACCGAAATATATCGCAGGAATACTAAAAACTGGAATTGACATTTTTCATTAGCTAAATTTAAACTCCGGGAGGAAAAGATTACCCGCGGGTTTTCCCCTGGATATAGAAAAACAGCGATAATTAAACTAAAATATTTGTCCTTCGGAGGGACGGGGACTTTTTCTATTCACATTACCCGTTGCTCAATTTTTCTTTTATTTCCCCTCTTCGTGGTTTTCCTCAATATTTCCACACGTCGAATGCTTGCTGGACTTTTCCTATTTCTATTTCCCCGCAGCTAACGATGTTTGGCAATTCGTCAAAACTTCAATGCCAAAGCCACGGGGCTAAATAGTTTCCAAAAAAAAAAAAAACTTTCCCTTCGATAGTCCTTTTATTTTTCTTCTATCCTGTATATTATTGTTTGTGATTTTTTGAGGTTTTTATTTTTTGATTGGTTTGCCTAATCGATCGAACAAAAGGCTTTAGTTATCCATCCAGGCCTCGACGCACGGGTTCGAGAGTATAAAATATTTTATTCAATGATTGGCTTCTCTCCAGTGGAACTTTCTGTCCGTACGACGCGTCGCCAATGTGTATATGATTTGAATCCTAACGGGTAGAGTAAATTTTTTTTTTAAGCCGACTAAATAAATAAAACATACACATACCTATATACATACATAATTATTACGTCGCAATCTGCAGAGGCTGGTAGTAGCTGCACATACGTCCTTCGATGCTAATTACAATTTAGAAATGTAAAATCATCGGAATCGTGTCTGAATATCAGACTCAAGAATATTATATCACATCGATCAATTTGCAGTTTAGAAAATCTGGTATAAAATATTCAATCGGCTGATAAACGAAAAAAATATCGATAGAAATTTATAGTTATTGATATTTATACCTATATACGTCGACAGTAAATCTGTTTCTTTGCTCGAAGTGGGGCAGTAAAATTAACGTTAATAACTTATACCTATGCGATATGAAGAGTAAATAGAGTCATGCCTCTTTTACTTTCGTGTTAGGCAATCGTCTCAGCGAAAACAAAACACTATGTGGTAATATAGGGGATTGTCGGTATATAATATAAGATTAACGTTAATAGATTTGCGTATTTTTCTTTATATCTAAAATATTTTCAATCATCGTTCAGGAATTTGAAATAATATATTTTTCAACCGCACAAATTTGAAAACAACAAGAAGAAAAAAAAGAAAGTTGAAGATTTTTCGTCATCTTACAGGAACTTGTTCGAAACACGTCACAGGATGAATTGAAGACAATAGCAACATATTACTTCGATGGGCAAGGGAAAGCCCTACGACCAATGGTGGCCATTCTTATGGCAAGAGCCATAAATTACCATAAGGAAAGAAGGTTTGTTTCTAAAAAATCTATATATTTTATATACAATTTTATATTTATTTATGTACATATTTATTTATATTTTCTTTTTTTTTTTTTTCTCTCAAATTTATATGCCTACGTGATATTTCGTCAACTGCAGATTAACGCTGTATCATTATATACCACATATCGTGCGTAAACCATTTATCCAGCATATGAAATATATATATATATTTTTTTTTTCTTGTCATTACGTTTAGCGATCTCTTGGCATCGCAGCGGCAAGTAGCGATGATCGCTGAGATGATCCACAGTGCGTCTCTCATACACGACGACGTAATCGACCAATCAGACTTCAGGCGTGGAAAACCGTCGGTGAACGTGCTATGGAACCATAAAAAGGTAAAAAAAAAATTATGTAAAAAAATTGTCGATCTTTGAATGAACGGAAAATTGAAAAAAAAAGAAGAAATCCTTCTTAAATTTACAGTTCTCTAATTCGATTCGGAAAAAAAAGCTTCTCACATTTTTTTTTTCCAATAATCCTCGATAGAATCTTGATTAAGACTGAGGAGCGTTTTTCAAACGCGCGTGGAATGTATACCCTAAGGAGGTCAATTCTATGCGCGTCCGGACAACACTTTCTTGTGGATCCGGAAGTGGGACGAGTGACACCAAGTGTGACTCTCGAATTATGTACGTGATCAATATACGGGTGTCTTTTGGCGCCCGTACAGTTCGAAGGGTAGAGAAAAATTAGTTACTTGAATATTTGTTCATCGATCGTTCGTTTCATCCCTTGCAGCTATTGAAACGAAATTATATCGTTAATTAATTAATTAATACCGTTGGAACAATTACTTTCGAGTTTTTGATTAATATAAATATATCGTACGGGGTAATTTTTTATTTTTATTTTTTTTGCTTTTCTTCTGTTGCTTAACAAGCAATTAAAAGTGTGAAACACGTGATTTGTATATGCAGACTCACTATAGTTATACATATATGTATGAAATATTTCTGACAATAATCTTACGATCATGGATTGCTAAACATCAGCTGAACTGAATATCGTAATTCCAACTTTTTTAAACTATGCCAACTGCAGTCGCCACGAGACTATAAGATATATCTACGTGTACTATATTACGTAATAAAAAATTATCGCATTTTTTTAACTGACCGAGTTTGCATATATGACACTTTGGTATACCATATTTTAATCACCTATTTGGATCCGTGATTCATTTAAAATCGAAAGTTACAGTCACCTTTACTTTCGGCTATACAAATTACCAAATACCAGATAACCAAAATACACACACAGTTATATATAGTTACGAAATATAAATTCATTTATATTGATAGGTATATACGTATAATGATCGTTGGATGAACGATATTTCCGCAAAGATATCAATGCCGTAATTTATAATAAAAAATACGAAAAAAAAAATGGTAAATTATAGATAAAAAATCAACTAAAGGTCACTCGCCCTTCGGCTCCTTAGGCATCATTTTCGTTCATAAAAATTTGATATCATAATAAGTAAGAACGAATGACTAACAACTTTATAGTTAGACCGACAAATTAGTGGCAAAAGTTCAATGTCCACAGCATTCCTAAAGATGTTACGTACAGTACTACTCATGCTAACTTATTATTGCCACTCGGATGGTTGACTGACTTCATAATATCAATATGACTTGTTAGTTTAAATTTCTACTTTTAACTAGTGCTACTAGTTTGCCTTTTTTTTAAATTTATTTCTATCTCTTGCTTTTCTTTGAATTTTCTCTGAATAGATCTCAAGTTATTTCACATAGTAGGATAAACTTTAACGCGATTAGGCTAACTTCGTAATCTTGGAAAATGTTGGTGACACTTTACGCCGATTTGTTGTAACTGAATAGTGAAAGGACTAACGTTAATTGCACTTCAAGGTTGAACGACCATTTAGTTGGGATTAGTGTCTATTGGCTAACTAAACAGTCGATGTTAACAATTGTCAAATAGTTAAACTTTTTCTATCGATTTTCTTTACTGATCGAATATAATAGAATCAGAGTATAGCAATAATTTGTTGGAGCAGAAATCCTTCATATCTGCACTGATTCGGTTATAGGTATATAGATATTTTGCAAAAACTATAGTTACGTATGTTTAAATAAGTTATGAAATTATCCGAGTTTACTTTTTCTCGTTTACTAACTTCCTTTGTAGACCACATATAAGTGCAGCTATTAATTAAAGTAATTTTATATTTCGCAAGGAATAGAGAATTTCCCAATCTCTACGTTTCTACCTATATGTATATGCTTCTTGTGTTCAATTTCCGCGGGTTTTTATAATTCACGTTACAATATAATAACTAGTTTACATATTATGCGATATTCACACTTTTCTTATTGCAATCAGATTCATACGTACTTTGAACCGTTTGAAAATCAACTTTGAACATTTAGTTCTTATCTTTTACTTTTTCTTTTATCCATCTCGTCAGTCGTAGTGTCAGTCTCTGCGAAACTCTTGCCAAATTTCTTTTAATAGATTTTACAACCCTTCGAATGACACTGAATTTGGAAATCACCTGTTACACGATAGTTATCCGGAAATTGCTTATCACATCTTCTCCCTTTGCCGATTTCTCTATCTTTGCGCAGTTGATCTTATAGAAACAGAAAACTTTTGAATCGTTTTTTTCAATTTCTTTATTTAAACTTGACATTGAAAGTTCTCCAAGTTCGGTTTTGATGATCCTGAATCTCATTACGCAATAGCATGACCGATAATTTAGATAATTTGCTATTGCCATTAGCGTCATGGACAGAGGAACTTTTCGATTATAATTATGTAACCTTCCCAATATCCTTGAAATCCTTAACGCCTTTCGTTGATTTTTGTTGTTGTTTAGTCATACTGCTCGTAATTCTGATCATAGAATTTCTCTTCCCTGGAAATCCATCCGTCAAAACTTAGACAGCTATTCGGGTCAAGGATTAGTTCTGTTTAATAAGTCGACGAACGTATATATAAGGATTTTGAAAATCTCTTGGTTCCTGGTCGTTCGGCTTCACGTTTCTCTCAAATCTTTCCACGTTTAATTCTGCTAGCTTTCCATTGTTAAAAAAGTTCGCGGACTGCACTTCCCGTCGATAATCTTGCCAGAAATAAAATAATTTTTCATTCATATTCTAACAACGTGCAGATCTTGTCTTTTTTCGCGACATGTTCGTCATTTTTATGACCTCCGCTTTACGCACGCTTAGTTGTTGCTTATTCAAGTATGTTTAACTCCTGCACATACATATATGTATTAAGGTTTACAATATGAGCCATATATGTATACGTACATACATACACACTTCAATGTATGAAATGGTGAAGAAAAAAACGAAAACGTTGATTTTTCCACACCGTTTTCGTTTACCTAAGAGCAGCATTTAGCAGGGTAAACAGGGAGACGTGACGACCAAAGAAGCCAGGACTGAACTTGTAGATAAAACCTATAGAAATAAATCGGGATGGAAGAAACGGAGATAAGAATTTCTGCTGAGCCAAACACTACTTAGAAATGTCATGAAACGTATGATAGGAGAAATTCCCGACCAGCTTAAAAAAAGTAGAGAAAAATAGATTCCAGTTAATAGGAGAAGAGAAATGGAGATGTATGTTGTGTGAACAAGAGTACGGGACATTGAAACATGTAGTAGAAAGTTGCCTCCTATTGTACAGAAAAAGGTAAAGGTGAAGGATAATATCAGAGGAAACAGTAAGTCAAGAAGTCAACGAGTGGTTCTGGAAATTAAAATTAAAAAGGAAAGAAAATGCCACTGAATGTAGAAAATAGAGAATAAAATTGAAGATTACATACTCCGAAGGACTTCAAGATTAAATTGGGGTAAAAAGAAAGAATAGAAACACATTGTGCTACCTTCATGAAATTTAATTCATCAGAGATATTTTTTGGGCAATCAAATCCTTGCTTCAAATTCGCCATTCAATAAATTTGGTGATGATTTACTGAATTAGTTTATGCTTCTCTTCTGTAGTAGATCTTGTGTAAAACAGAAAGATAACTGTGCATTCTTGTTATTAAAAATTATGTCACCTTGCAGTGTCTGTACTCTGTCTATGTAGCGAGCACTGAGTACTTCATTGAATGAATAGAAAACGGATTATTTATAAGCTCAGAACAATAGAGTAAAGTATATTCTCTAAGGAGAAAATTCTTCGCCGCAGACAATAAACTTAATAGTAAAATGATAAATATTCAAATTTCAAAATGAGGCAAAACGCAAGTCATTGTGTCGATCTCATAACTTTCTGGGTAACGTTTAATTTACATAAGATAATAAAACAGCGTAGCTTTCTCGAACCGATGGTTACCAGCATATTTGTTATCATGTTTTATAATTTAAAAAAAATGTTCAATTCATAGCTGTAGCTGCACATGTGGTGGTGATTATTTTTTGTTGTTTTCGAAATTTAAATAGTTGGTTTCTTCTTCTTGTTTTCAGGTCACAATGGCCGGTGACTTTATTCTAGCCGTTGCATCAATGATGATCGCACGACTTCGCAATGATGATGTTACGCTCACCCTAAGCCAGGTAATTAGTGAATTACGTCATAGAATGTTCGCACACATTCATATATTACGCAATATATACATACATATAACAACAAAACGATGTTCAGTGGTCAAGATTTGCTTTCTAACTTTATTTATCGTTAATTTCAGGTTGTCACGGATCTGGTGCAAGGTGAATTTATGCAACTTGGTTCTAAGGAAACTGAAAATGAAAGATTTGCCCATTATCTGACAAAAACTTATAGGAAAACGGCTAGTCTGATTGCAAATTCCGCAAAAGCCGTAAGTATAGACAATTATGATCAAAGCTTAAAACATACATATATTGAAAAATAATTATCAAATTTTTGCTAGACTTCTTTATTAAAGATAAAAAAAAATCTATTGATTTCTTTTACCCCTTTCTGATATCTCTTCTTTTATATCACAGGTTGCGATGTTAGCTGGTGCCGATGATCATCTAGCGGATGTAGCTTTCCAATATGGAAGAAACGTTGGTCTGGCCTTCCAGCTGGTTGATGATCTCCTGGACTTTGTATCGTCGTCAGCAGCCATGGGAAAGCCAACAGCTGCTGATCTCAAACTAGGACTTGCTACTGCGCCGGTTTTGTTCGCCTGTGAACGGGTAGGCATTTAAAAATACAGAAATTTATTAAAGAAATTGATTTATTTGAGATATTATCAACGGTAGAGTATGTAAAGGAATTTTTTCTAGAAATATTTAACTGTTTATAAAATTCCTACAATTATTCTCTGCTTTACTTGGAAGCCGTAGGTTCCGAATAAAATAAATGCAAAGACGAGAAAATTATACCTTTTTTTGTTTGTTGATCAATCTATAATATCAAAAAATTCTATTTGTTGTTCTCTTTAGTATCCCGAATTGAATCCGATGATCATGCGACGTTTTCAAGAGCCTGGTGACGTAGAGAAAGCGTTCGAATTTGTCCACAAATCACAAGGTCTTGAACAGACGAGATTCCTTGCAAAAAAACACTGCGTGGAGGCAGCACGTCTAGCACAATCATTAGCCGAAAGCCCTTATCAAAAGGGTCTTCTGGTAGTAAGCGATTTTGTAATAAATCGAATGAAGTAGCCCACGACGAATCATCTTGGAGATCAATTGAGTACAAATAGTTGCTGTTGACTCTTCAGAGTCACGACCTTCAAGGTGACTTTAATAGGGCACGTAATTGGCTTTGTTTTACTTATTAACAAGCCCAAAATTAAGAAGAATTCTTTTTCCAGGTTGATATACACCGAAAAGAGAGTTTATTAGAACTAGAAAAATATACCTGGGTGTATGTTTGTGTGCGTGTACGTACGTTGAGTGTGAATGGGTAGAATAAATGGTCTTTTTTTAATGCGCCGACGAGTTTCAAGCCGAAAGTCATTTTACAACTTGTCTACAGTAACATGAAGAATATCGAAGCAAAAATATTTTGTATACAGTAAGTCTGAGCAGTATTTTGAGATTCAGAAGAGAGAAGGATATGATTAGATTAATGAATTTTCGTGAAACTCGTCCGCTCAAACTTTTCAAAGATATTATATTAAAAAATATATATGAATATAGGTAGATATGTATGTATGTACGTAGGATACGTGGTAGTGTCAGGCGGTTTAAGTATTATTTGAACGTTTTTTTTTTTCTTCTTTTCCTTCTTCTATTTTTTGTCTTTTTTAATCAGATGGACACATACCACGGCCATTTAAAATTGGAGTAAACATAATAAAACATCAAGAGAATTAGTAATGAATGTATTGAATATATATAGAAAAAAAAAGAAAAAAAAAGTGCCTATAAGTGCATGATTTGCTTTTTATAATTTCATTCATAAAATGAAATTACGAATGTTAGTTAATGATTAATAAATAATTATTATTACTAAAGAGTGCACCAGCGGAATAGTCCACCGCCTCAGGTAGTGCGATCGGCATTGCCTTATTTTTATTATTGAACATATCTAGCTAGCCACACACCTGTAAATATATGTGTAACACTTAGAGTAGCATATATACTGTGAGAAAGCGAGGAAGTTATTCACTAGATTCAGCCAACTCAACAGTCACACCCCAAACACTTTTGAAGAAATTGTATTCAACATTACAACCACTCGGTGAGGGTTTCCGCCCCATGTTATGAATGGCGAATACAATGACTTCGGACGTTTTCGGAATGTGAATGTTGGATTTCCTGCATCTAGCGAATGACACCCTCACGTTTTCACGGTAGAATCATACAGATATGTAATATTAGTATCGTACAATAGTATTGGTTTTTTTTTTTATTTGGCATCTAAAAATATCTGCCTCAGATTTTGATCAGGAGGCAATTAATTATTGTTCAAATCTTTAACTTTTACTTAATTTCAACTTTTTGGCACCAAGAATAGCTTGTGTAAGTATTCGGCTCAGTTCTTTTATCAAATTATAAAAAAACTGTGGATTTTCTTGAAACGCATCTATTTTTCCTCTACGCTGCAAATATTTACTGAGAATTGTTCATATATTTTATTTATTATTTTTTTCACAAATTTTTAGCAAACTTGCCTTTGCTTTGCTAAACTTGGTATCCCAAATCCCGATTTTATACCGTTAAATTCGCTAAGATTTCTGATTAAACAAAAACAAAAAAAAACTACAACTTTGAAAGACACTAATTAGTGTCTATAAATCGTACAATTTAATTATGAAATGAAATTCCCTCGGATATGTAGGATAGAGACGGTGAAAATTGGGCTTAAATGTAAATGAATGTAAATGATTAAACAGAATAAAAGAATATTTATCTTGACAGAAAATATTGTAATGTAATATTTTAAATAGATATTTAATAATACAGTTTACTGTTAGATGCTGAACACAAAAAAAAAAAAAAAAAATGCTCAAATGTAACTTATATTTATGATACGTTAATGCGCGTGAATCTATGCAGAGTACGTGTTAATATATGTGAAAAAAAAAACTTTATATAGATATTTTAATACGTATTGTTAAATGCGCGCATCAATATATGAGAAGTAATATAATAATAATAATAATAATATATTATTAAAATGATAACGAACGCAAAATGTAATTATGATCAAATGTAGATTAATCAATTGTTATTAGTGTAAGTATAGAATATGAAGCAGAGGGATAACAAAGTTTTCATGATATAGGAAAAAAGAAAAACAAAAAAAAAAACAATAATAATAATGATAAGCATAATAATAATAATAATGGTAATTCATACACGAATGCTAACTTACCTCAATTTTCACAGCCAAACAAATAGATGATTACATTAATATTGCTTATCGTTGATCGTACAGTAAGCTCTGGTTTCTTGCTTTTAAATACAGTTAATTGTAAGCACGCAATCAACTAAATGGTCAGTAAATTTCAGAGCTCGTTGAACGAAAGAAAAAAAACAAAAAACAAATTGACTTCAATATTGTGAAAGAATTTGCAGTCTTCCGACTGAATCAAAATTATCATAATTTTCTTATGAAAAAATCTTTAAACGTTAACAAACTCTGCTTTATGTAACACTTTTGGTGGCTCAGTGTCCCAATTTTTTTGAATTTGGTTTAATCAGAGATTGGTTTATCTGTAGCATAAATTGTAACTAAAAGTGTCAATCGATTTTTGAGCACAATGATACCTATTTTTTTTTTCTTTCAAGTATTAACATACCATGCTAATTAGCAATTGGAAAATAGTTTGAAGAATCGTTTGTTTTAAAGGAGCGATTGGAGAGAAAGAGAGAATGTGAACATGTGCTTGAATTTAAATGCACGTGTAACAATTGTAATAGACGCATTACTTTTAGTGTGGATTTTTTTTTTTAATCAAATAGTTGATGGAATAATAATGTAAATACTATTCAAGTCACATATTATATGTTATTTGGTTCAGCTTATATAGATCCCAAAGCCAAATTCATAATAACGAGTTGTAAGAATTGGTTTATCTGAACCTGATGAGAAAATAACGAGTTTGTAAACTAATTAATTATTGACATTGTGACATTGTAGTCGTGTATATATTAGTGTTTAGCTATCTAAGCGTGAACCTGGCTAAAAAAAGCTGGCGAACCCCCGTTTTCTTTTGGTTGTGGGTATATGATTTTTTTTTTTTTTAATTACAATTATTAAGATGCGATAAGAATGCAATATTATAATTATTGTGTTGGGGAACTAAATCAACTTTGTATAATTATTAACTTCTTTTTAATATAAACACTAAAAGAAAACATTTATCATCTTTTCATTATTGCCGCTACACCAGTATGTATCCTAAATTTTACATTTTTATCTTCATATCCATGATTATTATTATCAATACTCTGACAATTTAAATAGGTAAAAGTACCTCATTTTTAACATACTATAATTAACTCCTCGGATACAATGAATTATAGTTCGAGGAAAAGGAAAATATATAATATGTGTTTGGCATTATTTTAGTTCATAATTTTGTATTAAAAAAAGAAAAAAAAACACAAAAATTTCATTCAGAAGATACATTAACGTGGACATTGAACGGAATTTGAAAAAAAAAAAAAAAAAATGTCAACTATGAAGCAGAATATACTTAGGTATTTAGATAAAAATAGGTATTTTCAGTAATTAGATTCTATATTATTATGTACAATACGATTGTGTGTTAACACATCGCGAAAACCTCAATTATTTTTTATTTCTTATCAAATTGTTTTAATGACAGTTTAAAAACGGACAAGTGGTGTTCACCGAGATAACAATTGATTGATGATATTTATTTTTTAATTTATATATGACTTGAGTGAATTAAGAAAAAACAAAAAAAAAAGAAGTAAAACATTAGTTTGAATTTGGACAATATTAATTTGTACCTAATTCAATTAGAAATGTAAGTTAAAGTTTTTTTTCTTTCAATATCATTCAATCATTCATCACATGTTTTATCAATTTTCATAAAGCACATTGAAAAAAACTATCTCATTCTGAATAACACTTTTATTATAAACATATTTAGTTTGCGCTGCAACAAGCATCAGTTTTGTCGATGTAATATTTTATCAATGATGCCTGCAAGCTCTTGACATGAACATTGTGCGAATTCACCGCCGCTATCACTAATCGCTAATAAATTAGTTGTAACAATTTTTTTAAAATCCTCTTCTATTCGGGGTATCAAAAAGACAAATTTGTACATCACTCAGTGTACATAATTGATATACAGATGGAGAGTGTAATCTGCATTAAACAATAATCTGATCAACATGTTTGGTTGAAAGATCCTTAATGAAAATTTCAGGCATCCTATGGAGAAAATTTTATTAATAATATGCAAAATAAGGGCAGTTATATTTCTTAAAAGTAAAACAGGAACTCAAAAGCTTAAGAATTTCAATTATGCGGTACACACTAACATTCACTAACAAGTTGAATGTCGTTTTTTAAGATTTGCCTAAATTTTTATGAAACTAAATTAAAGTTCAAATAAAATTCTCTAATGGTCTCAGGATCAAAAGAATTTCTTATCACTGAATGATACCATGCTAATGTTGCACTACGCTTACTTGTTTGACGGATGTTGAGTGATATCATTAAAATAAAAAAGAAAAAACAATTTAAAGACTACATACTATAATCAGTTATGGCAGCGTATTAACGCTCTATAATGAATCGTAAAACTATTGTTACAGAAAATTGTCATAAAAATGTCAAACAAATGATAATACCTATTTGTATTAATATTCTATGAATATTGGATGATTGTATAATTGCAGATAACGTTTTGGAAAATTCAATTTACTAACGGTAATTGTTTTTCTTCTCTGAAAAAAAAAAGTTTAAGTCGATAAACTGAGGAATATTTTTTTTATAATAGGTAACATTATGCATTCTTTTATCAGTTTCGAAACCGTGAGTATCAAAGTTTTAAACAATGAGATAATGTTGTAAAATAAGTATAATTTAAATAGAAAAACTTTTCCATTCGTATAACTGTGATATACAATCAGTTTGACTTCTTTTTTTTTTTTTTAATCACTGTAATTAATATATGACGTGTGTTACGTTGGAGTTACATTGCGAAGTAACTGCTTCTTCCAGATTACAATCAAGCTTTCGGTAACCTGCTGTATTCGGTCTTCTCCTACCTCGTCCTCCTCGCGATTTTCGACCCTCAAATATTATTCCCATGATCTGAAAAAAAAGAAACAAAATGAATAGATAAAAGTATATTTAAATAATTTTTTTCCACAGTTAATTCAAGTCGAAATATTATATTATGCTATGTATTTACATACGTTGTGAATGTACATACATATATGACTTTGATCACGAATTATCACACAGATAAATGAATTTCAAATTCGATTCATTACAGAGAACAGAGAATAATCCTATCATCTCTTTAATATCGCTTACCTTATGTTTCTTATGGTATCCTATGTAACATAAAATACATATGAATGATACTGCCATAAAATAAGCAAAGAAGTGTTGAGGGGGATCCGGTAGTCCTGCATGTACTTGAACATGCTCCTGGGGTGCGATACTCCCTGCATAGAAATATAAAACGTTAACGTAAGTTAATATTTTTTAATTTCGCGCATTTGTATAATTTTATACCGGTGAATTCAAAAGGTTCATATCAAGACCAATAGAGGCAAAAATTTTTTGTATAAGCCTGGATCGAGATCTTCTTAGACATTTCTACTAATTTTATTTTTATTTTTTATATGTATACTTATATAATTCTAACTTGTATACTTATATAAGTATACTTTGTATAATTCTTCGTAAAATCTGAAGACAAAGAATCAGAAAATAAAATTAGATCATATTTTATACCAAAAACTTAATATTGAGCTATCAGAATGCAGCAGACATTTCTCCGGGGTAAAAACTAAGCAAAACTCCATACCTTGTTCACTATCCACTTTGTCTTTTCCGCTTGATCCATGTTTATCGTCTTTATCTAAGAACCAGGAAAAAAACAAAATAGAAAAACACTTAATATGATTTATAATAAATTACAAATTAGGAATTAAATACACGACGCATAAAATTATTAATTTCAAAACTAATAATTTAGGTCATCATAATATCTACCAGGATTAGAAGCTGGAACAGTTTGAGCCAACTGATGCGAGACAGTTGTTTCTCCATCTATTGGAGGAGGGATAGGATTTTCGACATCTTCTTCTCCTTCATTTAATTTTGGACTATTGGCCTGAACTACACTTGCATCCGATTGTTTTTTACCAGCACTATGAGTTGCTGGCTTAGTATCAACACCCGCTACGTCTTGTCCCACCGCCGGACCAGCTGGCTTATTTACCGGAGGCTGTTCTGCATTCATATCAGTATTTTCATGACCTGGTGGTATGTCAGCTCCAATATTAGCTCCAATATACTCTTCCTCTTTTGAATCATATTTTTCTTCATTATCTTTCTGTACCGGTGGGTTTTTTGATAAGTCTACAGTCTTAATTATTTCTTCATGTTTCAGTGTTGAGTTTGATGTTGAGTTTATTTTCTTAGCTTCTTCCTTACCGTCTTGAACATTTGACGCATCAGTTTTAGCTTCGTTGGCTGTCGTGCCAGCAGCAGGTTGCGATCCTTCTGACGGAGTAAGATTTTTTTTTTCGTGTTCGGACTGTGTTTTTGGTGTAGCCAGAATATTGTATGTCCAATGAATCATAATGCACATTGAATCAACGGTGCTGGGTTTGGTCGGATCATTGCAGAATATGTCACAACGTGGTATCAAAGTTTCGTTTACTTGAGAACAAAATTTCGTAATGTTCTTTTCTAGACTTGATCGTAATTTTTCTATTTCAGCAACAAAAGATGTTAAATTTATTGACGTAAGATTTAACTTGCAAATTTTATCGACGGTTCCAAATATTCGTGTACATAAATAGTGATTTCTAGTGTCATAATCCATTTTAGGTAGGGAACCGTTCGTCGTCATATTTAAGCATTGTACTACGTACTTAGACTTTTCAATTATACTCTGTAAACCACACTGGGATTTGTTTGGTTTTTGAAGGTTTTTAAGAGGCTCCGTGATTTTATTCTGTTTTGTCTGTCCTGCAGATATACCGTCAAATGCGGTTATGGACACGTAAATAAAGAATACGTAGGTAATTGTCTTCATTGTCGAGTTAATGCTCAATTTATGTCTCATTTAGTTAACAGTTTGTAATTATAATCGGTTTGCTCATATTTTTATCACACATTTATTTTGACACAATTTACAATGCGGTTTGACATGAGCGTTATATTTTTCCGGGTTCTTAACTAATTTGATCACAGATACAACCGTGATACAACACTGTACCCTAGAGTACGGAAGCCGGAAGAGGTCACCACTTTTAGACTGTGTCGGTGTTCCCAAACCCACTCAAGCCGATATACGCATTACTTCTCCGCATATGCCGATCACACTGTCGGCAGACATACACTTTTACAGACACATTTTACAGACATACACTGTCTGTAAAATACTTATGTAAAGTTGGCCCTCGACTTTATTATTTTTCAATTTTTTATAAAGTAATTATAATCGGGAATAGCTGATTCCGCCAGAATTTGAACTGAGTGATGACGTCACCCAAACTTTCAACATGGCAGCTGGCGCATGCGCGAGGGTTAATTTGCGTCAAGTTCATTCGCAATGTAGGGCCGCGCAGGTGTTCCGGGGTTCAGTGAACTTCGCGGCGTCGACGAGTCGAGATCGTGGTTATGCGAGGAGTTCATGTGACAGATGTCCACTAACAAGGGTCCGCCAAACGTAGAAAACTTTTGTAAGTAATTGACCAACGTTCTCGTTGACAAATTAAGATTTCTCTTAAATAGTTACCCTGAATTACTTGCTGAATGTATTTTTTCGATGGCAAATTATACACGTCGCGGACCTCGATACTTATGTCGTTCAATTAATAAAGTTAAGTAACAATCCGATAGTTACGAGCAAAGTTTGCTCGTAATTAGAGAAATTGTTCATTTTCAAGTATTTTTTATCGCTACCGACGAGTAACTGCGCGAAAAATCTGAATTTTCTACAAACATAACCTCTCGTACATGTTTTTAATAAACGTACGCAACCAAGTTTCATTTACTAAACTTTTATGTCGGTCAAAGAACTTGAAACAATTGTCATGGTTTTATACTACTAATAATACGACTACTGCGAATAACCTGCAATTACATTCGCTGGTAATCGAACGGATGATTTATACTATAAAAGGTATTGAGATTACAGGGGTATTTTGAGGGACTAAATGAGCTGATATGTGATTTATCTTATCCATTCACCTGCATAAAATACATTCTGATCGTTAAAGGTAGAGCCGATGTTTTTTAAGTAAACATTTGATGTCTAGTCCTTGTAAAAGTATAGAGAAATATTCCTGAAAAATTATTTAAAATCATCAATAAGATTCTGAGATGTAAATATTGTAATTCTTCTTCCATGTGAATTTTTTCCTATTAATATTTTTGAGTCCTGATGAATTTTTGACGAAATTCTTATTGTTAAAATGCCAATACGAGATAAAAGTGATCCATATAATTAAGGGAAACGGAAATTCCGAGAATAGTTCTTGATCGATTTAGTGAGAAATGAAAATATCTTGAAGTTGGGTCAAAGATCGAAAAGAAATTCGAAATATGTAGATAGGAAAGTGCAGAATAGTTTGAATCAAGGGAAATGTTTCAGGAATAAATTACAAACAGAATATTAAATTGTAAATCGATAGTTTTAAAGTTGATTTCGAATCTGGAGAAGTCTCTAAAGCACATTCGGTCGTTAGGAGTCGAATCTCAGATAATACAAGAGTATAATAATTAAAGAAAGGTCTCAATAATTCGTAAAAAAATTAAATACAAAAATAGTAATAATAATGAATGATATGTATTTTAAAAATGTATATGAAATACCATCACTTCATATACCTATAGACTTGAATAAAGATCACTATTAAGATTTTATTACTTTTATTTTCGTTCTTTTTCAGATTTTCAACTTCATCAGTTGATGATTCAGAAATTCAACTCAGCTACGCTAATATCAAAACTATATCGACAACTGTTTATGCTGGATCTAAGTTAATAATTTACGTACCTTTTACATAAGTCAATGACTTCAAAGTTAGAGAACATAATATGGCAATGCCTTGAGTTCTCAATGATCACTCTAAAATTGTAATAAATAGACAATTGTGTATCAAATTTTTCTTTATTTTATCGCAAATAAAAAACTTGAGAACAAATTATTTATTGCTACACTTTATTATATTATCCAATCCAAATGCCATCCTAACAATCGTTCCTCCCAACGTTGACTGAAGAATATAAATACAGCTCTCCTCCAAAGATGTGTCTCTATCTCTCTCACTCTCTCTCTCTCTCTCTCTCTCTCTCTCGCTCTCTCTCTCTCTCTGTGCATGTCTCGTTAGCTTACAAAATGAGAAATTTCTGAAATTTTTAGTCGAAAAATTGCGCCTGGTATCAGGAGAACATCTGACCCGAGGAGGTGTGCTGAAATTTTTGGCGGGAAAACCCCCTGACTCTATGTCTAAGACTCTAAGCAAGCATGCATTCGTATAGATGTGTATCTCGCTCTCTCTCTCTCTGCATGTCTCATTCGCTTACAAAATAAGAAATTTCTGAAATTTTTAGTCGAAAAATTGCTCCTGGTATCAGGATAACATCTGACCCGAGGAGGTGTGCTGAAATTTTTGGCGGGAAAACCCCCTGACTCTATGTCTAAGACTCTAAGCAAGCATGCATTCGTATAGATGTGTATCTCGCTCTCTCTCTCTGTGCATGTCTCATTAGCTTATAAAATAAAGAATTTCTGAAATTTTAAGTCGACAAATTGCTCCTGGTATCAGGAGAACATCTGACCCGAGGAGGTGTGCTGAAATTTTTGGCGGGAAAACCCCCTGACTCTATGTCTAAGCAAGCATGCATTCGTACATGTGTCTCTCGCTCTCTCTCCCTGTATGTCTCATTCGCTTACAAAATAAGACATTTCTGAAATTTTTAGTCGAAAAATTGCTCCTGGTATCAGGAGAACATCTGACCCGAGGAGGTGTGCTGAAATTTTTGGCGGGAAAACCCCCTGAGTGTATGTCTAAGACTCTAAGCAAGCATGCATTCGTATAGATGTGTCTCTCGCTCTCTCTCTCTCTGTGCATGTCTCATTAGCTTATAAAATAAAGAATTTCTGAAATTTTAAGTCGACAAATTGCTCCTGGTATCAGGAGAACATCTGACCCGAGGAGGTGTGCTGAAATTTTTGGCGGGAAAACCCCCTGACTCTATGTCTAAGCAAGCATGCATTCGTACATGTGTCTCTCGCTCTCTCTCTCTGTATGTCTCATTCGCTTACAAAATAAGAAATTTCTGAAATTTTTAGTCGAAAAATTGCTCCTGGTATCAGGAGAACATCTGACCCGAGGAGGTGTGCTGAAATTTTTGGCGGGAAAACCTCCTGAGTGTATGTCTAAGCAAGCATGCATTCGTATAGATGTGTCTCTATGCTATTGTCTTAATCTCGCTAAAGAAATTTAGAATTTTTGAATCGGATCTGATCCCACTTTACCTAACAAACTTTAAGAAAAAAAAAAACTATTCTACGATGAAAATGACGGACAGGAAATCGCAACTAAATAAATTTTCGTATATTTCAGCAATAAACTTCATTATTTTTCAGGTATAAATAATACAGACATGGTTCATCAGGCAAGCAGTATTGGTTTATTTTCAACATTTCCTATTCTATTATACCAAGCTACATAAATTAATGTCTGCGGTGGTAGTTTTATGCAGCTATTTTGATATGTCGTATAATAATCCGAGTTTAATATCAATAATTCAGATTTAAAAAAAAAAAGAAAAATATCAATGTTCGTATATTGGCAATAATTATCTGCTGAAAGCTGGTTTTGATTAGTTGTCTTAGTTTCTAATTATATTAAATATTGCAGTTTATACGCGTTTATACATTATATATTTATTGACGTTCATTATTCAATAATAATAATAATCTAATCTAATCTAATCTTTTAAAACTAGAGAGACGAATCGATTTGAAATTAAATCTCCTAATACAAGTATTTTCTATAAAAAGTAACAAAGTAAGTAAATATCTCTACTTTTAACGATATAAAATATATCCAATTCAAAAGTTAAGTTTTCAAGATCGAGTAAGAATTGAACTATTATTGATAATTATAACTTCTCATAATTATATTGATGTTAATATTTCTATTAACTTCATACATAATTATTCATAATTATAACTTCAATAAAATATCTGACGAGATCCGTCCTCGGAAGGTCCGATTGACGGTCCCCTTGGGCCCAGACCTCGACAGATTTGATTTACATAAAATTCCAATCGAATTACCGCGACAATTAATGATATTATAGAAAAATACAAGTATTAACAATTCAACCTCTATCAATGTATCTCTCTAAATTCTAAAATAAAATACAAATACAAATACACGATCGATAGTACGTGTAATGTACCTGTACGCTATTTTTATGCTTATAATAATAATAATAATAATCTAATCTAATCTAATCTTTTAAAACTACAGAGACGAATCGATTTGAAATTAAATCTCCTAATACAAGTATTTTCTATAAAAAGTAACAAAAGAAGTAAATATCTCTACTTTTAACGATATAAAATATATCCAATTCAAAAGTTAAGTTTTCAAGATCGAGTAAGAATTGAATTATTATTGATAATTATAACTTCTCGTAATTATATTGATGTTAATATTTCTATTAACTTCATACATAATTATTCATAATTATAACTTCAATAAAATATCTGACGAGAGCCGTCCTCGGAAGGTCCGATTGACGGTCCCCTTGGGCCCAGACCTCGACAGATTTGATTTACATAAAATTCCAATCGAATTACCGCGACAATTAATGATATTATAGAAAAATACAAGTATTAACAATTCAATCTCTATCTATGTATCTCTCTAAATTCTAAAATAAAATACAAATACAAATACACGATCGATAGTACGTGTAATGTACCTGTACGCTATTTTTATGCTTATAATAATAATAATAATAATCTAATCTAATCTAATCTTTTAAAACTACAGAGACGAATCGATTTGAAATTAAATCTCCTAATACAAGTATTTTCTATAAAAAGTAACAAAAGAAGTAAATATCTCTACTTTTAACGATATAAAATATATCCAATTCAAAAGTTAAGTTTTCAAGATCGAGTAAGAATTGAATTATTATTGATAATTATAACTTCTCGTAATTATATTGATGTTAATATTTCTATTAACTTCATACATAATTATTCATAATTATAACTTCAATAAAATATCTGACGAGAGCCGTCCTCGGAAGGTCCGATTGACGGTCCCCTTGGGCCCAGACCTCGACAGATTCGATTTACATAAAATTCCAATCGAATTACCGCGACAATTAATGATATTATAGAAAAATACAAGTATTAACAATTCAACCTCTATCAATGTATCTCTCTAAATTCTAAAATAAAATACAAATACAAATACACGATCGATAGTACGTGTAATGTACCTGTACGCTATTTTTATGCTTATAATAATAATAATAATAATAATAATCTAATCTAATCTAATCTTTTAAAACTAGAGAGACGAATCGATTTGAAATTAAATCTCCTAATACAAGTATTTTCTATAAAAAGTAACAAAAGAAGTAAATATCTCTACTTTTAACGATATAAAATATATCCAATTCAAAAGTTAAGTTTTCAAGATCGAGTAAGAATTGAATTATTATTGATAATTATAACTTCTCGTAATTATATTGATGTTAATATTTCTATTAACTTCATACATAATTATTCATAATTATAACTTCAATAAAATATCTGACGAGATCCGTCCTCGGAAGGTCCGATTGACGGTCCCCTTGGGCCCAGACCTCGACAGATTCGATTTACATAAAATTCCAATCGAATTACCGCGACAATTAATGATATTATAGAAAAATACAAGTATTAACAATTCAATCTCTATCTATGTATCTCTCTAAATTCTAAAATAAAATACAAATACAAATACACGATCGATAGTACGTGTAATGTACCTGCACGCTATGTTTATGCTTATAATAATAATAATAATCTAATCTGATCCAATCTTTTAAAACTAGAGAGACGAATCGATTTGAAATTAAATCTCCTAATACAAGTATTTTCTATAAAAAGTAACAAAGGAAGTAAATATCTCTACTTTTAACGATATAAAATATATCCAATTCAAAAGTTAAGTTTTCAAGATCGAGTAAGAATTGAATTATTATTGATAATTATAACTTCTCATAATTATATTGATATTAATATTTCTATTAACTTCATACATAATTATTCATAATTATAACTTCAATAAAATATCTGGCGAGATCCGTCCTCGGAAGGTCCGATTGACGGTCCCCTTGGGCCCAGACCTCGACAGATTTGATTTACATAAAATTCCAATCGAATTAGCGCGACAATTAATGATATTATAGAAAAATACAAGTATTAACAATTCAATCTGTATCTATGTATCTCTCCAACTTCTAAAATAAGATACAAATACAAATACACGATCGATAGTACGTGTAATGTATCTGTACGCTATGTTTATGATCCTAATCTAATCTTATCTATGTATCTCTCTAATTTCCTAAATAAAATACGAAGTTCAAAGATTCATTATTCCGTGCATCCCTTGCACTGCAGCTTTCTTTCCTTCTGATCCTTCGCACTCTCTGCATACCCATAGTGATGCACCATCTGATCAGACACTCGTCTGATTGAAGACAAATTGATCACCTAACAGACAAATTCAAGTTCGATTGTAAAAATAAACTTACAAATTCCAGAGTTTACAATTCCTCTATAGATTCACTGATTTACAATTCTGTAAAATGTTTATTCAAGACATCTGTAAGCTTACCTTCTCAGATTTCTCACACGAATAGAGTCCTTGTTTTTCCTTCGTCCATCAGTAATCATTCTGAAAACATAACAGCAATATAGAAAACTGAATGGCAGATAAATTTGATTTTGCATAGGAAATGAAGTACATAAATTAAGGGAAAACTTCTCGGTTTCGATAACTTTTCAACTTTTCAATTGAAATAATTTGATGAAAATATTGTTTTCCAAGATATTTGATCTTACCTTCACATGATTGCTGCATATATGATTAGGATCTTGGCTTCTGTGACCTTATCATATTTCGTCCACGTTTCATCCATTACACTGTAACAGAAATATAAAAAATTTGAGGAATAGTCTCATTAATTGAACACCTATTATTTATTTATTCATTTATTTATTGAAGGATCAACGGGCAAATCTGCCCTTTACATAAAGATTAATACAAAATAATCGTAATTATCGTAATTGTTAACAGAGATATTTTCGCATGAAGAAAACTCGTTGATGGATATCAATAATGAATGGACAGAATGATTAAACTTGGGGGAAAAAAGAAGACACAATTGAAAATACTATTTACCTTATATTAAATTTATCGGTGAGATTGAATTTCCATAAGCAGCCTTTGAAACTCCATTCAATTTGCGAATTCGAGTGCCCATGGCATCTCAAGAGCAAACCATAATTCTCAGTCGGATACAAATGTGGTCAGTTTTTTTCATATCTCGTTGGGCTCCGTTCTTCCATGGTTTCTTGCATTTATCTTTCCTCCTCCACCTGATAAGAGAAATAAATGATTTAGAAGATTGCGATACTAAGATCCAAATTGAGAATCAAGAGAGTAAAAGAGTTAAGGGAATGGGGGGGAGGAGGAAATGGTAACTTAAACTGCTAGATATTATACCTACATACGTATATGTAATAATATGTATATCAATAGTATAATACAATAAAATAATACATGCATTATATATTTGATGATTTTCCATTGATTTCAAGGAAGGGCATTATTACCTAACTTCGCCAAATTCGTTTGCGTTTATTAGATTTTGGCATTTGAAACATATGATGCAAACTTTTCAGTCGTTATTAAGAGAAAAATTACCTAAGAAACGTTGCGATATTATCATTTCTTTTTTCCCGTCCCATCTTTGAAGCCAAGGCATCTTCCTATCCTCTAAGTCGCTCCAATTGCCAGGATTGGCCTGCTGACACGATATTCTGTAAAATAAGAAGAAAAATGAGTAAAATTAGAAATAAACTTCATATAAATTTGATTGTGAATATATGTAGGAAGCAGTCATATATTCAATGGAAAGGAAAATGAAGATAAATCTCATTTTCATTGAAATAGGACAAGTCATTATTCCCTAATGAGAACAGAGATTACTGGAAAAGTTCTTCAATTCTCACCTCTCAATCCATACACCATCGTTGAAGCCAAGTCATCTTCCGATCCTCTCAGTCGCTCCAATTGCCAGAATTGGCCTGCTGACACGTTATTCTGTAAAATAAGAAGAGAAATGAGTAAAATTAGAAATAAACGTCATGTAAATTTGATTTTGAATACATGTAGAAAGCAGTCATATATTCAAAGGAGTTTATATGTGAGGACAATGCTTCAATTAGTCAATCGAAATTTAGGGCCGTGATTATATTATACTGATTATTAGTCCATATATTTCTTGAAAAGATTATCAATCAAATTATTGCATTTTACCTGCTCCAAAGTGCTGTACAATCAATTTTAGTTTTAGTATTCGGTCTGCCTTCGATCCCACGGGAATGTAATTGGCAGATGTTGGCGACACTCATTTCACTGCAACAAAAAAAAAAAAATAGACAAGATTTATCAATCGAATACTCGTACAATCACTGTTGCGATATTTTCGAGATGAAACAGAAAAGCCAAACATTTATCCTGTGTCATTTTAATGAATTAATGAATACATTAAAATTTATTCTATTGATTTAAAAATTCGCCGAACAAAAGTGAAAGAAAATAGCTAGAACTAACGTTACGATTACCGCCTTACCATTTCTCGTTTCATCGGCGATATTTGATCTGTTCAAATCGCTTGAGAGCGGCATTCATGACCTGCTGCAGTCTGTCTCTATAATCAAAAACATTTTTTCATCAATAAAGGTTAGCGGTACATTAAGAGTTCAGTCAAATTCTCAATACAAGTGGATAACGGTTTTCTGATTATTCTCGAATTTGGTCCAAATGTAAACAACATAGGGTCTATGCGACCCGCTCGCTTGTTTTCACTTTATATTTTCCTCATTAAGACTTTTTACACATTGTATATAATTATTATACGGAGATCAATAATCCCACGGTATTATTGAATCTAAACAATTCTTATAATAATTTTGTCGAAAGATACACAATTGTTGTCTACCTACGAGTAAAAATAATATTCGAAGGCAACTGCTGAAAACAATCGGCGGCGTAGCGATTAAAAAATTTTGTCTCGTAAATGTATATTTTTGTAAAAGGGTTTAGCGCGGAACTAAATTACATGCTCAGACTTGAATTTTACTTCTAATGGTCGTGCAATACCATGATTAAACTACTCTCGTCTGTTTTCACACGCCAACTACGGTATTCTGGACGATAAACATAAAGTCAATCGAGAAAATTAGACGCTGGCTCAATATTCAGATGAACTGTCAAAAACACTCGACGGTGCAGCGAGTGAAAAAGTTC
Source organism: Macrophya alboannulata (assembly GCA_949628255.1). Taxonomy (NCBI): domain Eukaryota; kingdom Metazoa; phylum Arthropoda; class Insecta; order Hymenoptera; family Tenthredinidae; genus Macrophya; species Macrophya alboannulata. The sequence goes on along the minus strand of OX451210.1, from coordinate 16,047,805 downwards.
CGTCTCGGAAATGTATGTTTTTTTGAAATGGTTTTGCAGGGATAAATTACATGCTCGGACTTGAATTTTATTTCTATCGGTCGTGCAGTACCAAGATTCAACTACTTTTACCTTTTTTTCACACGTCAGCGACGGTTTTCAAGCACAAGGACATAACCTCTTCGCGCAAGTTTTGATTTTTGTTTTAAAACTTTTTTTGGTGAAAAATTTTTAAATTTTAGGTTAGAAAAGTTTGTACGGGTTTGGATATGAAAATTTGATTTAGAAAACTTCTTCACTGCCAACTTTTTTGAGAAAATTTTGATTAAAATTACGCACCGGCGTTGTAGCGTGACTTGCTACGTTCACTTGTCAATTATTTTTTTATCCCCGGCGTCGGTTCCGGCACAGAAAAATCACTTTATTTTTCTTTTTCTCATTGTTAATATCCTCTGAGCTTTTGACGGAGAAAATAATTAACTTACGAAGAAAATAATCAACTTACGGAGCCACAAGCGACACCCCAACCCGCTCCGTCCCGCTGCCTGACGCCGACTGACGCCGGTCGCCACGACGCCACGGACAAGTTCGTGCCTGCGCGAGCCGCCATGTTGAAAGTTCGCATGACGTCACCACCGGTCGGTTTGAATTCTGGCGGGATCAGCTATTCTAGAATCATAGATGAATATTTTTTGACTCTATTGTTTATCGCATGAAATTACATTAGAACTTGATGACAATTTCAACAAAATTTTTGAAAATAAAAAATCAGGGAGATTTTAATTTGGCCGCTATTCTGCCATTGAAAATCCCTATTTGGTTTTTTCCTTTATTCTCAAAAACTGGAATTCAGTAATTAACGAAATTAGTGGATCAATTACGAAAGTGCAATAATGGTTTGGAATCTAAAAAATTGAAAAATAATAAACTCAAGGGCCAACTTTGTAGGTATACAGGGTGATTTTTTTTAACCTGACAATCGTGAATAACTCGAAAAATAAGGTCTGCCGAACAAAATGATTCAAACCAAAGGTTCTTCATTCGAAAGGCCCAATCCCTTGGCAATATTTTTTTTATTTAGTGGAGGCTTTCAAGGTCAAACCAAGGTCAACTCCGATTGTTTAAATGGCAACGTATATTTACCCTCCTAATAAATAATAATTAAAAAATTAATAACAATCGAAAAAATCATTTGGCGACGACCGGACTAGATGCAAATAATTTCTGAAATTCCCCTGAACACCCAAAAAAATATTCATCAAAACCGATTCGTCGGAAGTCACCCTTACCCACCACCCTCTCATTAAATAATTAAAAAATTAATAACAATCCACTGAATCATTTGGCGACGATCGGACTAACTGCAAAAAATTTCTGAAATTTCCCTGAACACCCAAAAAATATTCATCAAAACCGACTCGTCGGAAGTCACCCTTACTTACCACCCTCCTATTAAATACTGTTATCCATACAATGCGCCGATGGAATAAAACTAGCAAAATATGTTGATCCAGTGTATCGAATGGACTTCTGAAATAGATGAGTTTGTCTCAGAATACTCTTGAGTGAGTTGAAGCAACAGAACTACCGGAAATTTTGTGTCGACTTCGTTAACAATTGCGGGCTTGAATTTCTTACGAGATTCAGTGCGCGATATCTACACACAAGACAGCTGTAGATCTTTATAACAACAGAATCGAATTTTGTTATTCGTAAACAAGCAAAAAAGACGGTTTTTAATGGTAATTTTCGTCGGCCAATAAACGCGTGTAATTTTCGCGATTGCGGTCTATTGTGATCACGACATAGGTTGATATAAACAAAGTGAGAGATTATTTGGTCCAGTCATCGCCAAATGCTTGTTCTTTTTATTCATGTTTTAAAAGGAGGCTCGTAGGTATAAGGGTGACTTCTGACAAGTCGATTTTGATGAATATTTTTTCGGGTTTTCAAGGCAATTTTAGAAACTATTTGCATCTAGTCCGGTCATCGCCAAATGATTCGTTAGATTGTTATCAATTTTTTAATTATTATTTATCAGGAGTGTAATGGGTCAGGGTAACTTCCGACGAGTCGGTTTTGATGAATATTTTTTTGAGCGTTCAGGGGAATTTTAGAAATTATTTGCATCTAGTCCGGTCGTCGCCAAATGATTCGTTCGATTGTTATCAATTTCTTAAGTTATTGTTACATGGGGGTTGCAGGTAAAGGGTGGTTTCCGACACTCGAATTGGATTCAAATTTCTATCGCTCGCTCTTGGGCTCTTCAGAAACGGGTAAGCGACGCAAGAACTTCGTTAAACAGATGGTTTTTTTTTATTGGTCGCATCGAGTTGTGCTTCTTCTTTCATATATAGTTTTGCATTGAAAAAGTACCCCGTGGTTGAAAAAAAATTACGAAATTTGCGGTAGATTATTTAGGATTCATTTTCTTTGTACATATTTTCCATTAAACACGCATTGTTTACACCTGCATGCGGTATCGTTACGGAGTGAGGGTCAATGTCAATGAAAGGAGAAACACAACTCGATGCTAACAAAAAAAAAAAAAAAGATTCTTCTACCGTAAAAAATGAAATTTTTCACCGAAAAATCAAATCGCCTTGGCCTGTGATTGTTTCCCAGGGCTGCCGATGTTTTTATATACCTATATGAAAACATACTATCTAAAAAATTACGCATGGGTTTGGTATCTTAATTCACTCGAAAGATAGTATTTGTGAAGTGGTCATAGATTTCTTTTAATTTTCGGTCGTTATAGAGGGTCTTTTGCGATCGCAAATGAAACCCCGAGAAAAATCACGAACCCTCTAGAACCAGTATTTCCCATAGCTAGAAAGTACACCGAATCTTCCCCTTATAAATTCGACCTTCATTTCCCTATATTCTTATATATTACCCTATATTCCCTATATAGACCTATATTCGAAATTTAAAGTGGCGATGTAAGCAAGCGAACGAACAATTAAAAGAACAACTCAAAATAAAAGTGTACCGATCAGAGCGAAATAAGAAGACGGAGAATAATTAGTATAGCAACTATAACAATTGAACCAAATAAGATACAATTCGATAAAAAATCATATGCTTCCCATCTTTTTTTTCTAAAGATATGAAATTCTATGCCGTATAGGATAACATAAAATTTGCAATATTACAAGACGTACCTCAGGTGCTGAACTGGCTGGAGGGACAGCTAAGGGTGTTAGAGGAGTTCCCAATCGTCGGTGCAATAATCAGGCCCATTGTAGTATCGATTATTGAAGAAATTGTATAAAACATACACGACGAGCGATTATTAAAAAGATTATTATTGAACTTACTGGAGAAAGCTAGTTGAATATAAATACTCATTTACTCATATTCATGTATCAAATATCTGAAAATTCGTAGCTACTTATTTATTTTTTCCAACTACTTTTTACGCTAGGAATAGCTCCATTTCAATTAAATTATAAAATAATTATTAAACAAATAGAACCTAATTCATGATTTACCAATAAATGTGACTATGAATATTATGTCTTCGAGTTCTGTCAGTGTTGTACGTTGAACTATTGAAAACAATAGATATCAATATTAGGCTCTATCTTCTGTGGGATTCCACCCATAATTCAAACTTGAAATTCATCGGCAGGCTTCTTGCATTTCATAAAATCAAATTCATAACACTATTACTTTTTATTTTATTAAAACACGTATATGTATATGTATATATTTATATATATTTATTTATACTATAACGTAAAATACATTAAAGACTAAAAATTAAATCACAGAATAAACCACGATGCAATTATTGGACAATAAAATTCTACTTCGTTTATTATTATTGATACAAATTGAATTTTAAATTTCATAAATACTCCAGGGAATGACCAAAGCATTAATGATTCCACTATTCAAATAACCATTAAAATTCAGATCGAATTATAACCAGAGGCTATATAACTTATTTCTCTTATTAAGCTGTACAAATAAATAATGGCAGTGGTTTTCTTCCTAGTTTATAATTCTCATTCTAATCCGTATCTACATTCGTGAAACGGTCTTTCATTTAATTAATTTAATTTTTATATTTTATTGATTTATTTATTTTTTGTTTAATGTTTCAAGATAAGATATTCCATTAAAAAGCTGCACAGTATATAGGTATTTTTCAATCAAATTTGTTGACAACAACTTTAAAAAGTACATCTAACAACATAATCATATTCACGTAGAAACAGTATTTGTCATAGTTTATCTCAAATTTGGGTTTTTATTTTTTCTAATTGTTGTTTTGTTGTTATTTACGGTTTTTTTGTTTTGTAATAGCATTTCATATACCTACTATAATTTAATATTACGAGTAACATGTTATGGTATTTATCATTATAATTTTTTTCTTTTTCTACATTAAATTTACATACAAGGGTTGCGCATAATTAGACATGATGATATTACGACTGTTTTAATCAGTGGTGACAGTTGTTTATTTATAGATACAATCAATAAATTACTTATTAATTGGAAGCAAGCACAACGCCTTGACTGCGCTTCATGTGTTGCAAATCACCATTCAATTATCGTCCTAATCTCTTCTTCTCCTCACCACCATACATTATTATTCGGGGCATCAGATCTGTAGAATTAGAAGGAAAAAAAAATTTGAATATTATATTCAATGAAAATTATCCCCCATTTGTTATTAAAGTTTTCGCTAGAGAAAACGACATGAGTCATTAAGGTATATATGAACAAACAGCTTGAGACGACAGAATGAATTTATCTTTCTATTCCAATAACAGCTACTTGTAGGCAATTCATGTCAATATAGATAATATAATCAATGACAAGATACTATTCACACGGATTCTTTTGTATGGGTGATATTTCTATGTTTTCGAATATTTTCAGGAAAATTCACGGTAAGTTTAAATAATTTCAGAATGGTTTTAAATTAGTTTAAATCGCATCATTGCAATTTGAGAAAATTTCACTCCGTTACGTAGATAATTTTGGTCGATTTGATATGATTTTCGTTGATTTTCAAGTGACTTTTGAAGAATATCAAAGAAAATTAAATAATTTTTTTAATCCATAATCATTTATCTTACATTGTCGACGTCATCCTCGTCGTCATCACTGATTTCATCACCAAACTCAATATCCTCATCGAATCCATCCTCGACAAAAGTGACAGTATCGTTGATGCGCACTACGAAATAAAATTAATATTTATTTTACACATATTATAAAAAAAACACGAAAAAATATAAAAAAATGTTGCATAAAGTGAAGAAAAAAGGAAGAAGAAAAGGAAGTGGATCTCTTGAATGTACATTTGAAAATATGAATCGAATATCATAAGAGATTTGTTTTTTTCTTTTATTTTTTTTACCTGTCTCTGGAAATTCTCCATAGGTTTTGAGATTACGTGCTTCGTCAGATGTATATTTGAGAATAACGTCAGCTTTGGCGTCTTGGTAATCACGAAGGCCGATTAAAATGATGTCACCTTGATTTATCCATACTTTTTTACGAAGTTTTCCTCTGATGTGACACAATCGTTTAACACCGTCAAAGCACATCGCTTCAAGCCTTCCGTTACCAAGCATCTTGGTGACTTGTGCATATTCTATAGACATATAATAATCAAATTTTTGCTCACCATTTTTGTCTTAACTTTATTAGTAATGTTCAAAGATTGAGTTTTAGGGTCGGTTTGAAATTGATTCTAAATTTACTTTTGAAATTATTCAAGAGAAAAAAAAAAACAAATCAATATTGTTCAAATTTTGTATAACAATTGAAAAAAGAAAAAAAAAAATTCATTATTGTAAAATTAAAATTTTTTAAATGTCTACAAACAAGCAAAAAAATTGTTTTCATTAATCTTTCAGGTTTTCAAGTGACACATCAGCTGTTAAGATTTGATTTTGTAATCCGTAGTTAGTTCTTTTTTTTTTTTTTAGGTTAGAAGATCATCTATTTTAAAGAATGACAACAGGTCATATGGTGACGTTTTATTCAACGAATTTGTGACGATTAGTAAACATTAAATGATTCTGAATTTAATGCGTCTTTACATATGTATACGTATTATGCACTTGCCTTGGCCATCTTCCTTGAATACCAGCTCTCTCTTTTCAGTTTCATTCTCGTTCTTTCCTCTTCTTCGATTCTTACCTCCCTTTCCTGATAACAAAATCAGGTGAAATCAAAAAGTGTGAATGTTTCAAGATATGATTTCAAAAAAGGTACGAAGAAAAAGAGAAGTAAAAGGAAAAAAAAGTATAAAAAAAAAAAAAAATAATTATTATCAAGGTGCATCGACTATTTTTAACGCCAGAATGACATTGGCAGGTTAGACCAAACTTAACCACATTGTTCACGGGTATCGTACTGGTCATTCGATCAACGAGGGCTCAACTTATCGAATATTTGAATGAAATAAATGTGAAAACTATATTTTAACATTGCTTACCTTTATTTTTAGGCATTTTGTTTTAATTATGTATCACCAGATCACAAATTAGCTAATATTTTAACTCAATGAAAATGAAAAGAAGACTGCACCACCATGCCAAACCCCACGGAAGAAAGAGCACCACCAAGCACTACTACGTAGTCAAAACAGAAATACAATATAAAATCAAAAAGGGTCTTATAAGTGACAAATTACTTAAAATTTTGTTCCAAAATAATCCTGATGAGATTTAATTTTGGATTTTTCCTCTGTATTTATCATAAATCCGTATTTATAACATCTTTATTATAAATTCATTGATTATATCGTCAGTTGACTCCTTTCTAAACAAATGTCCCGATGTACCGCGAACTTTGAAATAGATCAATAACATTTTTTTTGACGTATTGATCTCGAATATTGAAATTTTGATATTAGTTTCGATATTGTTTGTCTAAAAAAATAATACGGAGATATACTAACAATCATACTATTAATAATACGATTAAAAGTAGTCGGTAAAAAAATAACGCCAACAGCCGTCTTCGGTATTAATTAGTTAACGTTTCTGTCAAAGCGTTGCAAGAGTGGTTGCAAGTGTCAGACATCTGTCAAATCATTAATGCCGCCAAATGGTCGTTTTAAATAATTATTATACACCGAATCTAGTTCGCGGAAGGTTATTTATTGAAAAAGAAATTGCCGAAATGTTAACCTGAATTATCCCAATGAATCAGCAAAAGTAATAAATAAAAGCGTGTATATGCAGTGCCTTATTGCTGTTCCGAAGATTCCATCTCTTGACCTAACCTATAACGGATAGTTTATATCAGAAAGCTAAATAAAATTTAAATAAACACGCGTCCAAAATGACGAAAGTCATTGACGATATTGACGACATTTATTCCGGCTACAACGACTATCCGTCTTTATTTAGCACCAAGGATTTGGACCACGACGAATTATTTCAAGATGCTATAAAAGCCAGCTATGCTCAACGGCCGATCGTAAGATTTTTTTTTCGTTATTTTCTTCTATCTGAACCTGAATCTCAATTTCATTAGCACCTTAACATAAAATCGATTTAATAATTCAACGTAATTATTTTTTTTCCATAAATCACGTTCGATTTCAGTTAAATATTCATGTTATATCGCCAAATTTTATTTCTACTTTTAACTTGTTTTGGTCAATTAAATTCTTTCAGATGACACCCAAAATGCCCGGCACTGCTATGCGTCTTGGAACTTCGAGCGGAGTAAGTTCCATTTTTTCTTTTCCTCTCTCTTGTGCACTTATCAACGTAAATTATTCTGCTGATTTGGAGCTAGAAACTAAAAATCAAGAAAAAACAATAAAAAATCCTTCAAACTTTGTTTCCGTCCGCAAATGTTTACCAAAGAATAAAAAAGAATACAGAATAATCATTTTTTTGTGTCAAAATAAGCTATAGTTCCCTTAAAAACTTCATGAATCATGTTGAAAAACAGTTTGCTGTCTGTTACTGTAGACGATGATTATGATCTCTCTATTTTAACACAATTTTGCTGTCTAGTTTCACAGAAACGGAACTGGGGTTCCTGGCCGTCCAGGTACAGGTCCAAGGCCTATGACTGCGGTGCGAGGAGCTGGTTATACGAGTAGCAGTAGGCAGCCTTTCGATCCGCTTAATATGAACAGTAGCTCAAGAGGTCCAGCTCCGCCGTTGGAAACTGGTAAAGAAGATACGTAAGTATATTGTGTGTAAGATAATGAAATTTTTATTAGAAATGAACATGTAGTTATTGTATTTGTAAATTTATCTGCATATTTTCAAGGCCTGAAGAAAAGATAAAGGTAGCAGAACAGAGGATAATGGAACTGATTGAAAGTTCTGCTGAGGCTACTTGTGATAATAACACAAAAGTTGGTTTGGAAAGAGCTAGAGAAGCCTCGTCAAGAGAAAGAGCTCTTATACGATTACAGGAACAAGCTGGACTTAGTGACAATCATAATGTAGACTTGACTTTTGCGGTAATAATTATTTGAAATGCAAAAAGTACAGACAGTATTCAATTAGTAATAAGAAAAAGATGATTACTTCGAGTTTGGTGATAAATATGAGGTCTAAAGTAAATTGATTCATTGAAAAACAAAAAAAGAAAATATTTCCGTGACAGGGTAACGTCTGATTTCTGTTTAGGTACTTTTTAACTTGGCAAGCCAGTATGCCAATAATGAAATGTATACCGAAGCCCTGGCTACATATCAAGCAATTACTAGGAACAGAATGTTCAGTAATAGCGCGAGGCTGAAAGTGAACATGGGCAACATTCATGTCAAGATGGGGCAGCTACCGCAAGCAATTAAAATGTATCGTATGGCCTTGGACCAAGCTCCTGCTGCTCAAAAGGATCTTAGGTGAATAAACGATAAGGAATGATACATTCCGTTGCTTGAAAAGTTTTAAAAGTACAAAATCAATTGTCAAATAAAGCGCTAGGTACGAGATTAGTATTGAATTAACAAAACCATACAGTCATGTTTGCTTTATTGATACATTAAGCAAAGTACTAACGACAATTAACAAAACTATTCGCAGAATAAAAATAATGCATAACATAGGAATGCTATTTGTACAAATGGGTCGGTTAGAAGAGGCCGCAAATAGTTTTGAATGGGTGATGCGTGAGAGAGCAGAATTCAAAGCAGGATTGCATGCTGTGCTTTGTCATTTTGCATTGTCTCATCGAGATAAAATGAAACGAGGTTTTTTAGAATTACTAGAAGTACAGCTTAACATTGATCAGGAGGACAAGTATAACAATAACACCGTGAGTTGGGCATATTTGAAACGAAAACATAAAAAAATCTCACATATTTAGCTGTGTTCTTTCCGCCCGTTTCACAATATCAAGATATTCTGGATATTAACTACTCGTTATCTCTCTGCACATTCTAAACATTGATTTCTTCTTATTTTCTCACACCGCAACTGGTACAACGAAGTTTCACGCTTTATGAATTCCCTTCACACAGGAGTTGATTTCATGAATCAAATTTGCTATTCCATTTCCCTCATAAAGCTTAAAGCTTGTCTTACGCACTGCTGTATCTACTGCAAATCTTATTAATTTTGGACTACGAAACCAAATAGTACTACAATGATTTTGCTTTGAAATATAATTAATTAAGGGAAAGTTTCAGTTCATATTTATTCCATGATGTGATTGATGAATTCTGTGAAAAACTGAGCATTAATCAGTTTCTAATAGAATCTGATGGAAATTTTCAGGAGGATATCGCGACAAATATTTTAAATGAATTAATAAAAAATGACGAGCTATCAAAGTTAGAAAAGGAAATGAAACAGGAGGCAGAAAAGACTATTCTCACCGCAGCAAAACTCATTGCACCTGTTATCGAAGACACATTGACTGCAGGGTTTGCTTGGTAATTATCAGCCATTTTTGTATGAATAAACGTATACTGGACTGCAAGCTGTTCCTTTTTAATCTTTAACTAATTGAAAATCACTTTCCGACTTCTCAGGTGTGTTGACATGATAAAATCATCAGCATACGGACCCCTCGCAGCAGATCTTGAGATAAACAAAGCTATGGTATTTCTGCACAACAGAGAAACCCAACTAGCAATAGATACGTTAAAAGTATTTGAAAATAGAGAGACTAGTGCAAACAGCGGAGCTTCTACTATGCTATCGTTTATTTACTTTCTGGTAATAATCACTTTGAGTTCTGGTATTACAATCTTAGACCTTAAATTGCGGTGAATAAATTTTGTCTTTCAATACAGCAAGGTGAATACGATCAAGCCGAAAGGTGTGCAGAAGTTGCACGAAAAGCAGATAGCTACAATGCGGCAGCTTATGTAAATTTGTCAGCTTGCGCGATCAAGAAAGGGGAGTTTGAGAGAGCAAGGGAATATTTGTTATGCGCCTTAGACAGCGATGCGAGTCATGTGCAAGCGCTTTATAATCTTGGTATGTGGTAGGAGTTAAATTATGTCTTGAAACGAATTCTTAAAGTAAACAAAATCATGTTTGGTTATTATTAACAATTAATCGAATATCACGGACTAATTTTTTAATAGGATTAGTCTACAAGAAACTAAATGCCTACGAAGAAGCTGTAGAATGTTTTTGGAAATTAAGGAATATAGTTCGATATGATCCTCAGACGTTGTATCAGCTCGGACACCTTTATCAGCTTATAAACGATACCGACCAAGCTGCGGAATGGTATTTTTCCACCTTTAGATATACTAGTTTGCAAACAATGATACTTATAACAGATCTGAAGCACAATAACAAGCTTATCGAATGCTATTGCAAACTACGGACATACGTTATTTATTACCCTGCAGGTACAATCAGCTGCTAGGCATTATTCCGTCAGATCCTGGTGTTTTGCAAAAGCTGGGTGAGATGTACGATAATTCCGGAGATAAACAACAGGCTTACCAGTATTACAGCGACGTAAGAATTATCAGTATTATTAGGATGTAGATTGACAGTGATATAATCAAGATTTACTGTTGAAAAATTCTAACTGTAGTGAAAATACTAAAGTATAATGATTGTTGAAATGTTATTCAGTCTTACAGATATTATCCAGCTAATTTCGAGGTCATCGATTGGCTCGGATCCTACTTTATATCGATGCAGGTAACGATAAGTACAAATACGATGATTGCAAAGTTATTCATTTCTTGTTACTAAACTGCTCTTTGATTTCCAGGTAGCAGAAAAGGCTTTGATATATTTTGAAAGAGCTGTAGAATTAGCACCTGATCAACCGAGATGGCGACTGCTGGCAGCAGCATGTTTAAGAAGAACTGGCCAGTTCCACAAAGCTCTTACAGAGTACCAAGACATCCATAAAAGATTCCCTGAAAACATTGAGTGTCTTAAATTTCTGGTTCGATTGTGCAGCGACTTGGGACTCAAGGAAGCACAGCTTTATGCTGCTGAGCTTAAAAAAGCTGAAAAGACAAAGGAGATGAAAGAAAGACAAGGATCTAGTCGGCCAGGAACAACAAGTGAGTTCTTTCGGATATTTAAACTCATTATAGCAACAATTTTCGTGTTATATTATTCCTTGCATCTCATCTAATCTTTTTAATTAATTTTTATACCTAGGTTCGAGAAGAAGCAACAGCGGTACGTCCTCCCGAGGTGGTTCTGGCCTTAGTGTTATGTCGGAACACAGAACTAGCCCAACAACAGTAAGGAGCGATCAGCAAGGAGTGTACAACGGCGGTCCGATCAGAGCTAATCGTCTTGCGATGCTAGAAAGTCCATTGGAATTCACTCCGGAGGCACATGTACATATCAGTGAGTATTTCTTTAGCTGAGCAAAGTTAGTAATTGATGTCTGCATTTACTGATGAAACTTCTTTGTGATAAATACCTACGCGATTATGATTATTTGCTTAACTATTATGAGAACAGTATATCTCGGAAGCTGTGATGGAGCTGGGAGGTATGATAAGAGCAGGGTTGCAGCGTTTAAATAAAAGTCCTGAAAGTATAGGGTTGAGGAAAAGAAAAAGCTGCGCATCGCTGCCTGAATTGATGTTTAATATCTTTCACTTATCGAAAGAAAAAAAAAAATAATTACTATATTATAAAAGTACATTTCTGTTTTTGCTTAATCACTTCATGAGTTCAACAAATTCAGTGCTACACTAATCTTGAATTTAGTAAATGAACCAAGTCACTTGATTATCAAACGTGACTTGTAAAGAAGCCAATTATCCTTATGTAGAATTTATCACGTTGAGAATATATATGGGTTATCTTGTTACGTAAGGAAGGTCGGTGCATACTGCTAGCTTTACACAAGCTATAATTTCCAACCATTTATTGACTAACGAATTACATTTGTTCAGTGGTAATGAGATTTAATTTTCACTGCGGTATTGTAAACTTGTTTTCATTCCTCGTTATCTTATAATGAAACCTATACTTATGCGTAACTGTTACTTCCATCGCAGGTTTTTTCTTATTTCACAAATAATTGTTTGCTATGATTTTGAACAATTCTTTCTCAAACTAGATTTCTGTCTAGATTACTAAGTTTTTGGTTTTACTGCAGTTTTTAAATAATCTTCTTTGTAATTTGGTTAATACAAATTTAAAATAGGTATAGAATTATTTTTTCAAACTTTGGTCAATTACAAAACACCTTGATATTATATGATTTCGGATGATCAATAGTTGAATTCGACCAGATCTTGAGTTTTAAGAAAGTTCATACCTCCTGAAAAATTACCGTACTTATCCAGATTTTTTTTATACTTGAACTAAGTTCCATCAGAGTTTTGTGATCATTTAGCACCATATCTAATTGTAATGCAAGATTTTTTACAGTTTTCATTTCCTGAATAAAACTGTAAAATTCTCTTTAAATTTAATCCTGACAAATGAATGATTAACAATGCAGCGTTGCGCAGCTCCAGTTGCGATTGATATTAAACAGAATGATGTACACACGCTGTTTTATGGCCCAGTATTATTACCTTAATGGATTGACTAGATGATAGATGTACCTAACTCATCCGCACAATCTATTTCTGTCTCTCATATGTCTTCTTAACACTATGCTGATTGTTGCAAATATAATATGGCAACTTAACTAATATAATCATTAAAAAGAATTGAAAAAAAAAAACCGGAAGAACTAACAATTCGTGCAACCATCAAAACTCGAATGTTTTTTCTAGATACAAATTATTCGGATCCTGTTGGTCCCATGCCTTCACGACCGATGACTTCGGCAGGGAAAAGAGACGACGATTTCGGCGACGAAGAATTAGGAGACGATCTTTTACCCGAATAAATAATTATTCTAGAAAATATTGACGAATTTTCAATAGAAAGATTTTATTTCGTAAAAGTATAAATGAACACAAAACCAATTTTTTTTCTGAATCTAAAAAAAGAAATATTTCACGTTTTAGAATAATCTTACTTACAATCTATGCACGTAATTGTATAATATTTATTACTTATTATTCGCGATGCATAATTGTAACGTATAATTAACGTCGTTCAACATACATAATATAATATAGATGAAAAGAGCTGTGGTTTGAAAAGTAATCTTAACTAGTTGTATGTTTTTTCTTTTTTTCTTTTTGGTTTCTATCCAATCGTTGTTCAACGAGAAACTGCAGTAATAAACACGCCAACAGTATCGAAGAAGAAGAATAAGAATCAATGAATATAATTCGAATCGAAATCAACGCGTTAATTATAACAAATTATTATCATTCAATTGAAATTGAATAATTAAATATGACAGCTATGACGTATCTCGTATCTCAATTCTCGAGCTTGTTACCCTAGAGAATATACATATGTATGTATAGTATAACACGCAACAGATCTCACGACTGATAGAAATAATGAACGTGTTTATATCAGATTCAATCTATTGTCGCCGCGTCTTCAGTTGTCACACGTCTTTCCTTCTTTTTCTATTTTTCTTCCTTGAATCTCCTTTTTATTTATTTATAAACACGAAACTCTATTGAACAGGAGTAATCTTCGTTATTCGGAATTTTTAATTGCGACTGTGTGAAGATTCAAAGTTTTATCGATTCGCGGATCGTTTTAAAGTTTTTAATTTTATTGTGCTTTATTAATATCTTTTCAGATCTGAAGTAAAAGTATAAAAATCAGTTACTAAGGCGTGTGGTCAGTCAATCGTCAATGACCATTTGAATTTCAATTATCTGGACGTAAATTGATAAGAAATTTAAATGTATATGGCGTCTTTGATAATTTGGCGTCTACAGACATTGCAAATCGAATGATCTTAATTCCATGTCAAAAGTTCAAATTCTCAGAGTCCGTACGACCGATAAATATGCCATTTATGCTCTTTGGGGTCAAGAGATTTATCGTGTATGAATATAAATATATATACATTATATCTGCACACATCTCTGATCGATTCATTGCGCGTAATTTACTCGCACTATATTAGTATAGTCATATGCATGTATTATATCGTTAATCAATGACTGCGACGTGTTATCTTTAGTCTGGATCATTACTAACATATATTCGATTTCAAATCGTCGATCGGTTTCAGGTTACTCTAATCATTACGTGTATAAATACGTCATGTATTCGCGTTATCGAACATATTTTACCCTTAAATATATGTGATGTAATAATTTAACCAGTAGATGCAGTATAAAAACTGAAAAATAAATACAATCAATGTATGTAACATACGTTATTTCTTCAATTAAATATAAAACTGATATTATATTTTATTCGTGTTCAATTTTTACCGATATCAATTTCCTGACAGAACTTAAATCAGTCGCAATTTATTAGCACATATTCTATGAGCCTATTCATATCGATATATAAGTAAGCTCCAAATACATTGATCAAAAGAACATATGCTACGCCGAAATATTCCACAATTAAAACTATTACCACGTAACTTATGGGCGTATGGAAATATCCATGAATTAATACGGGTCCCAGTGCGTTGGGAGATATCCTGAGAGTTTATTTTCCATGCCATATTCATCTACGTAGCTATATTTGTATTGTACGAACGGAAAATTTACTGGTTTCATATTCTACGCAGTTTCAAATCACCCGCCTTATTAGTACGAGCCCGTGACGTCGACTAATCGATTTTTATTCCCTTGCTGCGGGTAACGTATGTATACACCACGGTATACACAAACCGGCTATGCCTAAAAATGATGCATTCGTAGTATTTAGTAACAGTTTAATCCTTTTCGATAATAAATTTCACCTTTTTGTGGATGTGGTGAGTTATATTCTGATTAAAAATTATCTATATGTCGATGTATTGCTGAATTTTTTATATCCCGCGTGTAATTAGTTATAACTATATTAGGTATTGAAATGAAAACACGTACGCTTATAGTATAGAAACATAAAATGCTAATGCAGCTATAGAGGGAAAAATAGCAATAGCGAACCGATGAGCGCTTTGAAAAATGAGTTTGACAAATTTAAATTTTTAGAAAAATTTATTAAAAATAAAAAATACAAGAAACATCCGCTGCATCACAGCATTCATAGTCTAATTTTAAGCACGCAAGCTGATTCAATCAGACTCCATTCAGGCAAGTTGCGCCAACATGCATGTGCATACTGATAGAGTGACAAACGGATGTCACGCTACGACATAGTCTCTGGACTTGCGCATGCGATGCTCTTGGGCTCTGCAGCCTGTAATTGTTAACGATATAAGTTGATGCTGCACCGACGTTCGATCGACGAATGTTACATACATAATTTGCGTGATCAATTAACGATCGCGGTAACAAAACTATCGACCGATCAAATGTTTCGTATTTAGAAAATAAACTTCGGCACGGTGGTTGAAATTCGATGTCAAAGATCGAAAGGTCTCTACATCTATACATATAACTATGATATATTATAATCGTAATAGTTACGAGTCAAGTTCAGTATTGCAAATTCCGGGGGCAACATTTCGGGGCTTTGCTATATGAAGGAGTCCCCTCGCTTTGATAATACTTTGACAAGAATCGTCAGTAATTAGATGTTCATATTCATGCATGCGGTCGCGGGTATAATGTCTACGTAAATCGTAAATTTGACCGCGTAATATGAAACAACTTCAACAATTGTTTGAAATCACGACGGTGTGTGAAGAAATATTTTTTTCTTCACCATAAGGGAATTCTGCAACACATCAAATATATATCAAATATTCAACTTTAGAATACGAAAGTTTAGTGTTTCTTTTTTTTTCATTTGTTCTTTAAATTTGAATAAAAAGAGACATATTACTTCTATCTTCATTTTTGTTAAGAACTACTGCACACGTACGATGCAATAATTATTCTAATACCGTTGCTGCACCACGGCGAAAAGAGTCTGTAGGTATAAAGAAGCTAACAGACTGCTATTCAGATTCTATATACCTATATACGTATATGTAAATCTGGCTAGATCCGGATTTAGAAAAGTAATAGAAATGGATGTTGAATCGTTCATTATATCTATACACATGTATTTTTCATGTATACTTGTTCATGCGCAATTTTTTTTTTCTCAACGATGATAGTTAAAAGTTAAACGGAAATATATGTAGAATGGTTTGTATCAAACGATAAGTTATCGTATCGCGGATTAAGCACTTTTACAAGATTGTGCCGTATGTCGGTGTGTCCGACAATAATTCGTCAAAGTTATAATTTTTCTTTTTTTTTTTTTACTTTTTTAATTTTCTGAATCTCATTCATTTTTATTTCAATCTAATTTCCTCAAAGCATCACTCTCTTTCTCTCTGTCTTTCTCTTTTCTTTACCCATCGCGATATGCGGTTTATTATAGGGATGCAAATACGATTGTTATAGCTGTGTGTGTCAACGATCCTGATAATTCATTAGACGACGGTTTTACAGTCTCCGTATTAAGTAAGATTAACATGGAAAAAAGCTCCAAGGCTCTGGCAATAAACAATATACAAATAGCTAAGTACATAGGTGATGAAATTCGCATGTACAGTTACACCTTATATGTATATATATATAAAGAAAAGAAAAGTGCGATTAACCCCACAACAAAAAAGTTATTGATCCGATTCGATTATATTCATTATACGTATATAATACCACTGCGTTTATTTAATTTGGATCATTTTTACATGTATATTTAGTTATTTTTCGGAATCTAAAGAGTTTTTTCTATTCGTTGTTCAATTATCTTTGCTATCTTCTTTCTCTTCTTTTTTGCAGTTTTTCTTAAACGGAGCAAGAATTTTATAATTGCGGATAAAGTATATATGGGGAATTCCGAGGGGAATTCCATCCCAATTGTCTATGAACCCGTGACCCTCACGCTCTCGGATGTTGATCATTATTTTTTCTAATATTGCTCTCAGTCTAAAAGTCACCTCAATTTTTTTTAGATTTTTGAAAACTGCCTTCATTTTAATTTTTCTTATTTTTTTTTTTTTTTGCGAAAAAAAATGCTATTTTTTATAAAAATTGCAAAAATTCCGGTAAATCCGTGATTATATGCAAAACATTTCAGCTGTTACTCATAAAAGAGGGCAGATTTTTATTCCCTATGTTGTTACACGCCTTCAACGTTGGACAAATTTCCACAAATTTTGTCAAGAAAATTTGCTTCGGTTACCAAAGTATTTCGATATCTGCCCGAAGTGAGTTCAACCTGTTCCCGAATTTGTCGGAATTTTTCCAACGTCGAAGACGTGTGAAACATAGGGAATAAAAATCTGTCCACTATTATGAGTGATAGCTGAAATGTTCTGCATATACCTATATAATTACGGATATTTGGGAATTTTTGTAGATTTTAGAAAAAAGACGTTTTTATTCTTAAAAAAAAAATAAATAAATAAATAAAACGAGGGCCGTTTTGAAAAATCTAAAAAAAAATTGAGGGTGCCTTTTAGACTGCGAGCAATCATAGAAAAAATAATGAGCAAACTCTCAGAGGGTGAGGGTCACCGGTTCATAAACTTGAGATGGAATTCCCCATACGTATGTATAATGTATGTACATATTATCAGGATATCGCATGCAATAGATGTAAAAATGATGAAAAAGTGAATAGAAAGAAGAAAAAAATGAATTCTTGGAAGTATGAGAAGATTGGTCATTGGTTAAAACGGTTGAGAGCACCTTATCGGTTTCAGTTGTTGAGTATATAGCGATTAATTTGTGTAATTATCGCATATACATATACGAAAAGAAATAATACAAACGTATTAAATTGCGTTCAACAATCTGCCAAGAGTCAAAGTTCAAAAGGTTACATAGTTCTCAATTAAAAGTTTTCTTTCGATAATATTCTGCGACGACTAAGAATTATATATATATTTAAAAAAGAAGAACTTCACTATCTTTCGTACCGCGAAGGCTTATTTGCGAAGCGAACGTTGTACCCAGCTATATAAATTCAACAATAAAATAATAAATATGTAGATACTCAACGTTAGTTTAACAATTTTATGCAAAATTATGAAAAAAAAGGAAGATAAAAAAAAAATAACGAATCTGACTGATCTTCTTATCACATCATTGTCTCAATGTGTACCATCCAAACACTATAAAAAAAACTAAACGATCTAAAAAAAGATAATAGAAGAAGAAAAAGTAATTTCAAATGTTCGAAATTCTTGTGGCAAAATATCTCATCGTATAGTACTTCAGCGATAACCTATTCGTTATTAATATCAAGCGAAATTATCACCCGTTTAGAAACAGTTCGTACACGTATATCATGTGTACAGAGTATAAGCTCGTGAGGGAAAAGTAATTGTGTAAGACAATAGTTGTGTGTATGGTATACTGGTGTACATATGTAAGCGAGATAAAGAAAAAGTGGGATAGATAAAGAGAGAAGAAGAGAGAGGGAGGAAAAGAGAGTGAGTAGTGGAATCGGTGGGGTGTTGAATCGGCGATAGCTGGCATGTGTGCGAATCACGTACAATATATCGCGCGATTAGAAAACTCGGTGGGGACTCTTGGTGGATGGAATAAGTTGGAGGCTCGTCAGTTTCGCGTTCATCTCCGAGGACGGTGGTTCTTCAAACAGAACAAGCTGTTCAAGTTGGGTAAGAGAGGTATAAAAAAGGCTCTTATACGTTAAAAGTATTATACCTAAATCTTATTCGTATATACAGCATCAGGCTCTTCGTACACCTATAAAATATAAAAGTATATATACAGAAATATAAACGAGGAAAATAAAACTGATTAAGTCCACCGCAACGATAAGAAAAATTTTGGACTCTGGTAAACAGAAACAAAAAAACAAAAATAAATAAATAAAAAAATAAAACAAAAAGAGGAAAATACAAATTGAGCTAAACAATTGACGGTGAGTTCTAATTCATTTTCATTTCATCACAATATCATCTTTAATTATCGTTTCAAACGAGATTAGAATCGCCATGACGAGAATCGGAGAGAATTAATTTCGCGCCAAAATCGATTATTATTATTATTATTATGATTTTTTTTTTTTAATCATGTTTCGTTAAATATACGAAATATTTTAGGGAAAATAGAATATATCTTACTTTCGTCATTTGTTTTTAGCTTATTCGAATTTATGTCATAGTATGGTATATATGTATAGTACATACATTGAGATTAGAATTATTTACGTATATTATACATAATGCATAATGTTATACGCGCGAGCGTAAGTATGAGTTATATCATTACCACGTGAGCGCGCGAAACATTTTATTTGAGTGAATGTGTAGTTTTTGTTTACTCTTCTATATTCTTTTCAGTTTTTTTTGTTTCCTAATATCATGCTCGCACGTCATATACTTATAATACGCAATATTGTACCGACAACAAGCGCGTATCGTGTCATTACTAATACTATGTGTGCGAAATTCTTTAATTAATTATTAATTTAATCGTCTCACGTGTGTGTCAGCCGAGTATTATTATATATACAGGTATATAATTATGTACATACATATAGGTATGATTATCCGAATAAAATTCGGCAAAATTCGTTATCAAATATTGATGAATGTGACGCAACTATAATACGCGAACTACTAAATAAAAAAAAAAAAAAAACTTTTTTCTCTCAGCTCGTGCGTAAATTGTACGACGTTGTACAGTATAAGTACGTATTTCTGTATCTATCCACGCGCACCACGTGAATAAAACGTTCGATAACTATCAGGCAAACAATATTTTTATATCCTATAATACGAAATATGTATATATTCATTAATTTTTGTCACATATGTAATTACGGTATGTGAGAGCCCCGGGGTAAAATAGAATGTTTCAAAAATTGTCAACATTTTGATATCGTTTTTTACGATTTTTGAAATTCTCCAGATTTTCTTACATCGTGCGTGTAGCTGTGTAATTTGTTCATTCTCCTATCCCACATAAATTAAAGGTTGAAATTTTTATTTTATATATATATGTCTATATATTTTTATATTTTGAAATAAAAAAATTTCTCGTTTGCTTTCGACTATTAAAACTATTCAAATTCTCAAGAATTCGATTTGCTTAAATTAGCACAAAGTTCGCTATCGATTAACATAAACTACCCGGAAAAAAGTATATAATATAAGCATATACATATACGTATACCTGTATATGTATATATTAATATTTCATCATAATTTCATATACGTGCATACATATACATATGCAAACATACATATATCCTCAACCAATAAATAAATAAGAGATATGCGATTTCTATAATCCAGTTAGAGTTAAAATTCTTCCCCTCTCCATCGACTCTCTCTCTCTCTTTCTATCTCTTTGGCAATCTGTCTTTTTTTTTCATTTATTTTCGCAATAAAAATTGCGTTACATACATCTCAAAGAATTTGTGACCTTTTCGAGTGTAACATTCGTTTTCACATTAGGTATGCGCCGAAGCTATACGTATATGGGTTATTCAAGTGAACATTTTTGTTTTCTTTTTTTTTTTTCTCTTATAACAATGTAAATCAGATTCAAAGAGAAAAAAAAGTATAACATACTCGATTATCTTCGTTTTTGTTTTTTTCATATTTGTTTCATTTTGTCGATCAACAAATACGTATATATATTATACACAAAAAATAAATTTTCTACGCCCACAAACTGAACCGTGGTCAGTAATTGATAATATCTCTTTGATTCACCGTTCTTCCCATTTATAAAAACTCGGTACATAAAAATGACAGATAAATATTTTCAACGTCAAGCCAAGGTGACGAGATTATTTCACCAAATCGGTCTTTATCATATATATTATTAACGACAAGGAGCTAAGGACGTCGAGATTTAGACAAAAACGAAAAAAAAAATATATATATAGAGGAAGAAAAATGTTTAAACATCGAATTTTCCTTGTTTTGCTAAATATTACTTCTCTGTTTTAACATTATCGAAATAAAATATCGAATGTCCATACCTATATACATATTTCGAAGTTCATTTCGCATTTATAATTCATATAGCTATACATACAAAATATTATGTTCAATTGATAGGTGACGATGCCGGAGATCCTATATATATAATGTTCCAAATTAGAACTGTCATACGAGGGTCAACTGGCTAGATTGTTTTAATTAAAGCTTACACCTTACAATTGATATTAATAAAAGCATCTTACACGCAGACATCTTTGAACGCAACTTCCCAAGAATAATATATCCGCAATTTTTTTTCTCTAACAATCAGCTGGATGGCGATAATATGTAAAACTGCAGTTAAAATCTTAAAATGAATTCTGAATCTCAAAATTTGATGAGCGTATTATATATTGTATAGCAGATATACGTATATGACAAATCATATTGTGCAATACACAACTGTTATAGTAAAAATATACCACATGTGGAAGATACGATTAGAGATTATCGAGAGAAAAAAAAAAGAAGTTAAATAGAAAAATTAGTTCACATTCGATAACGTGGAGATACACTTTAATATATATCTATCGAACTTGACTGAACTTATGAATAATAAATTACATCGCGTTACCTCATAACGCGATTGAATATTTGTATGTATATTTTTGAGCAAAGATTAATTATTACATAGCTACAGTTGAATAAATTTATAAACATTATTCAAATGTATATATGTGGGATTAGTTATAGACTATATGTACAACATGGGAACGATTGAAAAAATAATTTTTATTCAAAAATCAATGATTTTATTAACCGTTTTTTAATTTTTTTTTTTTTTTTTTTCTCGATGTGTACTCGAGCTGGTATATATATACTGTGATACGTGCGACTATGATAGGCAGCTATAGACCGTGATTTGATACTTTTAAAAAATGTTTAGTTAGCCGATTCATCGTGAATTATACAGCGTGGGTTTATGTGAACGAACGAACGACGCCTCGTGCGGTTTTAACTTGACGATTATTCTGATTGGTCAAAACACGTACACACCTCTCGTCTTTCGCCTACGTATAAATCGAGTAGTGTTCGTATGTTTGTACGTCTGTACCGCCGCATGATTTGGTTCTTTTTTTTTTTTATCATTTTATACGCGTCAGGACGTCGCGACTGAGTTTAAGTCGCGGTTCAGACTTAAAAAAAGTTGTTTTACTTTTTTTTTTTTAATTTTCAATTCAATTTTGATCTAGAATAATTATGATCCGATGTAAGCCGGAAAAAAAAAAGAAAAAAAAAGGGTAGAGTATAATTAGAAAGAAATTATAGTGCGAACGCGCGAATCCAAATTGGCAAGATGAATAAATAACGATCATATTTTGTTTCATTAATTCATTAAAAAAAAAAAAAATTTAAATATATTGCGATCTCGTGATCCGTAACCTTGATTAAATTCGTTTATTGTATAATGATCAAACTTATGAATCCCAACGATATCCTTATTCAAATAACGTATCTATAGGGAAAAAGTATGACGTTTAAATTTGCCTTCTGGCAAAACGCCATTCTCTTATTAACAGGTTGTCCCTGATCTCCGAAAGTTGGTACAGATATATAATAAATGGTCCCTTTCTATAACGGTTAAACGTCCGAGTAGGTACCTATACCCCATATACATATATGTATATACTGAGGCTCTAATAATAGGTAATGCAAGGAATTATTAATAACGTAAGGACTTGAATACGATTGTTCGATTAACTCAGCGTATGGGCGTTCTGCACCGTTTTATTTGTTATATTTATTTTTTTTATAGCTTCAAACCGGATACATCACGTACTTATTATATTGTTTATCTAATAAATACTCTATATACTCGTATATTATATATGTAATACCAAATTTTATTTACTTTCTATCTATTACGTCGGTATATATGTATATCAATGTGTTCATTAAATTACAGTATAAATTAAAGTTCACGGTCAGAATTTCAAAATACCAAATTAGCCTTACGCAATTGTAATATAGTACGAAGTACGTATGTATGTACATACATACATACATACATACATACATACGTATACGATGATGCTTTCTGACGGACAAAATACATCAGCCTTGCCCTACAACGCGCGATAATAAACTATACTCCGATCTACTCCAGTTTACTTTAGACATACATACATTACTTAAACCACAATCTAATGGGTATGCAATAATTTACAGTTGATACGGGTTACACTTTGACCCAATGCAGTCGGAGAATAAAATGCATTGATATGTATACTCAAATGTTTATAATCATTAGCTTGTTATATGTCTTCTGCATTTCTCGCTATAACGACGTGCGCGCGGGCCAATTTGTTTGAATAAAAATCAACAATCAGGGTCACGTTTTACTTTTGTAATTTTTCACATATGAATCGCGAATTTTTCTTTTAGATCAAATTCTTCTTGATCCGTTTTTTTTTTCTCATTTTTCAAACACGTTGCAGTTACAAACCGCTGAGAAAGCATGATGATCGTATTTACAATCGACGTCAGTCTTTATTTTCTTTTTTTTTTTTTTGTTTTTTTTTTTACCCTTCTTTTTCTATATATTGTTTTTTTTTCTATCTAATCGAAGCGAGGGCGCGTGAGCTGGAAATTATAGCGGAATATTTATAATTTGCGAGTCATTATTATACATTTGACGTAATCAAAACGATTTGTAATGGAACAGTTTTACGTACATAGATTATAGAGTGAACGATAACCTCCTATATACATATATTCTTTAACCATAAACCGGTACAATAAATATAATGCGTAATCATTATTGTAAAAAATTAATCTATTGGCGAAGAGATCATAATTTTCGAGGAATGATCTTTTTTTCTTATTTTTTTTTTAACACAAACTTCGCGTTATACAGTCATAACTAATACGTTACGTATAACTTAGTATGTGATAATCGCCATATAGGATTTACTACGCGGGATCATTGATTAATCTTGAGTTGGATTAATTTCATTTTTTTTTTTTTTTTTTTCTAATCTTCATTCAGCAGTCACGAAATTTATCTTTTATATCATTGCGATTTTTAATTTTTTTTTAATTTTTTTTTCATTTCGATGATAATCAACCGCAAATTATATATTTCGCACGTAAAAGTGTATGATATATAGGTATACGTTACATACCTAGACGACAGGCTCCTATCTATCATTTGCGAAAAGTTTATCCTAGGATTTGGATCCTACCCTGCAGGTAGGATTTTCCCGCGTCGATTGATAAAACTGACGATTGATATACAACGGCCATATCCCTATGTATACATACATATGTAGGTATAGGTATACGCATGCATCATATATTTTCGCTAATACGCAAAAACAAAAACAAGCTGGTAATTAACGGACTGTCAAATAACACCGATCTTACCGCGGTATCAAGCTTCATTATCACGGGAAAATTTTCGCGAGCAATATTTTGCGCGGACAATTGTATGAAGGAAAGAAAAAATTCCTCGTTGTTTTATTCTTAACAAATTTTACTCGAAAGTGTATATGAAAAAAAAAAATATATATATATTTATACAGAAATTGTAATTTTCTTCTGTTCTAGTTCGTCAATTAATTGTCTTGCGTGCGTGTATGTATCTATACAGTAACAGTTATCATTTAAGATTTCGCATATTCATTTTTCAATTTTTTTTCTTCTTTTTCTCCTTCTCTTATCAGTCGACTCACAGACGAACGAGATAAATTTGCTTGCCAAAATTAAACCTAGATTAGAGATCTCAACTTTTTCTAATCTTACAACCGAACAGAGTCGCGTGACTATTATCTCGGAGATAACGTATTACGTACGTACTTAAGCATGTATAAAAGATAAGGAGAAAAAAATTCTTTCAATTCACCCACACGATTCCATTTACGGTATCAAGTTAATTCGAAAAAAAAAAAAAAAAAAACTTTTTTTTCTCTTCTCCATTGTTCCTTTTTCGGGTTTTAATTTTTAGCCATATTTTTATCATTTCAGATTAGTCAGAGGAAAGAAAGAACATCCTGCAATATGGTCGTCCCAACGGATCGCGCCCTTCATGAAGCTATCCAAGTAGCACCTTTGCTACTTACAGACGATGTGAGAAGGCAGAAGGTAATTACAAATAATCAATATAAACGTTCGTTAAAAATTTATATATAATTATAATAACACAACAGATTAACGTTAGATATTAAATTTTAATATATCACACGTGATTGATTGAATACATCTTCGATTGAATTGGCATGAAAAATTTAATTGAATGTATTAATCTACATGTGTAATAAATTTATATAATTTAATATCGCGTGTTCGATATTGGTTTTGACACACAAAAAAAAAAAAAAGAAAATTATCGATTTATATGTATAAATATATACGAGAATTGTTTCATTCTATCGTATTAATTTATTACCACCGATCGCTGATATCAAACACATACACATATATCGGCTCTGCTTGGGGCCAATGGCAAACTGCCACTCGAGACAAGCCTCTAATTCTGTATACCATATCTTTGCGTCATATTATACCGTCGTGAAGTTTATCTTGAAGGTATAATTATAGGTATACAATTAGGTATAACTCAGGTAATATACATTATATGTATATGAATACTAAACAAATCTGTCTGGGTTATTATCAACTCCAAATTTTGTACGCGAAATGCCTAATACAATTACATAATCTTAACATAACTCTATACATGCGATTGTGTTCTTTTTTTTTTTTTTTTTTTTTTTTGATTTTCGATTACTAATCAGAAATAGAATATTTTTGATATTATTTACAGGCGTATCGTAGTATAGTTAGTAAATTAATGATGCAACAAACCCTGAGCAATTTGTATCCACGTCGATTTTTTTTTTTTTTTTTTTTTATAGACTATTTAACGAAACTGAAATAATTTCTGAACATGTGGTTTTTTTTTTTTTTAGTTTTAATCTTTTATTAATCATATTGCTGAGGAATAACCCGATGTTAATTCAAGGCCAGGGTTACGAGATTACTATTTTTATCTGCTTCCATATAACTACGTATTAACTATGGATTAAGATTAATTGCGTCATTTTAAAAACGTGAATCGCACGATCGTTATTTTTGCTAAAAGATACGAGTATAGGTATATTGTCATAAGGAGTATGTTAATCTCGAAGAGATGCGATGAACTTTGAAATTCCCTGTTTCAATATACGTACGTATATTATATGTTGTATATGTATATCGGTATATACGTATATGGTATATGTAGATGTTGTACAGACGTCTCGAAGTCAAATCAAATATAAACATATATGATTATTATTATTTTTTTTTCTTTCCTTATTCTTTAAACTGATAACAGGCATCATCGTATTTTGTAATTAGGTCGTTAACAGAAAGATTTTTTTTTTTTTTTTTCTTACTCCGTGTATATTTTATCTTCTCAAATGAGATTAGATACAACGTACTGTGACTTTCACTTTAATTTCGCTCTTCATCTCCTTAATTGTGTAAATGAATATCAAAAAAAAAAAAATGTCCTGAATTTTGAAAGAAAAAAAATTTTTTTTTTTTTTTTTTTTTTATACATCATTTTTCAAAACCTTTCAAACTTGATTGAATTATTCTCAATTAAATAAATTCAAAGTTGTAAATAATTTTTTTCAAGTTTTTTTTTTTTTTTTTCATTTTCATTATAATATTACAAAGATGGAATAACGATAATTATACAGGCTGTATTTGACATAAACTATGCGATGCGCATATATACATAACTGCACAAATATTATAGTGCATCCTGCATCTGTATAGTCCGAGTTGTTTGCTTCGACTAGTAATTTAATACATACCTAGATACGTATGTACAAGAAAACCGCAATGGTGAGACAAATTACATTATTTATTGCAATTGCGCGAGCTATACATACACGTACAAGTTCATATTTTGACTAAATTACTTTTAAAGTATCTATTCAAGTGGCGTGATAAAATTAAACTGATTTAGCTGTCGGGTGATGGATCACGCGTGAATATCTTGACCTCGTACGATTAAGATTTATATTTAGAATTGGAATTGGCATAAAATTAAAAGTGATTATAAAATAATTACGAACACCATAGTTTGTGATAATTAGAGTCAATCAGAGTCGATAATTTATAATTTTTTTATTTATTTATTTTTTATTTTTGGATAAATTGACCTGATATACAAAACTATGCTAATCAAAAAACGAACATCGTTTCAATCTACGTCTAAAACAAGTTTTTTTTTTTTTTTTTGTTTCTTTCTTTTTGCTTCTATTACAACTACACGGCTCTTATATGTTAGTCAGCCTGCAGCAATAAGTTACGCAAGTTGGTTTATTGTTAGTTCAATAATAGTATATGTATAATATAAAAAAATTGCCCAACGGCGAGCGTACGCGTATAGGTACGGAGACTCGTAATTTTTTTTTCCCCCCATTATGAAAGCAATTAATCTTCACAATTTTCATCTCGTACGTATATTTGATATTTAATATATTTATTTAGTTCGCGATGTCGTGAAAAAGAGAGAAATAAAAATGTGCAAATTCTTATACAAAATTCACTCGATATAAATATATTTCAATTAATTATTGGGTATTATGGTATACGAGTATATATTTTCGTTGTTGATTTAGCTGGGAATTCAATTTGTAAAATAATAAATAATAATCGAAAGACTATACAACGTCTGTAAAGAAATGCAGGCATGTGTGTATAATGTTCGTATATCAAATAATCGATCCAGACTGGTGACAATTACTAGTCCCGCGAATTGGTTTATACCCACATATATTTATAACATAATATCTTCTGTTTCTTCTCCCACGTCACAATTCACTTGTCTCATGAATAATGATAACGATAATAATATCAATTATAATTTACTATACGTTTGTTTGTCGTTTTAAAAGAAGGAGGCAGATTACCAGTTTAAAAAATCACGACTCAATTTACTTAGCTAATTGAAGGATTGTAAGATATACTATGTAAATGAGTTCACACGGATATACCCTCTCGATGCTATTTTAAACAAAGTTGATAAAAAATTTACGATATATGTATAATATACACAAGTTCGGAAAATTTGTTATGTGATATTTTCAGACAAACGTATTATATTAAAGTGAAATCAAAAAAAAAAAAAAAATCAATAAATTTATATAATTACAGATTGAAAATCGGTTAGCCCAGATGAGATTTACGGCAGCTACAGCGCGCAAGATTCAAAGCGTGTTCTTATCGGAAATAGAAAAAGGAATAAAGGAAAAACCCTCATCGTTACAGATGGAGAATACTTACATACCAGAACTTCCCGATGGCACAGGTCAGTCTTTAAACTCTTTATCAGATAAAATTTATAACCCGATATAGACCGATAATATCAATTAGTTATTATTATACATATTTCAACCATATTCCGCAATTAAAACCAAATTAATCGCTCAAATTAATATTATGATCGTATATATGGTATATACGAGTATCTTATCATTCGTATATGTTCATTATCATTTAAATTTATTTAAAACTTAACGATTTTTTAAATATTTCATTATCACCGAGAGAAGAAGAGTATAGAGACTAATTCGTGAATTTTATATCAAATTTGTATTGAAAATGTATATTACATTAGAATCAAATTTTTTATCAGTATATATGTATTTAATTAAAACGAGTCAATTTTTGAGAGAACACGTTTCTTGATTATTCGAGGAAATAATTATAACTGAGATCTATCAATACATCGAGCGAATCACGTGACAATTCAGAGATAACGAGGTCGATAAGGCTGAATTAAACTAATTTAAGAAATCTGAATAAATGTGTTCATTCGAGAATCACGTGTATCGTGTGATATACAATTATTTATACATATGTATATCTATTTATTTTGTGATAATATCATATAGTATTATGAGTATAAACCGCAAAAACGAAACTAATTGACCGAAATAATTAATTAAATATCGATTCATATCGCATTAAATAAATATCTACCATATATAAATTATTATCTCTAAGTTTTATGAATAAATCTTCGCGTTATACAAATTGATCAATAAAACTGATTGACCAATAAAAGAAAGAAAAAAAAAGAAGAAGAAGAAGAAGAAGAAATTAGGCTCAACAAGAATCAATTAATTTCTTAATTATATTACCCAACGATATTTCAAATAAGTTTAATATATAAATCGTCGTATTCGAAACTAAGAAAAACGTTACTATTCATATTTCAGAAACAGGTATGTTTCTTGCACTCGATCTCGGCGGTACAAACTTTCGTGTCATTCTTCTCGAGCTAGAGAATGGTGTTTGCGTAAGACAAGAAGTAAAAAGGTACCACATAGGTACAGATCTTAGAGTCGGTTGTGGAATCACTTTGTTCGATTACCTCGCCGAATGTGTGAGCGATTTTGTCATCAGCCAGGGTGTACAGGACGTCGAACTTCCTCTAGGTAATTTTTCGTTTGTTTCTATTTCGTCATTTATGATTTATCGAGCGAAATTATGTGAAAATGTTTATAATTTCGACGAATAAATAAAAAATAAAAAGTTATGGATAATTTTTATTTGCTACAGAAAATAATTCTTACAGAAATCATCGAATCATTGTTATAATTTTGTCTCTTTTTTTCTAAGGATTCACATTCTCTTTTCCGATGATTCAACACTCGTTGGAAGTTGGTATTCTCCTTACATGGACTAAAACATTTAATTGTCCAAACGTCGTCAATAAAGATGCAGTAAGACTTCTTCGTGAAGCTCTCCGGCGACGTGGCGACACAAAAGTCAACGTACTTGCAATTCTTAATGACACGACTGGTACCCTTGTCCAAGGGGCTTCTCAAGATCGAAATACTGTGATCGGTCTGATTTTGGGAACCGGGAGTAACGCGTGCTATGTTGAAAAAGCTGACAGAGTACAACATTGGGAAACCGAAAGGCACGGCGAAAAAGAGGTGAATATCAGGTTTTTTCATTTTTTTTTTTCTTTCTGTATTCAAAATATCTTCAAATTATATTTACCTTAAATACAGAAATTCATTCAAGCTCGCGAAAAATTTGTGATCAAATTTCAAAGAAATTTTAGAATTTTTTCAACTTATTATTTATTTATTTATTTTTATCCCAACTTAGGTAATCATCGACATTGAGTGGGGTGCATTTGGAGACAACGGAGTACTCGACTTTATAAAAACTGAATTCGACCGAGAAAACGACGCGAACTCGTTGATGGTCAATTCATTTACGTAAGTTGACCAATTTTCTTATCTATCATTCTATTTAAAGAGCTCAGTTTTGCGTAATTTAATATTCCATTATATGTATGTATATATGGGACATGCCATGTGACTTTAGCGACCCAAACAATTTTTTAAGTTTGGTCATTTTTTGGGTGGCTGAAGTTACATGGAATGTCCCATATACATTCTCAAGTTCTTACACATCACTTGTGTTTAAATAAATGAGGTGCAGAACATTCGGTTATTAATCAAATTTTATTAAATCAAATGTTCGGATAAATCTATAGAATTTGATTTTTTTTTTTTTTTTATTCAAGGAATTTGAATACTTTGAAACACTTTTCTCTATCTTCTTTACTTTTCTAAATAGTCGATAGGATAATTGTGAAAAAAAGAAAAAAAAAAAAAAATGGAAACAATATTTCTACAAGATTTTTTTATCTGTAATAAGACTTCATAATTTGTTATCTAATGCGTTACAGATTCGAGAAATATATATCTGGAAAGTATTTGGGAGAATTGACTCGTGTAATACTTGCAAAATTGACCAAAGAAGGACTTCTCTTCGAGGGACACATCCCCGTCGCTCTTTTAACTCCTGGGAATCTCACAACGGACCTAGTATCTCACATCGAACAGTAAGCACCTTTATTCCACATTTTTATTAACTCTATATTCGTTTCAAAATCCCAAAACGATTATAAAAATAACCAGAAAAACATCAGAAACAAATTTCAAAAGAAAGTTACTCTAGACTCTAGAACAACGCTAATTCATGGACAATTCACAGTTTTCAATTTAAAAAAAAATAGTCATTGGAATTTGATTTTTTCTATGAAAAATTACAGACAGAATATTAATTTTTCACCATTACGTTACAGAGACACTCTGGACGGTGGCACTAACAACACAAGGGAAGTGTTGGCAAAGTTTGATGTAACAGCAACGGAAGATGACATAAATATTGTGCAGTATGTCTGCGAAGTGACTTCGAATAGGGCTGCTCTCTTGGTTTCGATATGTAAGTTGGACGGAAGTCTGGCTAATTCATCTCTTGTTTTTATCAATTCTATAAAACTGTGACGTGTTAAAACTGTCTGTGTGTTACAAGACCTTTTGTACTTTTATCACATCATTTAATTAATCTTTATTTTTCAAGGTCTGGCTGCATTGCTGGAAAGAATTGATCGAGAAAATATGACCATTGCGATTGATGGTTCCCTTTACAAACATCATCCTCGTTTTGAAGGGTGGATGAACCAGTACATTCGACTTCTTGCACCAGGACGCAAGGTAATAATAAAATTAATCTGACTATTTATTTGAAATCAATTTCTTCGAATACATCTGGATTTTATAATTAAAGAAAGTTAAGCTATCTTTTGGAAAAATGGTATGTCAGTCATATCCTGTTTTTTGTTTCCTGGGAGAATGAAATTGAATACACTATTATCAAAATTGAATAAACAATATCCATAAAATTACAAATTAAATAGATGAAAAAAAAAATTATCACTAGTACAATTGATCTGTAAAGTTTTGATTATGTACGATAAGAAGATTTGGAAATATCTCAACTACATTTAAAGTAACTGTAACTTCTTGCCGGTGTGTGCAATTTTACTGTATAATTTATATAATTTTATTTCACAGTTCAAGCTGATGCACGCAGAAGATGGAAGTGGAAAAGGTGCTGTACTAGTAGCAGCAATTGCATTGAGGCTTAAAAAAAGATTTGAACGAGAGTGAATAATCTATAAATTAAGTCCATTATCTAATTATTATATACGTGGGACATTTTAGTTCCTCCCTTTCATTCCACTCGTTGTATACGATGACTATATGCAATTTATTATAATTGATCAAAGTAGGTATAGGTATATATACATATAAAATACACATACACTTCACATAGTATATATTGTATAGAACTAATTCGCGAACCAGTCTAGGCAAGTACAATTCGCCAAGTTGGTGTAGATAAATTGAGATGATCCTCCGAAAAAAAGATCCAACAATTTTTCATCATTTTTGTACACATCATTTTTATTCTTTTTTCAGTCTCGTATACATATACCACATACAAAACCTATACATATACACTACTGCTATATTATAATAATTGCATACATTATTATAACACATACATTTACATTATCATACACGCACACACACACACACGCGCATATTTAGTACATACGTCATGTATGATAATCTTATTTTCTTACGCCCATTAAATATAATGCATAGATAAAATTTTCGATTAGTTTGAATGAGGAATAGAAGAAATTTGTTTAATAATTCGATATGTTTGTGTAATTTAATTTTTTTTTTTTCTTTTTTTTTTTTCATAGTGTACATGATATAAGTGTGGTAGGTCTTTATACATAAAGTAATAATAGACATCGCAGATAAAATGCGTATTATTGTGTTTTAGAAATTTTAGTTGAATCCATTGTAAGGTATACGCCTTTGCAGATTATAGTGGTTAATTGACAAGAAATTCATATACATATACATAATATGGAAATACGAGTATAAGAAATTTAGCAAAATAAATGATTGATTATGTATTAATCGATATGATATTATTTATTTTACTAAAAGTTCGTTATTCTAAGTCACGTATCGATGTACAATATAAATATATCTATACATATTTATGTATATCTAAGCTCATATGTTACTTTATCATCGTCATTATACTTATTTCATAACTATTATAATAAATATACTATTACTATTATATTATGTAGACTATCATGACGATCATAACTAGTACGTATTCTATGTATATACGATATTATTATACATATATAAATTGTTAAAAGAAACACTCCTCGTTGTAAACGCGCGGAGTATTATTTTATAAATAAAGTTTACTTCGAAAAACTTATATCATAAATTTTTGACTATTACCTATACGATACATAATATTGAATTTATCAGACCTATATCATTGAGCAATGATTAAAATTAATATTTTTTTTTTTGTTTTTATCTATGAAATAGTAAGTTATAAAGAAAAAAAGAAAACAATCTTCACGTCACGTAGAACGTGACGAAATAGAAATAACAACGATCATTGAAACAGCGTTAAATCGTTATAACCCGGAAAGGTTAATTTAGAATTTATAAAGACAATATATTGATCTTGTTGCTAGGCGGCGAGAAGCGGGCGATTCAAATCCTTCGGTTTACCGCCCTTGACGAAAGGTGGCGGGTCGGGCGGCTCCCAGGTAAAGTGACAGTTCAGAACTGTCAGTGACGCTAGTTATGGCCTGTTTTTACTGCTAATAAATGTTCTAGAGATATCCTATTTACTCACAAGTTAATTCACGGCTTGTCAAAAGGTCGTGAATTAAAACGGGCCGACCGTATCATATGTTAAAACTACGAAAATATTCGATATTAGATTCGTACCGGTGGGTGTGTACGCTCTGAGGAATAGCTTGCCGGCTCGTTCAGTCTACTGGAAGATTCCATTGTGAGTGGATTTG
This sequence comes from Macrophya alboannulata, assembly GCA_949628255.1. NCBI lineage: Eukaryota > Metazoa > Arthropoda > Insecta > Hymenoptera > Tenthredinidae > Macrophya > Macrophya alboannulata. Next base: position 16,013,691 of record OX451210.1, on the reverse strand, counting down.
AAAAAGTTACTTCCTCCGGTATATCGTTAGTTAATTCGCATTTCGGTAACGGTTTGTGAATACAGTGGTACATATCAAGGTAGGTGGATAACGGAGCTTTATTATTTTTATAATTTAACATTATTTTAGTAAAGATAAGTTGAAATAATATCGAGTAAAAGTAATCCGGGTAGACTGTAGTCGGGATCGCGGTAGAGCCAGTCGTCATTCGTTTCTCTGGTTCAGCTGGTCTCACAGCTGACGAGTGTTGTAGCTTGTTGAAGTCACCGACCGGTTCGTTGCTTTCAAAAAACCCTTTTCTGCTTTTTTCTATTTTAAATCACCTTTCACGAGACCGAGACTTACTTATCTCAGCTACTTCTATCTATTCACCTTTCAGTTTACCCGTTTCGCTACCTACTTACTTCAAACTTATAACACGGTTCTAGCTAGGCTAAGCTAGGGTATATCTATACACATACATAGGTGTACATACTCTCTTCTCTTTTACCCCCCCGGATTGCTTATTTTTGCACTCGCGTGAAAACCAGTTGCTGACACAATGAAACGAGCGGCTGACACTGTTTTCTTAATTATGTAGGTACGTACATACACGCGCGCATACGTATAATAGATACATATCCATGTGTATATAGGTATGTACATACATACATACATATATGTATGTATTCCTCCGTCACGCATAGTCGTGTGTATTTCATTATAAAATTGCATAAACGAGTCCGTTACCAACCGTTACGCCTTATTCTTTAAATTGATATTTTGATAATCAGGTTTTTTCGGTTACTTATCTATTTATTTTTTATATTTATTTTTTCTCTCAATTTTATTCACCTGTTTAATAAAACTCGTTCTCTTCCTGTATTCCAACGTTTGCTTTTTTTTCTACATTTATTTATTCCGTTTTTTTCATTATTATTTTTTTTATTTATTGCTATTCCTACACTCTAACCGCGGACGCATTATAGACGATTTCTGAATCATCAGATCCTCGTCACGCCTTTTGCAATTTTTTTTATCAGTTGCATTATTTTCCTTACGCCCATTTTCAAAGCTTATAGTCCGCGGTCGAACGACAATCAGCAACGATAAATGTTGTTTTGTTATATGAAGTTACCGTTTTTTTCTTTCTATGCCACAAGAACGTTTTGTGTTTTTTTTATATATGTATATTTTTTTTCGGAATTCAAATCCGTCCTATACTTATATGAGTAATAAATCTATAATGCAATATACGTCTACGGTTAGACGTTTTTGTTTTGTCGATCCCCTATATTATTAAATATGATTGAATTTTCGCAAAAGGCATGAACGAGGAAATTCATTAATTCAAGTCGTTTGTTTAACGTTTTAAATTTCTCGAAGGTTTATGTATGTATTTTATCCTTTTCTTTTTCTTTTCTTCTCTTATTGAACAATTGCTCCTCGTCGCGTCAGTTGCAATTGGTTTTCATCCTTTCGACCTTTGAGAATTATGCACCAGAAGCCCGATTATAATATACATACATACATACATACATACGTACGTACATAAAGTAATATACATATTTACAGAGAGAAAGTAACACACTTTGATTCGTGTAATATATCGTCTGTATAGAATGTACGATTGTTCCTCAGGTTCGTTATTCGCACGGACTTTGTAAATATCTACATACATACATACATTTACATACGCGAAACACCGTTGTTACTTTTATATTCTTCACATATGTATTGTACCTTCCACAGCTATTCTTGAGCCCTATTAAAATACAGATATATCTAATTGTTTCACTATTTTCTGTGCATATTAATGAACAGCATGGGAAAATCGTTCACGTATGTATGCGCATACATACGTGCATATGTATATTTATATAATATAGGTATATGAAACTTCAAATACGTATGTATCCAAAGATCGGCGATTATTTTAAGTTGGTTTTTTTTTTGGCGTTGTCAGATTTCTACAAACTTGTTTTTTTCTTCTTGTTTCTATATCACTGTAAGGTACAAGATACACCGATCGCCTCGAGTAATGCTTTGACCAGTACGATCGAAGCTACAACGAACGGTAACTAATAATACATCATCGTCAAGATTCAATCACGTGTTCGCTCTCTAGCTCTGCGATTTAAAGTGTCGAGAGTAAACTTTCCGGCCCGGGCGCGGACGCGGACGCGGATCCGAGTGCGGGCTCTCCTCCTTCTTCTCTCATCGACGATAATATGTCAGCGAAAATTATCTTCAAGGTCAACCAAATGAACAAAAAAAAATAAATAAATATATATAATAAAAAAAAAAAAAAAAAAATTTATGACACGTACCATATTAGAAGAAATAGAAAAAAATTAATTATTATTATTTTTATTATTTTTTTATTGTTATCTTTCATCCCGCGGTTGATTTTCGAAACACTAAATGAAAGAAAAAAAAAAGAAAAATAATACGAAGGACTGGATTTTTGGTACTTGCAATTAGAGGTATACCTATGATACCTACATTATAGTATTACATACTATAACGGTCAGATATATGTATATACATGTATATATAGAAACGAGGAGAGCTATATAGCAAGGAGAGTTTTGTCTGGTAACAACAACGCACATCCGGTCTAGTGTCAACAAGAGAGTATATGTTCAAAACGTTAGAATCATCGCCGCTAATTTATCTATATACGTATGTATGTATGTACAATACGTATGCGTATATGCATTAACGTACAGATAGGTAAGGTATACATATGTATACACGACGAACGGCGTTGAATGGATATCCATTGTCACGATAATCACGATTGCTTTGATGGATGATGGCGTTAAGTAATCAGCATAGTACAAACGTTTGGTATTGGTAATAGCTATACACGATATATATATATGTGTATATAGGTATAGGTAGTACAAAGAAATCGTTTATAACGAACGAATTCTGAAGAAACGTAATCACATATATGTACATACATATATACCTATATAATAATATACCCATTATTCAATATAAGAAATAAAAGATCATTTTCAAACGGTCTGCGCAACCTGCAGTTATATTATAATTTACGATATATATGCAATTGTATATAAAATTCGGTTCGATTTACGGACAATTATTCATAATAGAAAAAGGAAAGGGAAAAAAATTAATTTTTCTCACATACATATATATATATATATATATATATATATATATATATATATATATATATATATATATATATATATATATATATATATATATATATATATATATATATATATATATATATATATATATATATATATATATATATATATATATATATATATATATATATATATATATATATATATATATATATATATATATATATATATATATGTATAATACCTGTATACTATACGTATAATTTTCTTTTCGCATTATTATATATCGCGGTTGTGTTTGCGTATATCTTGGAAAGTTACGCAATTTTCTCGTAACTACACATACATATATGTCCGAAAGGTATATATTATATATATATATATATATATAAGTTGACTTAGGTGCAAATTATTAATGAAAAATAATAATTTGTAATAACAAATACATATATACATATATATATATATATTATATGATATGTACATATTTATACAACTAACGAAAGCGTCGCTCGTAGTCTCATAAGTTCGTCCAACTGTGTAAAGGTGGATATATCCGTGACATATAAGCTTAACTTAAGTTATAACTTATGTAACGAGTATATAGGTGTATAATGTAACGAACCAGCACCACCGCTACGACCACCACTATAAGCGCGGCGAACGAGCGAGCGTGCAGCACCAGCACCAGCACCGGCAGCAGCAGCTCGGGTGATCAGAAACTCTACCGCTTTTACATCGCGGTGTGTTGCGTATCGTCGCTGCTGTTGCTGTCGCTGTCTGTACTTTCGAGAGTTCATTGACTGCACAGTAATTGTCAATTTTGTTTACGAAAAATCTCTTTGGTACGCGGGCTAACGTAAGGTACTTTGCTTACTGCATGCAGCCTTCTTCTTCTTCTTCTTCTTCTATACGCGTAGGCGTTACATGCTTACACACGTGTGTATATTTCTCTTTGCTCTATGCGGACGAGTGTGTGTACATACGTGTACATACGTATATGTATATATGTACATTCGTATATGGGCGCCTGCGCCACCGTGTATATTTATTCTTACTATTACTATACTATACTACTACCTTACGACTTACTACCGCGCCTGCTGTTGCTGGTATTATCGCGTGAAACGAGAAACGAAATGAAGAATTTTTCGTCCAATGTTGCAGCAATATAAGGAACGAATAGTCGCTAATTGGGGATTGCTTCTGGTATCTTATTATAGACAGTTATTATACCTATACGCGCGTAAAGAGGCAACTCGAGACACGGAGACCGTGAGGGAGATAAAAATGAGCAATTTTTTGGACCTTTCTTTTCTTCCAGTTTTCAAGTTTTTCCTGTCATATTTTCTGTAAATAATTATTATCGCGTCCCTTTTATTTTATTTTATTTTATTTTACTTTTTTTTTTTCTTTTTTTCTCTTACCTTTATTACTTCTCGCGTAAATTCCAACTTATACTTTTTTTATTATTCTTTACAAATCCATAAATTTTGCAAGCGGTGACGAGCACAGCTGGAGTTTTCCAAGTTTTAACTTACGACAGAGTGTTTTTTTTCCGTTTTTTCTTTCTTTTCCTCTTTTCATTTTATTTTATTTCAATATTATTCCTTTCTTCGTCTCTCTCTCTCTCTCTCTCTCTTTCTCTCTTTTTTCCTGGACACGAATCGTTTGCGACGATCAGCGCTCTTATAATACTTGTGCTTTTTCTTTGTTCGTTGAAATGTAACGCCGCCTCGAGGAATCAGTAGTCACGTCGTCAAGTTTCTTTTTACACAAGACAGTATGATTCGTCTTAATTCGACCGTAACCTTGACAGCCTTTATCCGAATCCCAATTTATATTTCTAACATAGTTATGATATATTTTTCTTCTTTTTTTTTTTTTTTTTTTTCATTTTTCATACCTCTATCTCGTATATCGATCTGGGTATAAAGATTATTCACAATTACGTTTGATAAATAATACAAAAATTTCAAGATCAATGAACTCTGTTAAAAATATATGCAGATACGTACATGCATATGTACATACTGAGTTTCTTTAATTAAACAGCAATAAGTCAGCCCTAGATCAGCAAACAATCGGGTTTTAAAGGCAGCGCTTAATTGAGACGCTCATGCGAAAGAAAGAATTATTTATAATATCCAGAATTTTTTATTATTTTTATTTTTTTTAAATATTTATATGACCGCAGTATATCTACAGATGAAAGTACATAGAGATTTTGTTTTTGAATATAATTTTTCAAGCCAATAAAAAAAAGAAAAAAAAAAAAAAAAAAAAAAAAACGTTTTCATGTAATTTATGGCCATGCTATATTTATCTTCCTTCGATCTTTGATATACGTTGTTTTCTGTTTTATTTCTGTACATTGACTGCAACCGCGCATCTGTTGCCACGATATTATATATTCCGATGATAATATGCAGTGCAGACGATGAATCAGAATTTTTATTTTAGTCGTTCTATGTAGGTATACCTATATAATATACGATGGTGCGAAGTGTTTACCTATATACGCGTACATATACCGCAAATAATTTTTTCCCCTGAATAAAAAAAAAAAAAAAAAAAAAAAAAAAAAAAAAAAAAAAAATTTATTTTAGACCTCGTATAAGTATATATAATTCGCGCTTGTCTTATGACGCATTGTTGCTCTGCGATATGTAACATACAATTTACTGTAAAGATACTAATATAGCATACGGTAAAAACTGCAAGCATGAGGTTAAGAATCTCAAAGAAAAAAAGGCAAAAAAATTTTTAAAAAACTATCAATTTCTTAACTGGTTATCTTTTTATACGTCAAAAATCATCTCACTTACATATATCCTTTACGTAACACTGACTAATTGACTAAATCCTTTTTTTTTTGTTTTTGAGTTACCTGTACATATTTCTTTCTATATACCTACATACCTATATACAAAGTTATGCAACATTATATATGTATATATATATATATATATATATATATATATATATATATATATATATATATATATATATATATATATATATATATATATATATATATATATATATATATATATATATATATATATATATATACACATAGCGGTCAGAATTTATTACAGTAATCACGTGACGTCGTCCACATATATATCGCTATTATATTCCATAAATAATTGCATGTACTTACTATTTAAAAAAAAAAAAAAAAAAATTTCTTTGTTTCTCATTACTTTTTGTTACCAGTAATCTTATTGTTTTATATTTTACGACCGACTAATAATTATATAAGTATAAGTGCAAGTAATTATTTTCACTATATTATATAGTATATACAGGGTGATTCCGTTTGACCGGGCCATTTTAACTGGGTGGACTCCTCGCGAAATTCTAAGACTAAATTTCCTTTACTAAAAATTCGAGGGACTAATAATTTACGAGCTACGGAAGATCTTAGTTGACCAATCACAGAGCCTACAGCTGCTCGAGTTAGTGCCGGGTCAAAAGTATAAAATAAGCAGTGCCCGTAGCGAATCGAATTTCATTAAAATGAAAATAAATTTTTGAAACATTACTAAAATTTTTCGTGCTTCGTGGTTTTCGTCCTCCAGGGCCACTGCTACGCAGTTCTCGTCGTCCAGGTCCACCGCTTTGTAGTTTTGGTCCTCCAGGTCTACCGCTACATAGTTCTCATCGTCCCGGTCGTCCGCTTCGTGATTTTCGTCCTCCAGGTCCACTGCTACGTAGTTTTCGTCGTCCAGGTCCTCCGCTTCGTGATTTTCGTCCTCCAGGTCCTCGGCTTCGTGATTTTCGTCCTCCAGGTTCTCCGGTTCCTGGTTCTCGTCCTCCAGGTCCACCGCTGCGCAGTTCTCGTCGTTCAGGTGTACTGCTTTGTAGTTTTCGTCCTCCAAGTCCACCGCTACGTAGTTTTAGTCGTCCCGGTCGTTCGCTTCGTGATTTTCGTTCTCCAGGTCCACCTCTACGTAGTTTTCGTCGTCCAGGTCCTCCGCTACGTGGACGATGAGAACTACGTAGCGGTGGACCAGGAGGACGAAAACTACAGAGCAGTAAACCTGGACGACGAGAACTGCGCAGCGGTGGACCTGGAGGACGAAAACCAGGAAGCAGAGAAGCGGGACGATGAGAACTACGAAGCGGAGGACCTAGGGGACGAAAATCACGAAGCGGAGGACCTGGACGACGAAAATTACGTAGCAGTGGACCTGGAGGACGAAAATCACGAAGCGGATGACCGGGACGATGAGAACTACGTAGCGGTGGACCTGGAGGACCAAAACTACAAAGCGGTGGACCTGGACGACGAGAACTGCGTAGCAGTGGACCTGGAGGACGAAAATCACGAAGCGGATGACCGGGACGATGAGAACTACATAGCGGCGGACCTGGAGGACCAAAACTACAAAGCGGTGGACCTGGACGACGAGAACTGCGTAGCAGTGGACCTGGAGGACGAAAACCACGAAGCACGAAAAATTTTAGTAGTTTCAAAAATTTATTTCCATTTTAATGAAAATCAATTCGCTACGGGCACTGCTTATTTTATACTTTTGACCCGGCACTAACTCGAGCAGCTGTAGGCTCTGTGATTGGTCAACTAAGATCTTCCGTAGCTCGTAAATTATTAGTCCCTCGAATTTTTAGTAAAGGAAATTTAGTCTTAGAATTTCGCGAGGAGTCCACCCAGCTAAAATGGCCCGGTCAAACTGAATCACCCTGTATGATGGCCTACTATATACTATCGCATTGTCAGCTCGATGAATAAAATTTAACGTTGCACGATCGCTCGGTTTATTGTCATAATCGTTGTAGTTATCTCGAGCCTTGAGACGAATCAACGGTAGCAACGATTTAATCGACTTCGTGTCAACGAAACCCATTTGCAATATTTATATAGGGTATAACATTAGGGTGGTCGTTAAAACAGCGATGTACGAATTTTTATGATTCCCATGCATGCATCTCCTGATTCAATAAAAAATGGAAAGAAACTAATTTTTTTAAATGTACTTGAACCGTTTCAGTCAAATAAAAAGGGGGGGGCCTGCAGGGACAAACATTTTCTCATTTAAAATATAAATATTATATCTCTATATAAAAATGATATAATTTGATTATTCTCTCTTTTTTTTTTCTTTTCAATAATATTTTAATATTCGTCACTCGTATCACACTATACATTTTTGTAAGCATGTTCGTACACTGAAGATTGTAGCCATAGTCACATTATCTAGGGAGTAGGTAGATACGCGGGGCAGGGAGGGTCTATCTATCTGGGGCCCTAAAATTTTTATCCATAAACGAGCTGAGTAGGGGAAAAAAAGGAGGAGACAAGGAAAGGTCAGGAACAACATTTCTCTCCTAGTTTCCAACTGTACACGATATATACCTATATACATTGCGACAAATTTCTATATAGACTTAAGTCACGAAATACTTGAATTCTGCTGTTGTTATCCTAACGTTTTACGACCATCGCGTGCCCGTCCTCGTTCCTCTTGGTACACATACATACCAACAAATCAATCCTACTTACGGAATTTCTTTTTTTTTTTTTCTTCTCTTCTTTTCTTTTTTTCCTTCAATTTTTTTACTTTTTTTTTTGTTCTAAAAAAAGGTCCAATAAAGTCTTCACTGAACATAACTGAACTGAACTTGGCTCGAGAATGTGCGTCTTTCGACATGCATTTGAACACGACGTTATAAAAAAAAGAGTGAGACGAATCATTCGCTGTTTATTTTCGAATCGAGAAAAGTTTCTTTTTTTCTTTTTTTTTTCTTGCTGCGGTATTGATTCTAAAAATTTTCCTCTCCGAAAAGAATCGTGTAACTAAAAAAGTTGAAAAATACCCTCTAAACCGTGCAGATAGTTTCAAACGAAACTGTCCGCTGCGGACTTAAATAGCTATATCGCGGTTCATCAGTTGCCAGTTAATTCGTTAAAAACTCACGGATATATACACGAGTATGACCTTGGTTATACATTGCAGAGCTGTGATTGCAGGATCCTGCACACTTTATTAGCTTCATTAGCACCGATCATATAAACTGCCGCGTCGCGTCTCCGGGGAACTTATTATACATATAATAATGTATAAATCAATGTAATCAGTGTCACTCGGCTTCGACGGGACGTGGATGAAAATTTACGGTTTCAAATTCCATTTTTTTACCAGAATATATACCTACAGGCATACTTTTCTTCAATCCATACAAAAAGAATCGTGAAACGAACAGCAAAAACCTGCAAGAACCAAATTTGAATTGAACTTAAAATTTGGTGTGTTTTATAGCAAAAAAAAAAAAAAATTAATGTTCATCAATTTGGATGTAAAATGTCTAACGGTGAACGGATTGCTATTTGATTATTTGATTTCCTCATGATCGTGAGGTAAAAAAAAACTATCTCGATAACGTTGATGGGTGCGTATATATATATATATCTATATATATGTGCGTATCGATGGATTTACACGTATGATATGATAGCTCATGTATATAGTTACGTGAATGGTTTATTAGTTATTATTCAAAGTGAGACGCTCATCGTCAGCATCGAAATGCGATATTACTGATTCGACTGGCGACGTCGCGCCTTCTTCGCTGCTTCTTGCTCGGGAACCTTATCGATCATTTTCCGATACTGAGACCTCGACGATACCTTAGCGGGTTTGGAACCTACCACAATATGACATCAGTGGTGTATTTTATGGAACCTCGAAAAAGTATAGGACTATAATGTATCGAATCGATTTTGAGGGAGCAAAAATTCGCGATCACTTTTAACGTTTTTAAGAAAATTCGGAAATTTGTTGAATCTTTTTTTTGATTTTTTTTTTTTTGTTGTTCAATGTCCATTTAGTTACGCGATATGCGTATAGACGCAGGAGTTTGGCTCGCAATCAGTAAACGCGAGACATATTCACCCGAAGTTTGCCGAGCGAAAGTCTGCAGTCCGTAGGTATATCGCTTGAAATCAATACAGCAGCCTATTGTATATAGATGCATCCGTGCACATCTATATACATACCTATATAGGTAGTACATACATACAACGAATCATGTACCCTCGAAGGTGAATAGAAGGTGATTCCACTTAGCGAATCGTATATATTTCTTTTTCTTCTTTCGTCAAACGTATAAAATCCGGTCTGAAACGGTCTGAAATTCGCGACAATTTTTCAAAAAATCGATACGAAGTCAATTTTGGAAAATAACTGCACCATAAAACGCGAAAAAAAAAATATAAATAAAAAAACAGGAAAATTAGTAAATTTTTTTCGCCAGTTATAGATTCTTCTCTAAAATCCAAGACTGAATTTTCTTATCGAAAAATTCGAGAGTCTTATATTTTTTGAATGAAAACGATTTCAAGTTGACCAATCACGTTTATGATTCTCTGTCGTCAACGAAGAGTAACGGTCGTGCGCGCGCGCCATCCAATCAGCGGTTCGCTTTACCTCATAGCATCGGTCACGATTGGTCAAATTTCAACCTACTCCAGTTTGAAAACTGTGAGACCGTCGATATTTTGGCTGATACAATTTCGTCTCGATTTTTAACGAAGGATCCGACAGACTTGAGACGACGACGGTCCTCGAATAAGTTTTAAAGTTGATAAATTCGTATGTATTATAAATGCGCTGCATGTAGCTGGTATTAGGTATATGACGAGTATGGGCGCCCGGTTTATCTCGGAAATCGATGAACTCAGCTGACTTTTCCACCCTCTTCCCAAGGCTATCTACCCAAAGTGAATGGCGCCAAGGTTATAATATATAGTATGTACCCTCGCCGACAACTCGGCGGTCGCATCTGTTATTGACCGAACTGTACCTTTCTCCCTTCATATCATCGTTCCCTCTCTCTTTATCTGATATCTCTTCGCCTATCTCCAATTCTCCACCCTCGCGTCCCGGGGGCCACTTTATATTCGATTGGTGGTTCGGAGTTGTTATCTACTCTTGGCAACCTCTTACGACACTACCGTGTCGCTTACTTAGTTACTTACTCACTTACTTAAATCTATATATCTCTGTATTTATTTGCGTATGTATAGGGGCGTGTGAACCCCCGCGAACCTTGACCTCGGTCACCTTGCCCTAGGCTGGGGACAACGAATCGATTTCGAGGGTAGACGAACGAACGAAGGAAACAAACGAATGAATTATACTACTCGTAATTTTTTTTTTTGTTTTTCGCTGGTTTTATTCAGAATGATTAGAGAATTTAGGTTTTAGTATTAGAGTAGGTGGTTCTCGTTTTTATATTTAATTTTATTTTTCTATTTTTTTCTTTGAGTTTTAAATTTTTTGATAAATTCTTTTTGAAATGACTGTTCTAACACGTATTGTTATCTTATCTGTTTCAGAATTCAGCCGTTCGTATAATCAGACAATAAATACCGGATGGTAAACAAGTCACGATAAATAAAGAGAAATGAGAGACAGGGTTAAGTGATAAAGAGAAATTAAATATAGAAAAAAATCTATATATATATATATATAATAATAATGATAATAAAATCTGTACAGTATTTTACGTGTATATAAAACAAAATTAAACAAACAAAAAAAATATATATATATATACCTATATGATATATATGTATTAAAAAAAAAAAAAAAATCGTATAAAGTAAATTGTTTCAAACGAATACATAACTAATATATATATATATATATATATATATATATATATATATATATATCGACGTATAAATATATAACAAATATATATACATATATATAACATAGCTATTTTATTTAGGTTATTCAAATTGTTGTGTCCGCGAGAATAAACATTTTTGAAGACTGATCCGGACCTAGTCTATACTCTCATAAAACTAGAAACTAAAAATGAAAAGAAAATAAAAAAAAAAAATAAAGTCGATGAATCGTTAGTTGGTTATGAATATTTTAAAATATTTGTTAAAGATTTGTGATTGTCAAGTTTATTAGGAATCTTATATTCAATTATTAAAGTTTGAATTTATTCGTTTCTTTTTTCCGGTGGTAGATGATATATATCATATACATATATGTATATATACCGATTATAAAAAATTGAAAAAATAATAAAAAATATATATATATATATACACATATATTACTAGATTTTTAACCGTTGCTTTCTACTTTCGTACTTTTGAGAAACGCACACGTGCACCACCACCACAGAAATATATTCTAAAAGTAATATCTAAACGAAAATACTATATATATATATATATATATACACATATTTATACGTATAGACGAAAATTAATTACAAAAAAATAATAAATAAAACAAAAAAAAAAAAAACAAGAAAAAACGAAAAAAAAAAATGGAATAAAATAAAACAAATTAATCACAGTTATAATATATAACCAAGACCAATTCGAATAATGGAACCAATCATCATCTACTTACGGGCGCATTATTATTCCGAAATATTATTATTTGTATAGAAACGATATTGGTATTAAAGAAAAAATAAAGAAAAAGAATAGAAAAGTAAAAGGAAATTCGTGGCTTATAGTTAGTTAGCTGATCGTATATATATATACATTATCGTATGTAAAGAAAAAAAAATTTTAGATTAACAAATTTTCAAAAAAATATATGAAATTATTTACGGCGTATTATTAATCGAATCTATAAATATTACAAATTAATTTCCGTTTTTATTATATTTATATATATATACATACGTATGTATATAAATTTATGACTCTGTCGAAAGTTTATCGAAAAAAATAAAAATTGAACGGGTTCTCGTTTTTGTTTTTTTTTTTTTAATTTTTTTTTTTTACTTGAAAATAACAACCGCAGTAGGTATATTAGTTATAGGCAAAGGTGCATATATATCAAATTTACAAAATATACGTTTGAATAAATTTATTCAAACTCTCAAACGGCAGCTCGTGTAAAGAGTGAAATATATATCTATATATTATATATAAATATATGAATAAATAAAAAAGTTGAATAAATAAAAAATTTTATCGAAAATTATATACCGAATTGAAAATCGATCTTGAAGCCTTTTTAAAAGCAAGACTTTGCCGTGTGATATGTAAAAAGAATAAATCAATCGTCGAATAATATAAAAGCTAAATAAAAAGAAAAAGAATTAATTAAAATATTGATAAATTTATGAAAAATATCATATCGTTAGCTCAAGATAGCTCAATATATATATATTTAATAAAAATTAATAAAAATCATCGCTTATTATAATTCGAAAGGATAAAAATAAAGAACAAATAATGTACAAGGATCAGAGCAGTTCGTCTGCCGTTGGTGGAGCAGCAGCCTCGAAAAATGGGGAAGTAGAACTTGTCAGCAGATTTTTGGCACCGCTTTGTGCTAGGGACGAAGCTGCGCGAAATATTGCACTTGCTGCTGCTAGAACAACCGTCGAGGGATGGCTCGGCGGCGTTGGAAGCCCCGACGTTATCGAGGGTGACGTCAGAACCGATATGTTCCGATGCGACGATCAAACGTTAGTATAATAAATTGGCTTTTATTTGTATCTGAAATTTGTATTTTTATTATTTTCTAATTATTTCTAATCATTTAATCGAGCAGCCAGAATTTTTGGTAATCATCGGAACTCAGATCGATGATCGATAATTAGCATTTCATTTTCGATTTATTATAACGACGGAAGGTTTTCTCTCGCTTTGAAATATCGAGATATCGACTATAACTGGACAGAAACAAATTTTGTTCTCCAAACTGTTTCCTTATCATTCTGTTAATTTTTATTTTTCTCTGCCGCCGAACTTCACACTTTCCGGTTTTTTTAATTACAAGAGGAAAATTGATATGGTATACTAGGTATAACACAAAATCCTAAACAATCGCGTGCTTATAATCAGTAAATCTATTAAATTTCGTAAAATTTGTAAAATCTCTTAGTCATTATTCTAAATACGATAAAATATCTTCGGAACTTTTGTTAAATCTATAAAACGTCTTTGAAATTCTTGGCAACTTTCGATAGCATATAATTCTTATATAAAGTTTATAAGATCGTAATAAAATTTGTAAAATTACTTCGGAATTTGTTTTTAAACCCAGTAAATTTTATTTGAAGTTCTTCTATAATCTATAAAGTTTTTTTTTTTTTTTTTTTTTTTTTTTTTTAAACTCTTACGCAGACTTTTCTAAAGTCGTTCTAAAATTTTTATAATCTTCTACAACGTGTTACGGATTTCTTGTCAAAACTGTAATATCCCCTTGAAAGCCTTTGAAAAAATCAGTAAAATATATCGAAAATTTTTTCAACATCTAAAAAATTTGTTCGAAATTCTTGTGAAATTGATGAAATTCTTGCATATTTATATAGACCGTTCGTGAAGTTATTCTGAAATCTGTTAAAACTCCTTTGAATTCCTCGTGAAAATCTGTAAAATCTCTTTCGAAATTATTGTCAAATATGTATAAAATTTTTGTTTCAATTTCTTGTTAAATATGTGAAATTCTTATACGTGGACTTGATGAAATTTATTAAAGAAATTGTGTACTTCCATAAAATTTTTAAAATCTGTTTCGTTATCAAAATGCATTTCTCAGCAGAAAAAGTATTGAAATTTCCTTAAAATTTTTTCAAATTTCTTGTAAAATCCGTAAATCCATATGCAATTTGAATTTTATATTTTCCTTTTTGGGCACGTTTTCAAATTATTCGATAAACGTCCCTTCGCAGGATTGCGTTTCAATTTTTATTTTCGTTTTTGATTCAAGGTACGACATAGCAATTAGCACGAATCACACTACAAACAACGGATTGTCAATGAGCATTGGAGGTCGTCCAACGAGAGTTTGCGAGCCATCAGTGATCCGGGACGATTTTAGAACGGAAGAATTTTTCCCTCGGAGCGTAACGGACAACGGTATATTCCTAAAGGACAACAACTACGATCCCGGTGACTCTTTTCCTCCCTCGTCGGAAGCGAATTTCGAATACAATTTCGGCACGCCTCGGGATCGTGTATTTTTCAACGACGTTTTAGACCCGCTTGGTAATTCATCGGCTACTTATTCCTCCGATTCTAACGATTTTCAACTCGAAAGTAAAACCCCAACGAGATACAAAGAGACGGATAAAAGATTCAGCGCGGGTCTAGACCCCGAAAGAAAATACCCAGATTCCGGAATCGATCGAGGTATAGAAAATTCAATCGAGGAAAAACCCCAGCGAACATCGAGAGAAGTTAAAAACATAAAAATCAAAGGCGCAAAGCAGAAAGTTGAACAAGACGACCTCGACGGCGGGACTAAAATATACGGAAAAAGCCCGAGATTTGATAACGACAATTTCAGCACTCTTGGAACACCCCCCGCCTACCCGAGCGGACACTTCGACGTAATAAGCGGAAATTTTATATCAAAAAATGAAAATTTCGTAGCGAGTATAGATTTCGACGGTACCCTCGACGGAAGAAACGACAACATATTACAATCGTATAAAAATACTCAATTTTACGGAAGCACCGACGAAGTGTCGTTCGACGACGACGTTAAACAGAATATTGACGGTAGCGGTATAGTTTTTAACACACTGGAAGGTTTCGAGAGCAAAATAAATCCTTTGTCGATTCATCAGGACGATCTGCAGCAGCAGGTGAAATATTTGGAGAATAAAAACCTACAAGATAGACAAAAGAATAGTGCCGTTGAAGAAGTTTTAACCTCCGTTAGAGACAGAAATTTGCGTAAAAATGACGAGAGAAAAGTAAGCGCTGGACAAATAAAAAGACCGTTATCACAGGACGATGATGTGTCGATTAAAAACGGACGAAGTATTATCGAGGAACTTGAAAGCCCGGAAGTTACGCCTGGAGATGTTGGGAGGATGTTAAATCTCGGCAATGCTCTTGACGGACCTAAACAGGCACAGCCCAACAAATACCTGAGCCTCGTCACCCTGCATTTACCCGTCATACTTAGGCTCAGTGTCAATTGTCCCTTTCAAAATGTACGCATCAAGTGCGCCGAGATACTGAAGATGGTCAAGGTAAGAAAAAGCAAATCATAAGCTATAACGCAGTTCTGTTTTTTTTTTTTTTTTTTTTTTTCTTTTCTATTTCTTGATTTTGAAATATGAATAAAAAAAAATGAAAATGGGACAAGCCCACTAATCATAAGCGTAAAATCGAGAGTAAAATTGGACCTGTACACCTAGCCTACCTTCTTTCGACGTTTACAGTCATATCGACAATAATTTAAAACAAGATTTAATTCGAACGAGTAATTTTATACTAACCGTGGTATATCTACGTTAGATTTTCAATATTTTCTTCTATTTTCGTTTGGTTTTCATTGATTCTTGCCGAGATTCTTCTTCAAATTCTTCTTGTGGATCTCTAGATCTTGCTAGTTGTTAAATTATAAATATTCATATTCGCATACATAAATTCCGATAATATCTTCGGGGTAGTGGTTCTATGTTGGTAAATGAACTTCATTACCCACCTGGTGTTAGTCCGGGACAACGACGGTAGATGGCGCACCGCCGGATTGAAATCAAGATGGCGTCCTCAGTTACGGTTGTTTACTCGCGTAGTTACGTTGTTATAAACTTTAATAATAAAAACTGCGTTTTTATTTAATCTTTTCGTAATTGTTTCGCGATTAAACGATAGTACGGACACTTGAGATCACGCTCAGACGTTTGCAGGCTGTTTTTATCACTACATACGGAAGGAGATGCGCCTAAATAAGTGTAAGCAACTAATGTCACAATTTTCGATGTGCCGATAGAATTTTCCGTTACAGATGAATTAAATTACACAGAAATATATTCGATTCAGTATTTCGAGTCATCGTAGTCTCGCGTAATAGCGTATCCGCGTATTTAGAACAAAATTATGACAAATATCAAATACATATATTCGTATGAAAACTATTGAACTATGAATATTTTTTATTCATTCAAAGTTACCAATATCGACGTTTTCCAGTGTAGTAAAAAGTAATAAGTAATAAAATGGGTTTTCCGTGATAGTTTTCCGGGATAAATATTCATATTCGTATATATTCCGATAATATCTTCGGGGTAGTGGTTCTATGTTGGTAATGAACTTCATAACCCATCTGGTGTTAGTTCGGGACAATGACGGTAGGTAGCGCAGCGCCTGATTGAAATCAAGATGGCGTACTAGTTACGGTTGTTTACTCGCGTAGTTACGTTGTTATAAACTTTAATAATAAAACCTGCTTTTTTATTTAAGCTTTTCGTAATTGTTTCGCGATTAAACGATAGTTCCGACACTTGAGATCGTGCTCAGACGTTTGCAGGCTGTTTTTATCACTACATACAGAAAGTGATGCGCCTAAATAAGTGTAAGCAACTAATGTCACAATTTTCGATGTGCCGATAGAATTTTCCGTTACAGATGAATTAAATTACACAGAAATATATTCAATTCAGTATTTCGAGTCATCGTAGTCTCGCGTTATAGCGTATCCGCGTATTTAGAACAAAATTATGACGAATATCAAATGCATATATTCGTATGAAAACTATTGAACTATGAATATTTTTTATTCATTGAAAGTTACCAATATCGACGTTTTCTAGTGTAGTAAAAAGTAATAAATAAATAAAATGGGTTTTCCGTGATAGTTTTCCGGGATAAATATTTATATTCGCATATATTCCGATAATATCTTCGGGGTAGTGGTTCTATGTTGGTAAATGAACTTCATTACCCACCTGGTGTTAGTTCGGGACAACGACGGTAGATGGCGCACCGTCGGATTGAAATCAAGATGGCGTCCTTAGTTACGGTTGTTTACTCGCGTAGTTACGTTGTGATAAACTTTAATAGTGAAAACTGCTTTTTTATTTAATCTTTTCGTAATTGTTTCGCGATTAAACGATAGTGCCGACACTTGAGATCATTCGCAAACGTTTGCAGGCTGTTTTTATCACTACATACAGAAGGAGATGTGCCTAAATAAGTGTAAGTAACTAATGTCACAATTTCCGATGTGCCGATAGAATTTTCCGTTACAGATGAATTAAATTACACAGAAATATATTCGATTCAGTATTTCGAGTCATCGTAGTCTCGCGTAATAGCATATTCGCATAATTAGAACGAAATTATGATGAATAGCAAATTCATGTATTCGTATGAAGATGATTAAACCGAGGGGCAAATAACTCAAACCTGAATCGACACATCAATTTTTTAGTTTTAATTAATTCACATTAATCTATACAATCCAATTTAATTCTTGTAATTCGGATTAATTAATTACAATTTAAATTAATTCACTATAATTCTAATTAATTCATTCCAAATTCCTAATAATTTACTTTGGTAAAAGTTAATTCGCGATGTAAAATCGAGAGTAAAATTGGACCTGTACACCGTGCTTACCTTCTTTCGATCTTTACAGTCATATCGACAATAATTAAGACAAGATTTAAATCAAACAAGTTGTAGGTATACATATACCGACTCATTGTAAATCAAACTAATCTCGAAACTGATTTGCCAATTGCTCTACAGACTAAAATAAATAAGAAACGAATTCAGGTGAAATTCGATTAATTCGGAGTAAGTTAATTCTTGTTAATTTTATTTAATTTCTCTTGTTTTTTAATTTTTCTCAATTCGAATTAATTCATTTTGATTCAAAATAATTCATTCTTCGTGTTAATTCGCCATAATTTTGATTGATTTGTATTAATTCACGGACCATTGGCGCGTCAATGCAACGAGATATTTGCCCCTCGTACCTAGTCCCGTAAAATCTTCTCGATAGAATTCTAAATAAATTATTAATTTAATAATAATAATAATAATAATAATAATAACAGAACACTCTAGAAACGTCAATTATTTTTACAGAATTTTGTGCGAAGCAAAAATGACGAAAATTAAAATTAAAATTAAAATATGAGGGGGCCACCCCAATTTTTTTCTCTGGGGTCTTTACGAATTATACGAATATTTTTTCTATAATATAATTCTATAACTATATATAGTATATCGAGCCCCGGGGCTATTTCACCTTATGAATAATACATGAACGAATTGAAAGCGCGTAGATGATGATGATGCCTACTATTATCTAAACTTTGAGGTCTCTAACTGTAACGCTTGGGATCTCTTTATGCGTGACGTGTCGCGTTGTTCGCAAACAATTTTATTCGCGCGGCGTTGAGTCGAGTCGAGTTGAGCCTAGGCCTAGGCGTGATATTCGCTGACGATTAGGTGCAGCAGGAGCGATCAAGCCTCGATCACCGTTAACCGCGATCAACCAACTATACTTACGCGTAATAGGTGTAATATACTCGCGGTTATGCTACACCCATATAAGTTTACAGATATTCTGTACATATACGTATGTTATATACCTGTGTACATACACACATTTTCGTATTATATTATCGATCAGTATATATTAATATAAATTTATTTCAAATTGAGCAAAATTTTCATACGAAATTTGATCTCTATAATTTTTTCTCTCTCTCTTTCTCTCTCTCTCTGCAGTCAGATCTATTTTCTCATCGGCGGTTCTCATTTCTTTGTTGATTACTATACCTTCAGGTATACACCTACCTATAATGTAACGTGAACGCGAAACCTTGACGAATGAGAAGTAGGTGTACAACTTTTTTATTTATTTTTTGTCGTTTTGATTTGTGGTTTCATCTATACCAGAGCGGGGTATATCTATATTGTACACAAATATCGTATATCTATAATGTACAAAATTATATAATAATAGGCACTGCAGACCTTGGGAGAAAATAAATTATTAAACTATATAGGTATGTAGAATTCGTATATAAAAATTGTGATCTATACACTTTATTATAACGAAAATTTTTTTAATTTACACAAAAGAGACCGAGGGTAATACTTTGTGTATATGTATATAATAGAAAATTACGGAAAACTATATTTATTGTACCAAGAATTAGGTATCGTTTTTCCAAAATTTTTACACTCGTTGATTCTTTATGATATTTCTTATTTATTTATTTATTTTATCACTTTTATCAGTTTCGACTAGTACCGTGCTTTTTACTTTTGCTATACACTGTACATAGGTACGAGTGTATGCGAATTCATATTTTTAGCTACAACTCGCGAATAAACCAAACCTTGGCTTGCTTATACATATATGTATGTATGGTACATAAATAAAAGTCCAAAGTCAGCCTTCGAGTATAGACAGTATAAAAACAAGTTTATTGAAATATCTAATAATATTATATAGTACAAAGTAGAAATTTATTCAAATATGCGAAATGATCGAGATTAGCTCAGGTATAACATCGCAAGGCTTACAACCTTTCGGTTGATAAAATTTGAATTTTAATGACGATATAGTGTATCTAGAAAATGTTGAATAACTCGAAAAATTTATGAAAGATTTCGCATTGTTTCGCACGAAATCGTTGTAATATGAAAAAGAGTTAAAAAATACTTCTCTTCCGTAATTAAGCAAATTAACTTCTTTCGATATATACTTATCGATTTATTAATCAATGATAATTAAATCTTATTTTTCTGCACGCGAATTATTTAGGAGCGAGGACTACCGGTTCCGGAACCAGCCTTTGATGGACCAAGTGCTTTCGTCCCGACGTCAGAGGTGAGTTTGAAGAAAAAAAACCAAATAAATAAATAATGAAAAATTTTTTTGTTTATCGTTTATTAATTTTATTCGATTCGGGAAACCTTGTGTATCCTATATATTTGTAAAATTATATATACGATCTTGTTTTCTCGTTTCTCGTTAATTCTCTCGTATAATAATTTATATATATGTATACCTATCTACATATATACATGTATACATGGTATAGTGTGAAATTACTTGTACCTATACCTATACCTATATATGTGTATAAGATATGAATATGAAGAAGCACGTATGCGACTAATATAACGTACGATCTTATACGCGAAAACAAAACAATTATCATGATTTTAAGTCCTCGTTATATACACGTATGTATATCGCAGAGTCCGCGATTGAGCGCTAAATATATATCGTAGCTATATTACATATAGGTATATGTATACGAGTTTTTTTTTTTTTTTTTTTTTTTTTGATAATTCATTTATTTTTTATTTATTTTTTTTTCAAATTTATTTATTTCAAAGCTGAATTCTCATTGGTCTATGTATGGGATGAAAATTATTCATCATATTATACATACACATGTATGTATATGTATGTATTAAATAACTATATCTATATAGAATTATTTAACTATTATAAAAAGACAGAGAACAAGTCCCGAAGCCGGTTGCATTAGTGTGTTGAAGAATAATTTCTACACTACCGTTAGATATTTACTTGCCCTCTTGTAACCTTCAATTTACTCTAATTATTAGCAATTAGGGGCGGTTTATCGTTTAAATTACGACCTTCACCGCGCGTTACTCTACATATAGATATATGGTTGTGGTATGCTACTGCAGTATCCGTAGATATATCTACAACTGTGTAGGTATACGCGGGTAGCTTATGGTCATTCAGCTGTCTACATTACCGACGCACACGATATTTAGACACAGATTTCTGTTTTACCGAATCAACGCTACTAACCATCTGTGTTTTTTACTTTTCATTTATTTATTTATATATTTATTCTTCTATTTTTATTATATACCGTCGGATGGCGCGCGATCTCGTTCGCCCCTTGTTTATTCAAAATTGTCAAAATTTGAGACAAAATTGGCATTTATTACGCAAAAAAAAAAAAGAAAAAGAAACAGAGAATAAATCTCGCAATATGAATTACTATCGTCTGGATGAAAATTCTATTCATTCAACATTCTATATTTTTTTTTTTTTTTTTCTCGAGTTAATGTCATAGAGTCGTTGTAGATACTTATCTATATGATGTATAGTATACGTATCTACGTATGTTCGTATGTAACTGAACGTTACCGATGGAAGATTTTTTTTTTTTTCTCTTTACTTTCCATGGATTACAAAACGGTTTTGTTCTTCTGTAGTAGTGGATCCAAATTGGATTTTAACTAACGAAAGAGCTTGTGAAACGTTGGAAATTTTTTTTGTTATCCAAATATTAGAAAATTGGATATAGGTTCGTATATTATATTGGAGAAAATATTTGTTTTTCAAAATCCCTCTCTGTTATACTGTTTGCCACGGACATATAAGTTCAATATAACGCTAGCTGCAGCCGAGGCTTGTTGCCTGCACTCTACGCGCTTATATACACTCAACTGAATTATCATATTTCTGACGCAGGCATGCAACGGCAATAAGTTATGCGCACGGGAATATTCCAGATAATATATAATGAATACAAGATAATTATACGTATATATGAATAATAAAAATTCTATTAGCAGATTACTTCCCGTTGAACCAAAGTTCAATCTTTAAATCAGTAAATGCACGTATTTTAACAAGCATACATGAAACAGCGAACAAAAAAAATGTCGTTAGGTATGTTTGAATTATCAAAAAAAAAATAAAAAGATTTGTCCGTTTTTTTTTTTTTTTTTTTTTTTTTGGATTTCGAATTTTGTTGCTGACCGGATCGTGAAATTCGACACACTGCTACAGGTATACGAGTACGTCTATACATCTGTAAAGCGTACGGAGGTGTATGCGTGAGAATCTGTATGTATTATACCTACAAAGACTTTGTTCTTTTAACTTCAATCAAAAGCAAGGAAGGAAGTCATTTCGTCGAGTGTTTGAAACGCTTTGAAACAATTGTTGCTCGGTTCTCTTTTCACCCTGTTCTATGTAGTAGCCCCATGCCCTTGTGCTGCCTCGACCAGCTATTTTTTTTTTTTTCTTCATCTTCAATCGGAATTAAACACCGTCTTTTTTATTCCCCCGTCCTCCCACCTGGCCTCACTCATTTTTGTCACTCACTTAAACTTCTTTTTTCTTTTCTTTTTTTCTCAAAATTTTAGCATTCGCTGTCAGAGATAAAATTCAAATAAATGTATAGCTGTGTCAAGAATATATTTACGTATACGTATCACGGTATATATAACGTTTGAAGAAAACAGAGGAATTAATTTTAAAGAATGTTATAGAATTGCGCGAATTCGATGAAAATATTCATAGAATTTCTAATAACTAAATAAGAATTCAGTTTTGGCATTTCGGATATAAATCGATGTGATATTTTTCTTATATACCTATATAGGTATACATACTTAGACGCATATAATGTGACATTTTCCAATTCTTATTATATATACCAGATATACATATATGTATAATACATATAAACCGCGTCGAGAAATATATGAAGAAAATTTTCTCTTTTCATTCAACAACGGTTGTCAAACAGTGTATACATATATACCTATATATAAGGTAATATCTTTGAATTTCACATGCGAATATTAAAAAATAATTCGCGACGTGTCTATCAATCAAAGTCTTTCGGAGAAAATCTTTTCTCAGGTTTTTCATGAAAAAAGAAAAGAAAAGAAGAAGAGGAAGAAAAAAATATATGTATTCCCGGATTAATAATCCTGAAAATCTTTGCTAGTTTTTTTTTTTTTTTTTTTTTCTTTTTCTTACTTCTCAACAAACGCGTTTTCTCGCGAGTTGCGAATTTTTTTTCTTCCCCTCTTCTCAGCGAAAATCTGCGTCCTAGAAGAAAAACGACGCTTTTTGTATATACGATGATAAATAGAGACATCTATAAACGGGAGTACAAGAAATAAAAAAAAGAGAGAAAGGGAAAGGGAAAAAACGAAACTGAAAGAAAAGAGAAGTAAAGTGGAAACGTCAGATCATCGCGCATATTAATAATTTACGTTTGAACGCGTGATACCACGCCACGATTCCGCGCGTTGGTTCGTGAATTGGTGAGAAGATTGATTCAGTCAGACAGAGCATTTGTAATGTCTGAATGGATCCGAAGTGATGCGTGGTTTTTATCATTCTTTTTTTTTTTGTTTGTGTGTTTTTTTTGTTTCTCTTATTTCCTATTTATTCATTTGATTTTTCTTCCCTACTTTTTATTTTTCTTTCTCTTTTTCATTCTTATCTAACACGTTTCATCCGACATTGATAAATACGCTAACGGGCAAGACTACGATCGGCATGTTTCGTCGTCGTCGTCGTCGTTATCCGTATTATTATACCTCTATTTATATATACCTATATGTGTGGGTGCAAAAAGCTAAAACAACAGCCTACGACGAAGAACTTTAAGCGTGTATATATAAAGGTAAGTGAAAAATTACTGTTCTACCTCCAATAATTATTTTTTGTTTCTCTTTTCGTCTTATTTTTTTTTTTTTTTTGCCCCCTGTCTCTTTCTCTCTCTCTCTCTCTCTCTCTCGTTTTTTCATTAAGTGTAGCAAATTCACGTAGTACCTACATAGATATACGAAACAGGAAAAAATCAACAGAAAAAAAAAAAAACAGAAAAGTCCAATTAGTCATTAAAACGAAAAAAAAAAAAAAAAAAAAAAATTGTCCCCCC
This sequence comes from Macrophya alboannulata, assembly GCA_949628255.1. Classification (NCBI taxonomy): domain Eukaryota; kingdom Metazoa; phylum Arthropoda; class Insecta; order Hymenoptera; family Tenthredinidae; genus Macrophya; species Macrophya alboannulata. The sequence goes on along the minus strand of OX451210.1, from coordinate 15,989,125 downwards.
GGGTTGATCGTATAATTATTTTACATCCGAGTGAAAAAATAGTATCTCGTCCGTATTACACGCTGAAGTGAGTATGACAAATTTTCCACGATCCCAAAAGTTTTGGATGTTAACGATATGAATAATTTATCTCTTTCGTACAGCTTTTCATATACCTACCTACTCTATACGCTATACACCCTGGTTAATATTATTATTAGATACGACGGGGTCGTGATTTACAAACTTTGTATAGAAACGCATGATCGCGATTTTATTATACCTACCCCATAACTTTACTCTTATTTTCTTAATTCCCGAAAATTCGTATACTTATTAGGCTAAAAATTTCACCGAGGATTAGACAAGTCGATTTTAGTATAGGATAGAACAATTCATTGATCTCTAGTTTCCAAATAATTTCGTACACGAAAAAATTCTATAAAACTTGTCAAATTTTCAAAGTTGCAGAATTTAAACCCACGATTTATTCTTAGATCGGTTAATTAATCTGCTAATTAAAGTATACGCTGTTTATTCTTTACCACGAGATTATATATGTGTATATAGTCGTATGTAAATATTTTCGCGTACAGAGAAAAAAAATAATAAGAGAAGGAAAGAATTTTTTGTTTTAGTTTTTTTTTTTTTTTAGCCGAGATTAAAGCCGCTTCTTTTTTTTCCGCTCTTTTCTTTTCAAAAGGGGTTATCGCGTCATATCTACGCGCAATTCCTGTTAAACGACTACTCGTGCGTAATAAATGTAATTATATCTTGTTATGTATTAAACTCATTATCAAAGTATCTTAAAGTCAAAGTAGGAGAACTCGTCTTGGAACTACATACCTATAATAACAAGATTCAAGTTAAACACACCAGCAAACCACCGGGATCCTTAAAGTTATTATTATGGGTTTAATCTTTGTACGTTGAATCCTGCAGTCGAGCATGAGTTTTCTAGCTCTGCGGAGGTCGTTGACATGATTTGACACTGAGGCGCGGTATCATTCCTAAGGGAAACCCAACAATGGGCTACTTGCACCAATGAATCTCAATATCTGTACCGTATACACGTGACATCATTAGTTAAATTCGCTGTGCATATGCCTATATATCTACGACGAGGCATCGTACCCCCAGTGTCAAGCAATCTAGACATGAAGCAAACGTCGTGTCTACTTAAGTTATAGATTGCATAAGGCTCTCAGCTCCGTGGTGTTTCAAAAAATATTTACAGCGGTTTTTATTTTACATATACCTATGTACATATATTTTTTTTTCTGTAGGTACTTCCCACGCTTCGAATCTGTTATTTTTAGTCTCAGGGTGACGATGGATCGTTAAACTCTGTAATCTAGTGAAAAAAAGTTGTGCGAGGTCATCCAATCGATTTTTAATTTTTTTTTTTTTTTTTTTTTCGTCTACATGTCTCAGAGATATTTTTCAAAAAAGGTGATCAAAAGAAAGCTTGCATATATTTATCTTGAATATTGTTTCTTCGGAACGTTATTCGAACTTTTACTTTTTATTGCTGATTGCAGATGATTTCTATTAAATTCTTTTACGGTATAATTTCGTCGCGAAGTAATGCAAGATGAAAAACAAAAATGAAAATATAATATACGTCGATGGAGGCACTTTTAAGACATTTTTGCCTTATCACAGAATTTCGGATTTTTAATATCGGAATAGAAAGAATAGAGGACCTGAAGGTTGGAAAGAAAATGTGAAATATTTTTGAAATTTCTTCACTTTTGATGTGACTTTTTTCGCTAGCCGATCTTTACGTATATTTTTTTTGTTCTTTTTGTATTCCGTTTTTTTCAAAATCCTCATTTCTACAAAAAAAAAAAAAAAAACCCAAAAATGGCAATGACCTTAATCCTAAGTTTGCAAACGTCACGAAAAACTTCAATCAACGTCCCGTGGGTTAGCTTTTAACTGTACGTTGTGGGAACTCAGCAGCGGGAATTCTGCGGATAAGAAACATGAGTGGAATTTGAGAACGCTTTTGTCGTTCTACGGGGTGTCCATATCATTAAACGAAAGAAAAAAAAATATGGCGCAAAAAGAAAACGATGAAAATGTAAAAGTTCAAATTTTCTGAGTCGTTGAAAGCAAAAATAAAATAAAAAAAAAAAAAGATAGCGAAAGATTTTTGGTTATATATTACAATGAACGAAATTTCTTCTGTCGGAACTTTGATATGACAATTTTGATGTCACAATTTCTACTTATTATAGGGCGAAATAAGTGAGGGAATAATTTATCATTGATTGAAAAAGAAAAGAAAAAACAAAAAATAGTAATAAAATTCCACGATGTTATTACATACCGCGAGATTTTTGTTTAACAGATTATTGAAATTTATGCGTGTTGGAAAAAATATAATTTGCGTAAACAGTCCGACGTCCACGATCGTTAACGTCTACGTAAATTGTACCTCCCACTACAATTCTTTATATTGTTTTGGAAAAAAATAAAAAAATTTCGAACGTTTTATACGTTGGCTAAAAAAAAAAAAATTTTTTGGGTTTTTTCTCTTTTGCAATTATATACGCAAAGTTTTTACCGCGTGGCTACTAATCGTATACTGCATACTGCATAGAAATCTGTCAATTTATTATTACTCCACGGTTGATTAGTTTTCGGTAATTGAATGTCTGTTATTGATCGCCAATCGTGTCAAACATCGATGACCACTTGACGGTTAATCAAACGAGTCTATATTCGCGGCTTTGACTCCTGCAGCAACAGCACCAGCAGCAGTAGCAGCAGCTACGTATAACCCATCACGTTCATAAAGCTTTGCCAATATAATCCCACGCTGTCGAATTAGCTTGCACGATAATATTATACATAATATATATGTTTCATCGTAAAATTTAATATATAATTATACGTGGTAGCTGTAGATAATAATTAATTGAAAATTAACAAGGAATGTTCAATTAATTAAAAATTAAATAATTAGAGAGTTGAAATTGATATTAAATTCCATTCAAAATTAGTGTTTTCCGTATAGCCAAATTTTTTATTTTATTCTTTATCTACTGTCCAGGGTTTTTTTTTTTTTTTTTTTTATTTTTCGCTTTGTTCACGAACCTCGCGTAAATTTCGAACGGATGGGGTATATTAGCCTCGAGGCTAATTTACCGGGGAAAATAATTCTTATTTAGATAGGAAATAGTTGTCGAAGACCAATTCGTATTCCGAGGTTATTTCGGTATACTGTATAGAGATTTAATTAAAATCGAGTTTTAAATCACGTAGATTAACAACAAATACGACTAACATATACTACAATCGTTATTGCATACAATCCGAATTGTTTTTTCGAAAAAAGATTAACGTTACGATTAGCGAATAATAAAAATCAGGGCCCTCCTCTCGTCGTATACCATATCGATCTCTACTTTTCAGATATAGGTAGTAGGCAATTGATATTCGGAGTTGGTAGCGAGAAAGACGGTTTGTTATCGGTTGAAGAATTTTCTCAAAGGAATCCGAAACTCTTTAACTTGTTGCTAGAAGCGTAACCTATGCCTGCAAATTTTATCCCCAATTTTTTTTTTTCTTTTTTTCATTTCATTCTTTCGCGTTTAAAGTTTGGCAGAAACCTTATATACATATATATATACTATTGTAAACTTTGAGAGGGTTAGAAAAGAGGGATGATTTTAGTGAGTCATAAATTCCGCTATAAGCATATAGGTATAAAATAAGAAAAGTACCTACCTTATGGTATATAGGAAAGAAAAGTGAAAGGTTGCAGAATATACGGATATGAAATTTGAAATTTTTTTTTTTTTATTCATTTTCTTTTCGTGAGGATTATATAAATTTTTCGAAATAAAATTATTGAACATATTATCTATTCAATATATGGTTGAAATAAGGAAGAGAAAAAATTGCTCAATCGTTATATATATATAACACATATGTAACGAATTATAAAATTATAACGAACCTATATTCTATGTGCACAGGTATACGTGTATAGGTATATGTATGAATACGCAATTTAAATTGCTCGTTAATTTGAACGAAGCTCGTCTGTGCATCACATCGCCTGACAATTAAGCATACTTTTATATGTATACATATAGGTATACCTATGTATGTATATCTAGCGTAAAAACAGGGTCAACCGCCAGTCACAAAAGTTTTAATTAAAAATTTTTCTCTCTCTCTCTCTAGCAACAAGAATTCCAGTATTTAGAAAAAAAATATAGAAACAAAAAAACAAAAGAAACAACAAAAAGTTTAGTAAAAATGAAATACGAATTACAAGAAATTCCTTTTGTCTAAAACTCTAATAACCTCTCATTAACCGCTTCGACGAAACTCTAATGGTTCTCATGCTATACATAGGTGTAATGATTATTATACCGTTGGAAAATAACGAACTTGCTTTAAGGTGAAGAACAAAATTGACCTTTCTTTCTTATTTTTGTTTTTTGTTCTTTTGGTTTTATATATGGTAGATCGTGGTAAAAATTAAAACGTCGATGATTGATAAATTTTTATCGTTTTTTAAAAACGCGTGTTCTCGATTAGTCTAAAACTTATTACGCATATAGTAGTGATGTAAATGATTATCAAATTCCAAGCTTATCGTTATTATGAGTATATAGCTGCACACATCCGTAGAATGACGTCATATTATTTATATAATATAAAGATAGATATATAACATATCTTCATATCTCATAACGTTTTGGAAATTTATTTAATTATTTACTTATTTATTGATTTAGTATATAACAGGAAATAGAAGTGAAACTTTTTTCTCTTTCTTTTTTTAAATTCTTTTCTTCGTTTCTTTTTCGTTTTTAAATACATACGATGAAACAATTTTCTACCTTTGCATATATCGTCAAATATCTTCTGTTTTTTTTTTTTTTTTTTTTTTCTTTAATTTTTCTTGTCCTTCCATCATCTCTAAACGAATTTTATAATAACCCCCGCGAACCTGTGAATAGTATAGTTTCAGTTAAAAATTTTCTTATCGAAATATAGATTCGACATTACGTTAAGATTTTATCATCGACGTATAATAAGACCGCGTTTTATAGTTGCGGACGGCGCGCGATCTCGTAAACCAAGAGCTAAAAACCTTGAACTTATCGCCCTGTTGTACGCAAGTACATACCTCCTACAGTCTCGGCAATTCCTGCGTCACTTATATACCAAACATAGGATATATGTATATAGGTATATACACGTTTTATAATCAACTGCAGACAATGATTAAAAACGGTACATTCGTCATTCGATTTCGCCACTAATTGAAAATAATTTTCATTGTCAACGTCAGATTCGTAAAAAAAAAAAAACTCGATAACAAATAAAACTGATCGCGTTTCCACTATAAATCTCGTTTTATTATATTATTAGTATTATTTTCCTTCTCTCGCTTTTCTTTCTTTCGATTTACAATACAAGTATATAAGTAAAAGATTCTCTTAAGGAATTCCTCGCGGTAATATTCTTTTATTCTTATATCCGTATATATCCGTATACTTATAGATATAGATAAACGTGACTTAGACTAGTCACGTCGTCACGTAGTCACGTCGTCGCTTCGTCCGGTATAGTCGTAATCCTAAAAACCGTCAGTCTCCTCCCGCCTCCGTTTCCCTCCTTCGCACCCGCGCGGCTTCGTGAGTCATGAGATAAAAAAAAAAAGAAATATTTCTTTTACCTCGCCTCGGACCAATCGTACGTTAAGTTTCAACGGAATAAAAAAGAGGCTCGTACGATACGCGCCAACGGCAGTACCAATCCGGTCGTCTGAAACCTCACGTCGAATCACTAAACGTCCATAACAGAAACCGACGAATGAGAAGCGCAGAATCGCCGAGGCTCGAGTCGCGCCGGAATTTATCAACGGTAGACGGCAAGCCGGTCGGGTTCCGCACACTTGTCGGATAGCTGGCTGGCTAGCTCTCCTCAGGAGTCTCACTAGCATGCTGGCTGCGCATCGTGACAGTTTCAATTCTGTACCAATATAATTTCAGACGATATTATTAATACAGGATACGAAAATTTTACTCGCAACTTTACTCTTGTACACCATAGTCATTATAGTATTATACACACGCGCACACACGCGAGAGTTTCTGAAACAAAAACAATATCGTTATTACGGTATAACACCGCGGGCGGATTATATATCTATAATACAATATATTAACAGTGATTGTTAAGAAATTTAACGACACTCCGATTAATACCGGACAACTGTAAATCCTCGGGCGGAAAAATTGTCGTAAGTAAATTAAGTCATTGTTTCTATGCTTGAATTTTCATCAGTTTATCATTTTAGTTTATACATCGCGATACTTGTGGCTTGTATAAACTGAGAATAATCAATTTCCTCGATTTTCGTCATCAATTTTAATTTTTTATTTATTATTATTATTATTATTATTATTATTATTATTATTTCGTACAATAATTTGTACATACATAGATATACTTATTCGATAAAACGGTGGGATTTTATGTTCGTATTTTAGTACCTGAATTTTATAATGTTTGTGTGTGTGTGTGTTTTTTTTCATTTATTTATTTAATTTGATTTTTTTTTTTCTCTTCCTTTTACCGAACTTTTTCTTCCTACCTACCTTTTAAACTTGACGTGAAAAACTCTTGAAACTCTGTAGCAGTAGCAGTAGCAGCAGCAGCAGCAGCAGCAGCGCCGAGAGCCGTCTTAGCGTGAATTTCTTACATCATTTTCAAAGCCTGTTCAAAAGTGTTTAAAACTAACTTCTCGTTTCAACTCTTGGATTATTCAACGTCATGAAATTCATCGGCAAGTTTTGATAAGCGAAAATAATTGAATAGGAAAAGAGAAGGAAAGAAGAGAGAGAGAGAGAGGGAGAGAAAAAAAAAAACGATCTTTTCCGTCGATTTAATTTTCTCATTTCAAATAATCAAATTTTCATGTATGCATGTACAATAATTCGCAATAATTTTATATCCTCGATACAATCGGTTGAGATAAGACTATGGCTTTTTATTTTTACTACAGATTGTTTTGTTTACGAGATATATGGGTAAATTTATTCCACGTTAAAACGCCAACTTTGCAGTGAAAGAAATGAAATTCAAAACCCCAAAACTGACAGGGTTGATATTCGGTTGCTTTTATCTTCCTTTGCTTTTGTGGTATCCAAAACTCTGCGGGCAAGGATGATAAAGTTTTTTTTTTTTTTTATATGTATATAATGTATATAATATAATAATATTACGAGGTTGTTAAAATCGTACTTACCCAACGTTTTAATATACCTGCTCTTCAAAAATTTCAACGAAAAAACAAAAAAAATTTCAGGAAAAAGTAATTATTTATTCACCTTTGATACAACTTTTTCGAAAATTGATATGAAAAATAAGAAGAAGAAGAAGAGGAAAAAAGAAACGGAGAAAGTAAATAAAAGTATAGAAAATTTCATTAAACTTATCGATTTCGAAAGATATAAAAAGAAACAAAAAGAAAAAGAATCAATCTTTTCTATGTCCAAATCAGAGATTGAACTCAGCTATATCTAGAAACCTGATTACATTATACATATATACGTATACGAAGCATGTAATCTCAGACTCTTGACGTAACTCTATATATACCGGATATCCTTGACCAATCTTATTGCGCAGATTTCAATGTAATCATCGATCTGCATACAAATCAATTTCCATCATATTATTCTTCAGATTCAGTTGTATATATTATTATTTCATCTCTTCATATCAATATATATACTGAACTTTATATTCTCTGAAAACTTGTATAAATACATATAATACATATAATAATTAAAAAACTTTATTCTCGTAGCCAACTTCGTACAGTAAATAGGTATATGTTACATACTAGTTGAAGTTTAAATTATATCTCATTGATTGATTGTGTAACTTCAAGGATAGCATCGATATTCACATACACCGATACGAAGAAGGTTCATTATTTGGATAAAATACTTATCTCTATTATATTGTATACGATTTGTTTGAAATTGCGTAGCTAAGGTGTTGGATGATACATACAGACGATCATTAGTCAACTCATGTCACCTGACTACGTATAATTATCGCCGTATGATTGTCATACACATGTATCATGGTGTAATATCTATACGCGTAATTTCTTTACACTAAAAACAACGTACGTTGATATTACCAACGATAAATAAAAATTTGCACGAATATCGATCAATCTTATTAATCGCAATTATTTACCGCGTAAATTTCGCGTGTTGTTCAGATTTTAATCGTCGTAGTTAAATACAGCTGGTATATACGTGCCGTTTCGTATATTATTCAATTATATATCACGTTAGAAATCTATAATAGATATTTATCACACGTGTGTACTAATAGTTTATCAAGATTCGTATTCGCGCTATATAATATAAAATACCTACATTAGGCGAATACTAGACATTGATCTGAAGTTTTCTATTCATTGATGAAAGTACATTATATCCACGATGATTACAGACATCGACAGTATGAAAATCAAAAAATTAAATTCATCAATTTTCCCGTTTTTTTTTTTTTTTCTTTTTTGTACGGTGAAAAAATAGCAAATGAAACCAACAAAAAGTACCATATTTTTTTCTCCTATTTTCTTCTTTTTTTTATTTTTATTTTTATTCTTGTTCCACCGTTGGGTTATACCGAGGCCTGAAAAATGTTCCACGACGAGTTACACTACGAACTTCGTAAACAACTCGTATATATATTTATTAGAACGCGAAACCTTACGGGATGGTTTGCTCTCCGACACACACGGAGGGAGAGATAGATAGATAGATAGAGAAAAGAGAGAGAGAGAGAGAGAGAGGAATAGAGTGAGAGTTGGTTATTTGAGAAGTTACGTAACGCTCGTGCGAGTTCTCTCAAACGACCTATGAAATAATTTGCCAGAATTATATCGAAGGTCAACGATGAGTAATTGGAGCAAAAAAAGTAACGGAAAGAAAAGAAAAAAAAAAATTGCTCCACAAACCGCGATTCACCGCGCGAGAATCCTAATTTATAACTACTTATACGATTCATACACGGTCGCTTATTCCTTTCGTATAAATGGTAAGGATTTTTTTTTTTCAAATATACCGTCCTTTGACCTCCGTACGACCTTTCCAGAGGCTAAAGGGTTTGGATACAGAATAGAGTATTTCGTATTTTCTCGTTAACTACCACCAGGACTAACGAAATCCTTCCTTCCTTCCTCCGTTCGTTCGTTGGTCCCTGTAACTCCGATCTATAGTAGATAGATTTTTATTTTTTTTATTTTCAACCAACGTAACGCAACGCCTTCGTATAGGTATATACATATATACTATACGTGAAGCTACTATAATCCTATTAGGTCAGGGATTAACCCGGCTTAAAACGGTGGCCAAGGAATCATTGAGTAACCATGAGTTAATCTTGTCAAAATCCGATCCTGATTTTTTTTTTTAGATTTTTTTTCTTTCCCTTTCCCTTTGTTTTTTTTTTATTTTTTGTTCTTCTCTTATTCAGGGATCGAGTAATTGCTGTGGCTTCGAATTTCTAAGGAGTACATAACACAATCTCGAATTATTTACAAAGATATCTGATATAGGATGAAATTTTTATTTTTCGATCGATTAAATTATCGTCAAATGATACTCTGTCATTGTGTATTATTTTATATGTAAGATGTGCGCGTGTGTGTGGATACCTAACATCGTTCTTATATATATATGGTCGAGAATAGTTATCAGAATATTCCGTCTCATCAGTCTAATGGTTTTTCAATATCGTGATAAACGGTTTGATAACAATGTCAGAAGTTATTGAACGTCTCGTGAATCGATGTCATTTTTCAACGACGAAATAAACCCCTTTTCTATCTTTAGTGTCCAGCTGTTCGCTCGATCGGTTTCCTTTTTTTCTTTCTTTTTTTTAATATGTTTTATAACAGTGCATCGCCCATACGTTGCAGTTCTTCGAGAAATGGTCACGTAGCAATCAAAAATCTTATAGTAAATCTTCGATTTATATGTATTATACATATGTAAAGCGTATTCATGCTGGAGAAATAACATGAATGGTACCGATCCGTTTGAGAGTGAAATTTTTAGATATTTCTCTTAATTTCTAAATCGTTTGTACTGCAGGGTAGGGACGTTGAATTTTTTTCATGATTTTCTTTTAACTATATACGACTTGCAGTAGCTTTATGGATCGAACGGACGCCACTTAACCTCAATAATTACGGGCCGACACGACGCGACTTGACGCTTATGTAGCATAAGTAGCTGTGGATATACTATAATAACGGTAATAAAAATAATAATAATAAAAATAAAAAAAATGAAACAAAAATATGACTAGGTGAAACGAGATAGTTGATAGAATATTAAAATCAATCGATCGGTTCTGTTATAAACGTTCTTTTTTTTTCAACATATAAATTATGTTGAAGAGACGAAGGATACGATAATTTATACGTATAGACAAATTCTTGATGAATATATATTCTGAGTTGAAAAAAAAAAAAATCGAGGTTTTATTTATTTATTGATTTTTACTCTAATATTTTCTCTCAACGTTTTTCTGCCAATGAACAGTAAATGAGTTGCAAACAGCCTTTTTGTTTTTTTACTTCAAGTTACTTATCACCCTTTTGAATATTGGATATTATCCTATCTTTCATGTCATATTATACATCTCCGTACGACGAACTTAGGCCGGGAGGGGTTTTCCTGCAGAGTGAAATCAACGACCCACGAAGTATGTATGTATGTATATACATATATACACATACATACATCAATTTGATTGTCGCTCAAAGCAACTTAAATTCGAACTCCCTCTTCTCAACCCTCTTCTCTTCTCGTCTCTTCTCAACCCTCTTCACTTCCCTTACCCCTGAAAGATCTAATTTAGTTCCCCGCTATTGTGTCGCCTGAGACAATCCTATCTCGTTGTGGCAGGCGGTACTGTGCGCGCGAGGATGTAGTGGGTAAACTTTCTGTATGAAAAATATAATGAAACTTTCTTCTATACATACATACGTACATACGTATGTACATGTAATATATATAAACCGAAGGAAATGTTTGAAATTCAAATTATTATCGACGAAAAGAGTGTATGCTCCAAAGTTTCCCTCCCTTACTTTTTTCTTTTTTCTTTAAAGAACCCCATTTAATGACGAAGCGCGAGTGGGCCAAGGTTTATTCATCCTCGGCAAATTTTCGAGAGAAACTTGAAACCTCGGGTTGAAATTTGAGTTCAAACTGCACTCATGATATAAAAAAAAAAAAAAAGTACTCGCGAAAGAGCTTCAAACAATTCTAATACATACTCGTATACGCGTATATATCTCGCGGCTACTTTAATACATAGACTTCTTTTTTTTTTTTTTTGTCGAGTACCTAATAATCATTCAACGCTGCCTTTTCATTCGGTTATTTATTCATTCACTTATATTACGGGCCGTTTCGTTTACCCTCATTCTGTTTAAAAATCAAAGAGCCGCTCGTCGAGGCTGATTGATTGATAATCGGATTATTCATTTCTTCTTTATATATATATATATACACGTATATCGACCACGAAACCTCCAGCTGACTTTGGTATCGATCTCTTTAACTTTCGGTATATATAGAAATATATGTTTTCTTCAAGAATATTATATTAGAAAAAAAAAATAACGAATATTTTCATTTACAAAGTTTTCTCGATTGGTATATATATATATATATATATATATTTCGGTCACGGCTATATATCGTAAGTGTATATAACGGATTCGATGCCGGATCAATTTCTCATCTCTTATTCTATGCGTAGATTGAAATTAGCCTGATTTCAATGGAGATTATTATATATCCACGTAAAATAGAAGATAAGAAAAGAAGCCAAAATGAAATGAAATATATTTGACCAAATTTTAAGCAAAATAGACCAAAGTCTGCGATTTGTTTCGTCTATTCATTCGTTATTGCATGAATTTGTTAGTCGTACGAAACTTCGGAAAAATTCAATTAATTAATTCATTAATTAGTTCAGTATCGATGAAAATATTATAACCCATAGGGAAATAATGGCGTATGCGATATAGCGATGGTCCTCAAGGCGGTAAGGAGTTAACTTGATAATTAGGTAAATGAAATTGGGAACCCGGACGATATGCCCTGCTGCAGTAGCAGCAGCAGCAGCAAGCAAGCAAGCAACGTAATACACGAACTTCGTACGGCAACACCAAGCCACGTATAGGGTATTCTGAATTATAAAAGTTTTCCTTTCATGTTATAATACCGTAAAAGTTTTTTTTTTCTCTCTTTCTTTCTTTTTTTTTTTAATTCCATCAATTTGCATACCTAATTAACTCCGCTGTACCTACTTGTATGATAAATAAGTATAGGTACTGTACTCCAGAGATATATTACTCGATCAATATTCACAAGATGAAAGGTTCCATTGCAAGCTGTGTGAGGATTCGTAAGAATTTTGGAAATTGTTGAATATCTGAATTATTCAATAATCTAGCCTCAGGCATCTTAACGGTATAGCTACCTTTTCAATCTTCGCGGAAACTAAGAACTGATTTAGGTATTTATATAAAAAATTTTCTAATCCATAAAATGGTAAAAAAGAAAAATCAATGCTTGGTTAAAAAAAAAAAAAAAAGAAAAATTTCTTTTTACTTTATCACGTCTTCGAAAGCGCCGGCGAAAGTATAGGCGAATCAATCGAAAGAGGGTCATATCGTATATATAGACGAAAAAATACGTCAACAATTATAACTGTCGTTATTTATCATGCTTATAGCAGAGTTACATCGGTTTAATATCAATCGCAAAATGCTTCAACTTATCGCTAAAGCACATTTCATTTATTTGTTTTATTCTTTTTTTGGTTTTTTGTTTGTTTAATTCTCTTTTATCGTAATAGTCATTTTTACGATAGCATATACATGTTGAAAAGTGACTTGCGTCAATGGTTGATGAAGAAATTATACTATTATTTCAAGAGATATTATACATACATAAGGTCACGTATAAAGCTTAGGTATAGCGCGTTCGATATCGAATGAATGTTAATGACCTATTGCGAAACATATTCTACTAGCATACGAGTAGGTAAGTTAAATTCAAATTTCAATATTTTCAATGACTCAATTGTTTCGCGTAGCGGAAACGATTGACCGAGGGTCAATTTCTGACTTCGACAACGACGTTTGAATCTCTTCTTTTTTTTTTTTTTTTAATTATTCTATCGATCCTTAGTCGATTTTTGCTACAACGATTGAAACGAAACGATTCGCGAATGAATATAAATGGTAAAATCAAAAAATTGTACACCAGGAAAAAAAAAAAAAATTGAACAAATGCAATTACGCATATATTTTATAATTGGTTTTTTTTTTTTCTTTCTTTCTTTCTTTCCTTTTTTTCTTGGAAATAACGCAAAAACTAAAGTTCAGTCTATAGTACAAATGCGCGTCAGCGTAATAACCTGCACGTTTGTTTTAACTTACCACTCATTCTGCGTATATATAGTACGGCTTTGCATATAGGCAGGTATGTAGACATTTGTAATTCTAATGCTGACGTTTACATCAGGTATTTTCTCCGCTAGTAGGTATATATGTACGTATACGGGTACATACCTACGTATAATATTCCTAGCGTCAGCAACCCGCGAATGGTCAAAGCGGAAGTAAAACCAGCGCAACGTTTTATCACCGCCTGGATTTGTTTCCCGTAAATTCATATATTTAGTAAGAAAAAAAAAAAAAACTTCTACCTTACTGCATTGATATATATTTTATTATTTATATATATTTATCAACTCTTACGAAATCATCTTCTTTCTAGAAAGTTTTATACAGCTCTATGATTACGGTATAATAGGTATTCGTTATAATATTTATCGTAACCTACAAATATCAAACTCAAATAACAAGTTCAAAGATCCCACCGTTATTTTATCTACGCATGATAACGTCTTATACTTTTCTGACGACGATTATCGAAGCTCTCTCTCTTTCTCGTGGACCAATTAGATAAGATGAGTTGAAAGGTCAGTTTTTCTAACAACGAGTATAGAGTCACAGTTGAAAAAAAATTATATATATTTCAAGTTTTGATAACTTGACTGTATTTTATTATTTTTTCTTTTCTTAATTTTTTGTACTGTTCATGCCTCAGAACCAGTTCCGAAATATCGATTGATCGTTATTCTTCTTATTATTATTATTATCATTATAACTGATATTTCCTCGTTTAATAATTGATCGAATGAAAATATTTATGAGAATACCTGCTGCTGGCTGTATATAAATGATTGATCGCTATACGTTTTAAATTGGCTTACAATTAGTTTCCTCTTTATTCTTCCTCCTCCACGCGTCATAAATTTATTTCAATAATATTTATCATTATCTTAATGCATATATATAATATGTAGTTGAACAACGGTGCCCATATTTATATTACCATATATGTTTGTCTTGACACTCGTATGTATCTTATTTTTCAGATAAACAAAATCGACGGCTGCTGTATAACGTATTCAACGAAAAGGAGCTGGACAAAAAATAAATAAAATAAATAAATAACCGAGTGGAGGTGGATTTGTAACTTCGATTAACCTCAACACGTTTGAAGAACTCAGAAGTGGAAAAAAAAAAAAAAAAAAAAAAAAAAAAAACGAAGAACTGATTCGCGTAGAGAGAAGAAAAATCGATTCGAAAGTATATTTCCGAAAATATATTATAATCCATAAATCAAAATGATGAGCAGAATGCTTCTTCAAGAACCGGGTTGGAAATTGGACCGAAAAGGTTCGTCGTTATTTCTGAGGAGGGACAGTACTCAGCTGAGATCAGCACGTGTTAGATTCCGCTGTGACGTTGAAATTCGTGAATTTGAACGTGACGAAGATTTTATGATTGAAACTGCGGAACCTGAAGCTGCTGCAAGTCCGTTTGCAATGTGTGCAAGTTGTCTTGCGGCTTTATGCGTCACTGTTATTCTACCTTGGCTTCTGATCGGCGGTTAAAAAAAAAGAAATGAAGAATGAAAAGAAAAAAAAACAAGACGAAACGAGAAACGAAGAGAACGTGAAGGAAATTTCGTACTTCAGTTTCGAGGGAAACAATTTTTGGCTGGAAAAGTCATCGATTTAGTCTGACAATGAAATAAAAAAAAAAAAACTGTAATCGGCGGAGAGAAAAAATAGAAAAAAAAAACACGACAGAAAATGAAATTTTTGTTCATACATATACGTATACGTATGGGAAATCTTTGTTTTTTTAACAAATTTTCAGACGTTTCGTACGGTTTTTTTTTTATCTGCAAACTTTTGAGTATATCAATTGTATCAGATGAAATTTTTTTTTTTTTTTCTTTGGTTTTGCGGTATACGGTGGTACCCACCTTGAGACGATTGACTGATTTTAATTATGGTTTATTCACTTTGACCTTTGGCTGGAAATCGACTGTCTGACTCGATCCCTCGACTGCAGTTTAAGAGACGAAAACCTCGCGGTGGATATATTTTGAACTATTCCAAAAATGACCTGGAGCAAGGGCGCGCATAGAAACTGCAAATATGATGAGATACAGAATTTATCTAGTATTTATGAAAATTCTGCAACGCATTTTATATGTTGAACATCATTTCGTATATGTTATTCATTTAATAACATTTTTTCTTTCCGGTTTTATTTTTCTTCTCTTTTTTTTTTATTTCTTCGTGTAAAGAAAAAATTTCACACGAATGCATAAGTGAAAAAAAAAAAAAAAAAAATTTGAGAAACTTTGAATCTGATTAAAATTTAAATATCACTTGTTGTTTTCCATCGCACGTATTACGCACAGAAACAAGAAAAAATGATTTTTATCACCCAAATATCGGCTGATGTATATGGGCTGATATCAATTCTGCCAAAGAAACATCACCCTGTTTCAAAGAACCATTATTATTATTATTCCACGAGTATGAAAGTTAATTTGTATAAAATTAACTGTTTTTATTAATATTTATATCCGAGAAATAAGTATGTGTGTATATGTATCTGTACGCGTAGTATATATGTATACATATATAAAAAAAGGTATATAATAGGTATTATTTTATAATAAAAATTACTTTAAAAGACTATTTCATAAATGTATAGGTATAATTTTATAATTACAGTTAAGTGACTATTCATTGCATGTATAATTACGATAAAATTTCAGTGATTATAAACATTTGTATATAGTATATATCATATATATATTTTTTAATAAAGTACAAACAACATTTATCCGTCAGTTTTTACGCTATAAATTATTTCGTCGATGTTCCAATAATTTATCAATCTCTGTCTTCCTATTAAAATATTGAAAGGTTTTTTTCCCCGACATTTCGTATATTCAATCTCATAATAATGATTAATAATTCGATGAATGTAATCGAAAATTCAATCAAAACAAAAAAAAAAAAAAAAAAACGGATAAAATTTACCTGTTAATATTTTATTTACAAAAAATGAAAAACCATTGAAAATATATTGATATTTGTAAAACCGCAGCTATCTGTAATGTAATGCGATATAAATTTCTATTTCGTAAAAGCTTTTGAGTATAATTACACCGTTGATCGGAGTCAAATTCGATTGCTGATCGTGCGCGGAATATTCCCCCTCTGTTAATTCCCTGTTCGCAATCATTCGGGGGCCGGAAATTATTTTGAAACTGGTTTCCGCCGAGTCTGGTTTCCATTGGGTATTTAATTTGCAGTCTCGATATACAGTCGGATATTGACTTTATGTTTGCAATCTCTAAAGCTTGCGAAAAAAAAAAAGAAAAAAAATAAATTAACTAAATAAAAAAATTCCATGGTTGATTTACCTATATATGTATAGGTATATATGTATATACGTAAATACGGGAGGGTTGAATCGTTTGAAACTAAATTTCGTAAGCGAACGTACAGCAGGGATATACCTATATACATCATGAGTACTTAAAACGGGATTGAATCACTCTTGCAGTGGCAGGGGACTGGATTTTAGTCAATCTGATTTCATTTGCGAATAATTTATCCCTAAGTACATACACGTTGGATTATTATTATTATTATTATTATTATTATTATTATTATTTTTTTTTTTTGCATATCATTTTATTCCCCATCTGCTTGAACTGCTTATAAAGAGACAATAAATCAGATTAGAAATTTGATTGGAATAATTTAAAATACGATTTATCGAATAGTCGGATATTTTTGCCTATAATTTTTTTTCTCGTCCGGAATCATTTATTGAATATTTTAATCATCTTCGAATTCAATTCTGAACAACGTTTCGATTCAAACTTATTTTTCATTCATTTTCTTTGGTTTTTTAGTTCTGTTTTTTTTTTTTTTTTTTGTTTCTTCTTATTTCAGTAGCTTGTTCAATAAATCGTGCTCGTGGAAATATTTTCAAAAACTTAAATTTTACATTTTAAAAGGCGCGAAATTTCAGTTAGCAACAGACGGTACGGAAGAGTTTCATTGATAACTTATTCGCGGTTGGCAAACGTCGGTAAAGTCGACAATTAACGAGGGTTTTTTTCTTTTGTTTTGTCTTAATCGATTGAAGGTATAGAAAAAAAAAAATTCACGATACAGCTATGAACCTTCGAAATTTGAACAATGGATGTAGCTGTGGTGTGTATGTATTGTACGTGTTCAAAGATTTTCTAATCTTATATTTTTAACTTTTATTTTCTCCTTTATTCTGTTTACTTTTACCACGAATTCGAAGGTTGCGTAATGACTCATAACAACAATACTTACTGTGGAGATAAATGAGTGTAGCTATCTTGATACACGTGTCGATTACTAAATTTATGTATGTCATTGTTAACATTTATGTATATATATATATTTTTTTTTTAAATATTATTTCCAATCGTTTCGTCCACTCAACGTATTGTCAGTTGAGTTATTTTTAAAATCCTATTTCCAATTCGCCGCGTGTCCGTACTCTCATCTCTAAAACTCATATGTTCTGTCCGCGCTCGCTTATACACATACGAACGTTTCAAACGATACTCACGTACTTTATCTGACTTGCAATGATTATAGTCGCTAAGTGGGTATTTAAATCGTTGAATTTATGACGTTTTTTATTTATTTATTTATTTATTTAGTTTCTTTCTTTCGGTGTATTTTTTTGTTTCTTTGATTTATTTTTCATTAGAAACATTCACGAAACGCACGGAATATCTCTCAGTCTCGCCATACCTGCCTACCTAAAAGCATGCCATATTCGCTCGTAAATTGAATGTATATTGGTAAAGATTCGGACGACACTAAACTCCCGTATCATTTCTGTGTCAATGACAAATTTAATACTTTATAAATTGCTCAAATATGCAAATAATTCTGATCAAATGAAATGAAATCAAATAATCATCGGAATTATTTATTCTCCCAGTATGCGAAGGAATTGACGATCTGTCTGTCCGTCTTTCGATCGGTTATAAGAGATTTCCGATATGTTTATTTTATTTTATTTTTTTATTTTTTTTACAGATAACAAGAATTTCTCTTTTTGTTCGATTCTTTGCGAGATGAGAAAACAAAATAAATGAATAAATGAATAGATTTAAAAAATCTTCAAAAATAACTCGCAGTCTTACTGATCTAGTGGTGTTCTTCTTTTTGTATTCCAGCTGCCGGACTTGGGGAATCTTGATGAAAGGGTAAGTTTTGAACAATTTTTTTTTAATGTATTTTTATTAATTTTTTGTTTTTTTCTCTACACATTAATTTTTCACTATAAATTGATACTTGATCTTAATACGAGAGTCGTCATGTACGATCGTCGATATTTATACGAGACCTTATTATCGATTACGCGATGATACATAACTTTCGTAAAATTGACAGAAAGACAAACAAAAAAAAAAGAAATTTTTTGGAAATACCTGACCTGGTCTGACCTGAAAATCGTAATTCTTAATTAAGTGTGTTTGATTTATAGTCCTGATTGCTTAATTGTCTTTTTATCCAGCTAGACGATTTGTCAAAAGTATTATCTACCTATATACGAGGAATATAAGCCCAGGTTATATTAGATTAAAAATTTGTTATTTGCGACGGGATTATTATTGGCAGATTTTTATAGTCTAGACGTATGCAGGATATATTATCGACTCAAATATTATATCTATATATGTAGAATAAATTTTGGTTCTTGATATTCGAAGAAAAGATACGTTTTAGAATTACACTTAATTATATATATCAATTATGAAAATATCGAATAAAATTTTACTAAAATCACCATTTCATACGCTGCCGCAGCCTTTAAGAGAAATTCAGCCGGGCTATAATATAATACAGAGATAAACGATACCTCGATAATTTAGAAACTAATTTTTATCCCGCGCGAAGACTGCAGTGCAACGAGGAGGAATTGATAAACAACCGTACTTGTACAGTTTGATTGATAGTTACCATTTCCCGTTATCTTCCTCTCTCTCTCTCTCTCTCTCTCACTCTCTCTATAATATCTCTATCGCGTATATACACTAGTCTGCCGAAAAAAAAGCTTTCAGTTATTATCTTTAGTTTATACAGTACGTGTGTGTATAGGTTGTACAATTGAGTTATGGGAAGCGTTAAACTGCAGCGGCGATCTTTTATTATACATGCCATTTGCAGTTGCATCTGGGTTATAGATACAGAACCTCGCATCACGTATTATGCATGCATACATACATATATACGTACATACACGTTATACCTATATACTTTGGTAATAAACTTCCTGACTACATGTATAATACATATGTATATATCTGCTGCACTCGGAATTTACAATAACAACCGCAGAAACAATGAAAATATAGCCAGATATATATGTATACAAGTTAAATAACGTTGTTTGTATGTACAAATATATAATTACAGATATTGTCGTTTTTTGTTTTTTCTATGCAATAACTCAATTCAATCGGGAAACGATACAATCGATCGAAACTATCGTATTGATATTTCGTCAAAATTGATGATAAATTGAATAAATAAATGAATTAAAAATCGAAATATGTGCATAATATATACGAATATACTTACGTATGTTGAGGAAAAAGAAAGAAAAAAAAAGAAGAAAAGATTCTCTGACAAAATGATTAGGCAATTTTTGAGTCGTTTATTTTGCGGTGCTTTTGTTTCAATGAAATCTCGTCGTAATTTCAATGTTGGATTGCGGCATTTTCCCCGGGCACGTTATAAGATCGAGGTTAACGTCTGTTGGCATGGCCGGAATAATTTATTGAACTCTACCGGCATGGTGAATAACTTTGGCTGATTTATTTGTACAGGTGTCTAGATTACGCCGCACGTATATATCTCTGTATACCATCAATTGATAAACTGGAACAAATATGTATATTTAAGTTCGTGACTAGAAAAAAAAAAAGAAAAAAGAAAAAGAAAGAAAAAAAAAAAGAAAGAAGAAAAAAAAACGGAAGCACACGCACACAGACATTTATTGTCATCGTTATAATATTCCAACTATTATCAAATTCAATTATACCTAATTCAATTGCAATTTGCAGTTATTTTTTTGTCACTCTTTCTCTCTCTCTCTCTTCGTCACGAAATAATAGCTCGAATTTGATTTCTCCATATCGCTCGCTTTGTCGAACATTTTGATTTTCTTGATAAAAGAAAAGAAAACTAAAAAAAAAAAAAAAACCATATCTATTCCCATACAATCGCCTCACTGTATCTTCACAGCTTTAATTACACGTCCAAACTATTCCCACCAGCTGATTTATTGCACGTATTAAGTATATCTGTATAGTATCTCCTCCCAATTATCTACGATTCAATATCCCAAGTTACTTTTGATTCTCTTTAGCTGGCCTTGACCGTTGCCAAATATCTGTATTACATCATCGTGCATGATGGTTAAGAGGTAAAATACATACGTATACAACTTACAGAAATTTTTATTTCTGTTTTTTTTTTTTTTCATTTTTTATGTGGTTTATGTTATTTTTTTACCCATTTTTCTTTTCTTTCTTCATTTCTTACGCACGTGAGGTAGTTTTTCCCAAGCGTTAAAAAAAAAAAAAAAAAAGAAAAGTGGGACACAAGTTAGTTTTCGTAACAATGCTTGAGCACACATCTCCATCTTACACCTACGCGTTACACAGTTTATGTAGAATTCGCTGTCAAATTTTAAATCCAAACAAAACTATACACATATGTTATGTACAGGTATTATGTATAGGTATAGGTATATGACCTGTACACGAATATACACGTATACGCAAAAATAGATTCGCTCGAAATTTTATTGAAGAGCCAACTTTTTTACGTATATATATTACGTATATGTATGTACACATATATAGCTATGAAAACATTTTATTTCAAATTGGCAAGAAAGAAGTAATGAATAAATAAAAAATGTAACCGAAATGTTTGAGAGAGGATGGAAAATAAAATATGTATATATATATATATATATATATATATATATATATATATATATATATATATATATGTATATATATATATATATATATATATATATATATATATATATATATATATATATATATATATATATATATATATATATATATATATATATATATATATATATATATATATATATATATATATATATATATATATATATATATATATATATATATATATATATATATATATATATATATATATATATATATATATATATATTTGGCACCGCCTAAAAATCACTTATGTTTTAAGTCAAGTTTGCACCGAGAGTATTTATCGTTTGAGAAAAATAAAAATATGTTATATATAAATGAAAATATTATTTTGAGAAAAAAACATACGGGAAAAAAAAAAACTGTTTTTTTTTTTTTTTGTAACGTTTAAAAACCGTTTTCGTCAAAAATTGTGACTGTTATTAATTTTTTCGGATTTTACGGTATATAGATTATAGCAATTTTGAAACCGCGGAAATTATAGTGTCGCTGCAGGGATTTTAAAATACCTTCGCGATTTTTGCACACGTATTATCACCGTAACGGTCAAAAATCTCCTTGGCAAAGTTATAGCTATTATAGCTATAGAAGAAAAAATTATTCATCCTCAGATTTGGAACAACGAGTTTTCTCACCCGCGTCTAATATAACCGCGTATGTATAGAATAATACGAGTTTCGTCATTTCTTTAGTTCACTTCTCCTTATCTCTTATATTTGAGAGTCGAGAGTGGCACGCGGCAAGGCTGAGAGCTGGGCGCTGCAGAACGCTGATTCTCTTGACTTCTTTAAAATATATATACATGCGTTAAACGCGAGTTTGCCAGGAACTTGTAGACAACCGTAAAAGGCCAGATCCGACAGCCTCCTGGCGTTAAAAAACTTCTGAGGGGAAAAAAAAAAAACGAAAAAACAAGAAAAAAAAAAAACAAGCATCTTAACTAACCTGTTCCGTTGTGGAATCCGCCTAAACTTTCCTAAGCTACAAAGTCTCGAAGAGACCGGCTCGCCTCACCATTCTCACCCACGCAAATTGTTTTTTATTTTATTTATTTTTTTTATCTAACAATTTCAATATTTGAACAATTTTTTGTTCATTTTTTTTTACGTCTTTTTTTGGTTTTTGGACTTCGTTTGTATTGTAGACGGCGTCCAGTGGCATATCTATAATAATTATTAGATACATTATACGCATAGTTATAGTTTTTCTATGCTGATGAACCTCTCGTTGTTTTTCACTTTAGTTTTATTAAATTTTTTCATTCTGTTTTTTTTTTTTTTCTACACGACATCTGTGTGTATTACATCGATACGAGTAATAGACCGACACGCACACACAGACACATGCCTTAATGAAGTTGATTTCTATGTTTATTATATACGTAAACTTATATATACGCTCGCGCGACTAATAATATAAATGTGTGTTAGATATTTGAGATTCAACATTCGTGATAACTGAAACGTGCAACGATTACTCCCGCTAAATTTGCACACATGACACACACCGTATAAATTAACAAGTGTTACGCATACATTTAACTACTTAACATCAGGCTCGTTTATAATATGTCCGTATAGTAGTAAACAGCAGTGGCGATCAAACCGAGTGGTGGGTCTATTACAAAAGTAGAAAAATAAGAAGAAGAAGAAAAGATAAAAATAAAATTTTTCAAACTCAGGATTCATCTCGTGTTATTCATTTTTAGTCTTTTTTTTTTGTGTTTTTTTTTTTTTTTTTTTTAACAGGACGACATATACGCTGCGGCAATTAATAGACTCAAATAGATTTTACTTTACTCAGCCTTTTGAACTAAATCGTATCATTATATTTAATTGATAATTGATTGAATTTAATTTATAGCTGCGGTTTTCCTGGAAAAAAAAAAAAAAAAAAAATGGATGCGGATGCTATTTTTATTTTTTTTTATTTTTATTTCTATAAAATATAATACCGTAAAAAATTGCTATAATTATAGATAGAAATTAGATCAATTAATTACACATTAATTGTTGGATATATTATTTTCAAAAATTAATTGTGCCACCGCTGATCGTACCTATATAAAATAAAAAATAAAAAAAAAAATACTTTTGTTTTGCGTTTGGCTTTTGATTTTTGCGTCTCAAAAAAATACAAGTATTTTCGAGCCAAAAAAACGTCAAGATAGACCGACCTATGTATAAATAGTCGAAATTTAATGAACCGAGATAAAAAGAAACAGAGAGAGAGAGAGGATACCAAAAAAAAAAAAAAAAAATCGTAACTACTTGTGTATTTATGCGACGAATGAATTTTTGTTCCTTTGTCTTCAATTTTTTTTTTTTTTATCGTTTTCTTCTTTCACAGTTTAATCAATGAAAAAAAAAAAAATGAAAAAAAAGTTTCTCATCGCATTACACGTGCCATTTACTGCAGTGCTGCAAGATAGAAGAAATATTATAGATGTATGTATGTATATACTCATTTGTCACTCATACATAGGTATACCTACGTATGTATACATATAGGCATTCGTGATATATACAGAGTTTTATATTATGTACTGAAAGCGAGGCCTTCATTCTCGGAGCTAGCTTATTTTCGTTCGTGGTATTTATTATAAGTGGCGCCAAAGTGTCAGCGGAGTGTTAAAAACCTTCTATACATTGCCAATTCAAGGACAAATTTCACGCATAAGATTCAAAACAGATAATAGACACGTCCGACAATCACCGTGTGATTGATAACCATCGAATCGAGGCTACTTTATATACATATACCTATATATACATATTATGTATATTTTCACAATGCACTAATAGTATGTATTACATATATATATACATGGGTTTTATTTTTCGCAAAAATACTCTTTTCCGCGGATTTATTATTATCTATTTCAACGGCTAACGTGTATCATTTTTTTTCTTTTCTTTTTTTCCATCCGAAATTTACCGACAAAAACCTTATAGAGTCGTTCGATAAAAATCTACTACGCTCATAATTTTATAATGACAGTCTAATTGACAGATTGAAAGATCGAGCAGATCTGCATATCGTCATTTTCATGCAGGCCTCAAAAGTGCGAAAAGAGAACCTTGTCTCATGACGTGTAGCATAATATACCGTGCGTCTGTCACACTGCATGTACGGATTAAAGTGTGACATAAAACTTGCCGTAATTGTAACGTATACGCTATGTGTTATGTTTCTATATTTAATATTAATATATCAATGCGTGTTTATAAGAGTGTTTGATCATCTCTTGAATTAAATTTATATATAAATAAGTATATATAAAAAATTAAAATTTTTATTTTATATATATATATATATATAATTCGACAATGTTTTATTATTCAAAAGTTTATCTCAAACGCCGCGTGTGTTAGCGGTTCAATGATCAAGGACGTAACTTTGCAGTCATTTGTATATATATATATACCGATGTTTTAACAGATTGGCCGAATGATATATAAGGGGGATGAAAAATAATAGTGTGATATAAACTTGTTTGGAATTTAGGAGAAGAAAAAAAAAAAAAAACCTTTCAATTTGTCCATGAATTTATTTAAGGTCTTATGCACATACCTAACATACAATTCGGTGGGCTATCTGATACCATGAAAAAAATTAGACGATATGGTATATAAAAAAAAAACAACAAATGAATGAATAAAGTATTTATTCACCCTTTAATACACGGGTGTATTTAATAATTATATACATACATACATACATGAACGGTCAGATTAATCTTAAAATTGATTTGTTTCTCTCGCAACATATTGTAGTTCTGTCGTCATCTCTCGTTTCCTGCACTTTTACTTATTTTTCATTTTTTATTCTTCTTCTTTTTTTTTTTTTTTTTCTTTCGTGTCTCAGTAAAACTCGCTTCTTATTCACATACATATGCATATGTTCGTAATATATTCGTATAAACATGTAACATATATATGACATTTTTGTTGTACTCGTTCTACACGCTTTTATCAATTGTTTACCCGCGTTCAAACGTTTGATAATATTATATAGTATGTATGTATATAATTGCGATTTCTCGCCGAGAGAAAAAAAAAATGACGAAAAAGAGAGAAAAAAGAAAATATGTATAAGAAAGAAAGAGAGAAAGAAGAAAAAAAACCATTATAATTTGCCAAGAAAGCTGTTGGATTATAAAAAATAATAATTACTATAATGGCACCTACGTTAATTGGGTAATTAACCTTACGAACCTCCACCGCGATTGTCCTCACGGTTATATCATTCATTTAATTGATTTTTATTTATTTTATACCCACCCTGTGGTTGTTGTTAATTTGGAAAAATAACTTTTTTTGTTTTGTTTTTGGTGAAAAGGCAACCGTTGATATTTTCGTGATTTTTCATACGTATATACGCTTGACTAGAATAATACCAGCACCACCCCCACGAAATTCCGTTAAGAAATGGAAAATACCTCGCATCATGTAATTATATGTATATAGATCGTAAAATTTTTCCTCCGAAAATTTATTTAGCTTGTTTTCGAACTTTTCTCTATTGTTACATGACATACTATAATATGTATATATATACTACAAGTCTTTGTTTGTTATTGATTGTAAAATTGAAAAATCAAGAAAACACGTCATAGCGCGTGCTGGATTATAGTTCAGTCTCTGATATACGAGGGTCAAACGCCGTCTTGCTCTCGTCACGTACACACACACACACACACATATATATATATATATATATATATATATATATATATACAGAAATATAATTTCCACGTATGCGCGCGGGTGTATATAAATAAATCACAATAATCTAATATATATATATATAGAAATAATATAAAATTCTATTCGTCGAGGTATTAATTAAACGATTTACATATTATTATATAAGTATAATTATAGTTTTTTCAGGCTTTTTTTGATCATGATTAAGAACAGGTGAAAATTGAGAAAACTCGACAAACACAAGAAAAACCGAAAAAAAAAACAAAAAAAAAAAAGAGAACAAAAAATGGGGTGGGAATTGAAATTACCTTTAGTTATAGGTATACTATGTAACTTATACAATAGCGTAGTATAGTTGTTTTTTTTTTTTTCTATGACGGAATATTATGCACGATTAATCGCGTTTTACGGTTCAATTTATACCGGAAGTTAGTATACAGTAGACCTTCAACACAGTCACGATATACATGTAATATCTGCCCGTTCCGAAAACAAAAGTAAAAGTTTATACTAACTCGATCGTAACATATTACCAAACATATACATATATTATATATACATACCTATATAATACATATAATTACGTATTTTGCATCGAATAGTTTACGATGAGTAATATTCAGTATGCCCATATATCCCTCCTGTTTACGAAGATATTCAATTTTTATCCTTTGACAGATATTATATATACCTATAATATAACCGTATACATACATACCTTCGTCTATATTATAGTATGTATCGCCTATTGGTCTCTCTTCAAAAGTTATATAGATATTCATGTATAGGAACTACTAAACAGCTAGTAAACATGTCACATACACAACAATCTTGATACACGTAATATCAGTACGTATTATTATTATTATTATTATTATTTTTTTTTTTTTTTTTGCATGTGAAATGTTGTTAAATTATACACATATGTATGTATATTAGGTATGTGTGTACATACAACGAGTTTGTTGTTTCGCGATAGCCCCATACGTATGTGTACTACACACATACACACACACACACACACACACACACACACACACACACACACACACACACACACACACACACACACACGCACGTCGTACCTATACGATTGGCACGAGAGCCGTACGTACGTCTATCCCTGTAACGCGAATCAACATTGTTGCTAAACCAGAATCAGAGCTAACTCTATTACTATACGGATATCGCGTATTATTAGCTAACGAAGCGGACGTGAAGAGATTAATTTAGGATCCAAAAACGAGAGGAGAAGTGCGCAGAGATTTTTGGCAAAGGTGAAACAACTAATTTTGACAATATCTTTGTGCTACATATTTCGTAACTAACCTGGTGAAAACAATTTTCGGAATTTCCACTAATTTTTTTTATGAAAATTTGAACTGTTCGTAGTATTTTATTAGTTTTTTTTTTTTTTTTTCAAGAAATTGCAGTTCCTTTTAGTTTGATTAACAAAAGCAACGAAATTTTATCAAAAAAAATTCGGAAAATCTAAAACACTTTTTTAATAAAAAACAACGAAAGACTATAATTTTTTTGCCGCTCAAAACTATGAAATTTTCTTATTTCCTCATCAAATTTTTATAGAAATTCGTAGGAGTAAAAAATTTTTACCAAGGGTAGGTAAGCGTATAGAGATAATAATCCTTCGTGACTATGAGGTACATAACAGTTTTCAAACCCTTTTTACCTTTTCTAAGCTTTGAGAATTTCAATTTGCTTATAAATCGACGCAGTTTGATTTACTTACCAGTAATACCTGTAGCATAGCCTATACATACATATACCTGTATGTTAAAAACGCCAGCAAGCTTTAGCTGCTAGACCTGCATACATACAATATATTGTAGATACGCGTGTATATATTGAAGTGTGCAAAAGCCAGACGCGCAGTATACCGGCACGTGTCGTAAATATATCTATAATACGCGTGTGTAGTATAACTACCTATAAAGAGGTGCCGGCAAAGCGATATGTATGTACTTGTTGATCGCGTATAATACATATTAGCGGTTGCAGCCACGTGTCAATATATCGACGCCTGGGCGAAAGAAGATCGTATCTCGGAAAACCCGTGAAGAAGATCGTAACTCGGAAAACCGGCGAAGAAGATCGTATCTCGGAAAACCCTTGAAGAAGATCGTAACTCGGAAAACCGTTGAAGAAGATCGTATCTCGGAAAACCCGTGAAGAAGATCGTAACTCGGAAAACCGTTGAAGAAGATCGTGTCTCGGAAAACCCTTGAAGAAGATCGTAACTCGGAAAACCCCGTACGGGTTTTCCGAGTTACGATCTTCTTCAAGGGTTGACCGAGTTACGATCTTCTTCACCGGTTTTCCGAGTTACGATCTTCTTCACGGGTTTTCCGAGATACGATCTTCTTCCGCCCAGGCGTCGATATCTAAACCTAATTAGGCTATAGATATATGCGGATGTACGAAATTATTATTATATACATTTTACCGGGAAACCTATAATACTCGAACTTTTTATTTTACAAAAATAGCAACAACAAAAAAATAGATAAATAAATAAAAAGGAAAGTGAAAATTTGGTTCTCATAATTCAGTTCATATTAATTATGCTTGAATAGCGGTAGCGAGCTTGTCAGTGGAATTTTCTTATTTTTATATCGCCTTGGTTTTGCCTTATAGCCGCGGATTGACGCTAATAAAAATTTGATCAAAATTTCTTTTCGTCACTTCCTCGTTGTACTATCTACTGTCATGGCTATTATTTTCAGTATAGGTATGTAATAGACACGTTCCGTCGTTGTCTATTACAGACGGTTTCGCTTTCATTCAAGAATAAGAGATTTTTTTTTTTTTATTTTTTTTTTTTACTTTTCATAGATAACAATTATCTTCGAGATTTCTCGGAATTAAGAACGTAATTGATTGAAACTATCTTTACACTTCAATAAATTCGAATCCTGTACAATTTCATTCGTTTTCGGAATTGTAAATCCTGTACGAATTTTGGATGTACCTGAATATTTTTTTTGGTTTCTTCATTTTCGATTCTTGCCATATTGGACAATATACAAATAATAATGGCGTGTATAAAAAATATGTAATGATCTAGACTTCGAAAATTTCTTCCGAGGATAAATTTGACCCGTTCAAAAAATGAAGCGTTCGACGTACTACGGTCCATAACTATCGAAAAAATAAAATAAAATAATTAGAAAACAGAAACTTTACTCAAATATCTAAATTCTGATCAGTTTTTTTTTTTTCTTATTTGAATTTTTTTACAATTTTTTTGTTTGTTTTCCTGCTCTTCTTGGAAGAGCTTGCGGCTGGGTAAAACACCCTGGCAAATTTATGGCGCGGTTCATCGACCCAACCTCGGGGAGACGTTGCGGGACGCAACAGGCGTCCCCCACACAACACACTGTATAAATATAATATCGACTGATGTATATGTGTATTTATATTACGAGAAAAAGAAACTAGTCTAGATCGAAGCGAGGATCGAAGTACACCGCGCGCGGTGCACCTGATACACGTTAATTCAAACACTCTTTTTTTGTTCTCTCTTTCTTTCTTTTTTTTCAAATCAGGATACTCATCGATAAATCAGACTCTCCTCATACATCTATCACAAAACAAATGTATTTATTTATTTATTAAGTACCTGTATACGTATGAGTGGAGGTTTATTCGTACCTATAATACTGCGAATGCGGATTCACAATTTTTATGTACATATACTTGTACATCGTGGGGTTTCTTTATTTTCTTAAAAAAAAAAAAAAAAAAAAAAAAAAATTCTATACATTTTCTATCAACGAAATTTATACTGATGGTACAGTAAATGTAATTATGAGATTACATAATCCGGATATATGTATTGTATACCCTGTATTTTTAATATACTATATATACATATTTCGGAGACTCGTTTTTTCGACCTAAACTTATAAACGTATAAGTATTAAATATTATTGCTATATCAAGTCAGCTGTGGATACTTTTGTCGTTAGCAGAGCGAAACTGTTATTATAGGTATATACATTTTTTTTTTTTTTTTCGTTAATTTATTTTCGCAACGTTTGCGGAGAGAGTGATTTTTTTTTTCCTTCATTTTTTTTTCTTTCCTTCTTTTGTGTATTTTATTTTTTTTTCTAAGACGATGATCACCCATCGTTAGAAAATTACTAGAAGAAGTATATTATAATAATAAGTTTAGAATTTTTCAAATTTTTTTTTTTTTACCAGTTTTATTTTCTTTATTTTTTTTTTCTTTCAGTTTGGTTTTTTTGATTTGTTGCAAAAAAGATAAAAAAAAAAAAAAAAAAAACTGACGCTTACCGTACAATATATGTATATATACAGTCGAAGGACAAACGTAAGACATTCCTTGAAAGTTTAATAATAAAAAGGAATCTAGTTCAAGCATACTAAAGGTATATATATTATTCCGATGTTATAATTTTCTCCTGCAGTAATAACGTTTTCGGCATTCAGCCAACACTTGAATTGGAAAATATTTTTCTCTTCCCCCCCCCAGCCCTCTCTCTTTTTTTCTTTCTTCGATCGCAATACATTTTACGGATTTTTTTTTTTGTTCCATTCTATTTTCTTCTACAAATTTCCAATTTACATACGTACAGTTTCGTCCCAATTTATTTTATATAGGAATTTAATCACTGAAACAAATTTTGTTTATACATAAGATAGGTACATATACATATATGTATAGATATTATAATCATATGTGCGTAATAATAAAATGTATGTATGCGTATGTATGTACATACGTACACAGTATATATATATATATATATATATATATATATACGCTTTTCTCCGGAAGTCAAAGATACGTGTCCGATCTTTAGTACATATATGTATGTATGTATGTATGTATGTATGTATGTATGTATGTATATCGTTTATTTTATCTAGAATTCATTTTGCTCTAAATGTTAGTTAAGAGGAAATGTAGCAATAACAGTATAACAATTATCTTGAATGTGATATCCTATGCTCTGTTTACAACACACCACATAATAACAATACAACAAATAATATCTCGACTCTCGTATATATTATTTCCGTAGGGCGGGATAACAGTATAACGTATGGTATATATATATATATATATATATCATATGCATGTATATAACACATATATGCATATACTTACGATTAACATGCGCGCAATATATAATGCCGAAAAAAAAAAAAAAAAAAAAAAAACCTCTTACAGATCTCCACATTCAACTGTTACTTGTACTGTAATTTTGCCTTGGATTTTTTTTTTCTTTTTTTCATTTTTCATCTTTATTTTCACATGTTACAGTCTCGAGAGCGCGAATTTTTATACAAAATCTGACACGTGAGGCACGGATATATAATATGTTGATAGCCGTGAGTGGCGTATGCCCTGCGTACCTTACCCGAAGACAAAAACAAAAAAAACAAAAAAAAAATCATAGTAGATAATAAAAGGTCGTAGTATAATAATCGTTAACGACGGGGCAAAAAGATAAGACCTTAATTGGTATGCACGAACTTCGTTTTTTTTTTTTATTTTTATTTTTTTTTTTTTATTTTTATTTTTTTTTTTTGTTTCAGTAGAAATTAATACGTAAGTGAACCAATCACGTTTACCAGAATTTAATCGGATCGAATTTATGTTCATTATAATATTTGAAAAAAAAATAAAATAAAATAAAAATGACAGTCTGCATAATAATTTTTTTTTTTTTTTTTTTTTTTTCTACCGAGTGATTGTAGGCATATAAATGTGTGCGGGATACAACGGATAGGAACATTATTATACCTAGTTCGATCTAGTTAGACGTATATACATACGTACGCATACATACTCGTATATTGTACAATGGACGATGTTTTGTTAAGTGCAAGCTGCAGGTCATGGAACGATAAGGCATCTAATAGATAGCCCAATACCATCGCGTGTCTTCGAACTTATGTACGTACGTACAGCGACGTTTTTTTTTTTTTTTTTTTTTTTTTAACTACAAAACAAAGCGAACTGATCCACGTTTGCCCTAGATAATGTATGCTTAGAGAGATTAGAGAGTGATAAAAAACCGAGTGTCATATAGTTTAGTCTTCGACATATATAAGCTTGCAGTTTACTAGGATTTTTCATACAATTTTTTATTTATTAATTTTTTTTTTTTTCTTTCCTTTACGTATAGGTAGGTAACGTCCATATACTTACTACATACTTAAATGTATATACTGCTGTATACATTTACTTGCGATTAAAAAAGTTACAGAAATCTATCCAGACGCGACGACGTCTAACGATCGTTAATCCCAGCTTTAAACATTATCTTATCTGACATTTAAGTATTATATGGACGAAAGTTTTCAATACTGTATAATCGTTAATTGCATAATAAAAACGATAACTCAATATCAGATTCACATGTTGGACCAGCAGGCTGCTGCACCAGTATCTATACGTAAATATCAAGGGGGTGGGTATAATTATGCGACAAATCAGACTGACTACAAGTGACAATGAAACCAAATTTTATCGAGAGAACAAAAAAAAAAAAAGTTGATACCTTTTCGATTCCCAACGAATTTTATTTTCAAAATTGAGGAATGTGGTGTACGACGTATGTTTAATTAAAAGCCATATGTATTTATGTACATACATACTACTGGAAGACAAAAAGTTATTGCTCTGAGTTGGAGAATTAAATTTGTGAAAATTGTAGAAAAATGAAAACTAGACAAGTCTGTCAAGTCTTTATTTATTTATTTATTTATTTCTTATGCGTGTGAGGATATACCGTCCCACGCGATACACAGGTGAGTTAATGAATACGGTATACCTATGTATATATGACGTAACTATAATCTAGGAAGTAGGTACATATACATGAATACGGGGAACCTCTTTGAGGAGCTGAAATCTACGCGATGTAAAATACATATAGCTAGTCGTGTTACACATACAAATTCACTTACTCTAAACTTAAAATACTCAATTATTCTAAGCACGTTCTAATGTTTTCGAATATTTAAGCACCGTTTTATGCGCCATGTTCAATGTTCCGTATTCCATGTTAGATACGTGTTCCTCATTCTCGTCCTCCTCTCTCTCCCGCGTATACGTATACACATAATACTATACCTATACATATATACGTACAGTCAGGCAATAAAGTTCTTGTAGGGTCGAAATTCAGGCTTAGGTGTTCCAGTGTCTACGCTGTTGAGCAGGCCCATCGATGCATTATTTATTATATACAGGGTGTCCCAGAACTAAATGTCAAAAATGAAAGGTGGGCTAGAGGAGGTCGAACTGAGTAAATTTTCCCGAAGAACATGGGGTCTGCGAAGTCGCGTTCGCGAGATATCGCGAGTTAAAAAAAAAAGTATCGCTTTGCGCCGTCCGCGTCGAGGCGGCGCAAAGCGATACTTTTTTTTTTAACTCGCGATATCTCGCGAACGCGACTTCGCAGACCCCATGTTCTTCGGGAAAATTTACTCAGTTCGACCTCCTCTAGCCCACCTTTCATTTTTGACATTTAGTTCTGGGACACCCCGTATATTTGGAAAGTATTTCTTACTTTACTTTGAGTAGGTAGCCTGCCAGATTCGCCTTCTAAGAGAACGGGGTATGCGGAGCGAGGGGGCTGCTCAACAGCGTAGACAGTGAAATGTTTGAGCCTGAATTTCGACCCTCCAAGAACTTTATTGCCCGACTGTACCTACGACATTTAGAATCCCCATTCTATTCGCTACTTTATCTTCTCTCTAATACGCGATGTAAAATATATTCTCAAGGTTTCCTCCACGCTATTCTATAAATTCCAAACTGTATGATGTATTGTCTGCAGAATTCGTTTCTCCGCAAGGACCACCGGCCCAATAGATAATTTTAACATTTGGAGGAAAATTGGGGAGGATTGTATTAGGCCTAAAAATTCCTTTTTTGAGACTTAGTGGTTTTTTTTTTCTCTCTCGATTGTAGATTTTTATTTTGAATAATTAATGATATATTGTATACCTTAAACTCGACAGAAATGAAATGAGAGAAATTAATGACCGATGTAAATTTGTGGTTTTGGGAAATTTGCCCCGATGTTCATCGCTTCAACAATTTGTCGAAATTATACTTGATTCAATAGATATAGGTAAATCAAAATGAGAAAAATGATATAAATAATCGAGAACGAAACGAGCTCGAAGCCAGTCTCTTCTGCCAGCCGAATTAACGTTAAACTCGTAAATTTATGGATCGCCATTCGACGAACTGAAGACGAGGGTGGAACAGTAGTTTCGCCGTCATCGGCCTCGGCCAAGCAGGAAGCCTATTTATAGGCTCAGAAATTGTCAAAAAACAAAAAACAAAATAACAAATTTACGGAAAATCTCAACCGCTGCTGCAGTTTCCTTCTTGACCACTCAGGATTTATTTATAAAATCCTAAGTTTTTTCCGCCCGTTTATTCAATTCTACTGGGGATTAAAACATACATTTAAAAAATTTGAAAAACAAAAGATAAGTGGAAATCGAATTCTTATAGACATATCAACGTCCTGTCAATTTTACCCCCCGATTTTAAACATCGTGGGATCGAGAGAGAAAGAGGGAGAAACCGGGTCACGAAGTTAGAATTAGGCGAGCAACAGTTCGCCGTTTAATCGTTTCACTGTGTTTAGCTGTTTGATCACGTCTCATACTGCAAGGGTTAGCCGAGCGTAATACCAGGAGGTCGAGTCGATCTTGGTTTCGGTTTAGTTGATGGTTATTAACGGTTCGCTACGTGCCCAGCATTAATTACAATATCAAATTAGGTATGCTTTACGTGCATTTAGAAAATGCGCGTATATATTATATAGGTATAGATGAAGGGATTCACTGTCCTAAACCTTACATAGGTATGTATAAAAAAAAAAAAATTAATCTTTCGTTCGATAACTGCAACCAAAAAAAAAATAGAAATTATAAAAAATGAACCGTAACTCTTCTGATTCTGATATTTATCAAAGGTAGTTAGATGTCGATGAGTGTAAAATAGTTAGTATGCAATCAATAATCGATTATTTGCAAAAATCCCTGGAAAAAACGAGTATTTTTGAAAATAAGCGCGATATCGTCCGCTTTGCGTCGCTGTAGATGAAAAACTATTCGACCTACGAAAAAAAGCTTTCAACAAAAGTTGTTGGGATCC
Organism: Macrophya alboannulata; assembly: GCA_949628255.1. NCBI lineage: Eukaryota > Metazoa > Arthropoda > Insecta > Hymenoptera > Tenthredinidae > Macrophya > Macrophya alboannulata. Next base: position 15,953,735 of record OX451210.1, on the reverse strand, counting down.
AACTCTTCTACAACATTGATAATAACCATATCGGCCGTAGGACTATCCGAAAAGAAAATATTGCGAAAAAACCACTTTTAACGTCACTTTTCGAAGATAGCCAAGGTCGAAATTTCAGAGAATATTACACAAGGTCTCAAAATATTTCTCTCATTCAAAACTCAAAATTTCTCTAAATTTTGTAAGCCAACTCCCTTTTTTTTTGCTCTAGTGGCTGGGCTGTAGTGCGTTTCTCTATTTTTCTGTTCTATTGAACTTCCTTGAACCGGTGTTTTGAATGGTTACGTTATATATATATATATATATATATATATATATATATATATATACCATTATACATTACTTTTAACAACATTCTACAACCGTGTCAAAAGCCGGATTATCAACGGTCTCCCGCCACCACACAACACAGATTTAATGCATAACAATATGACGTAATGAAGAAACCGAGAAAAAAAAAAAAAGATAAATGACTGTAATATTCAACTTCAGATAAAACTTGAAAGAAATAAACTGCATGATTATCTTCTCGAAGCTTTAAATCCACAAACAGTTACTTTAAAAAATAAATATATACACATCAACGCCGTGTACTGCAGCTTTCGCGGATTCATTGCACCGGGCGAATGCAAAAACGATATTTCTGTAAGGAGATATATAAATTTTTCTCTCTCTCTACTTTTTCTGTTTACACTGTTGTATAATAGATGCTGTTACAGCCTCTTTCTGTTGACGAATATATTACGATACGTATATATACGTGAGTATGTGTTTACAATCATTTCGAAATGAGAGAAAAAAGGTAAAGAAAACATGTACGGTTACACCTAATATTCACTTCTACATCACAGCTCGCACTTGTTAGTTTAGCTGTTTACATGAATTGACTCAATCGCAATATAAATGAGTCGGATACGCTATGTATACATTCTCGAAAACGTAATTTTTTTCTTTTTTCTTTTTGTTTTTTACCGAAAATCAACATACATACCCGTACACAGGTAATATATTATGTGTCATAATATGTCAATATAATATTCAATACATAATAATATTGTGAGAATTAGTATATATATTATGATAACGAAAAACCACGGGGATATAAAAAAATTTTACCTATTATACAATACAATAGTATATAAAGTGTCGTATAGATTTTTACATTATCTTCAAAATAGCCAAGGTTTGATGGAAGAATTTATATCTTTTCGAACATTAAATTCAACTATATTATATGCTTATAAGTTGACATGTGACAGCTGGTGCCAAAAAAAATATATGACAAAAATTAAGTGTATGCGGTAAAAAAGTAAAATTGTGACAAGTTACGAGTTGGCGATGACACCGAATAGTTTCCACGCATTGGTAAATATACAATCTAAGGTATTGATTGATTGATTGATTGATTGACAAAAATTTAAAAGGCATGGTAAACAACTGTCTGATGGTATGTGTATACATACATAATATATACGTGTACATATATACTGCACGATAGGTTCTGAAATATTTTTGGCACTTTGCCGGAATAGTTTAGATAATTATACATAGGTATGTATATACGTATGTACATAGATAGGTGGGTATGTAGGTATATGTACGTTGATATGGGTAAAACATTGAGCGGAAATTACGCACCGGTTGATTCTGACCCGAGATTAATTGGCCCAGCTTCAGCTAAGAATAGAATTCCTTATACGTTGTGTACGAGTGGGTACATGTACCTATACATATGTATACACATTACACTTATACATTTATAGTCGTGTACCGCAATTGAGCTATAACGTCAGTGATATCCCTAAACCCTCGTTATTTATATCTAAATGCACCCTAGGTTTTGTTAAAAAAAAAAAATCGTTCCACTCTTTCATTTTTCTTAAAAGAAAAATTTCTAATTTATTTTTTTCTCTTCATCTTTCAATTATCCTGTCACTTATACGTAACGTCGTTTTTCCAAATACTCTTGAAATCAATTTTTTTTTTTTCTCTCTTCGGAAAAAACAGACCATAAATGAAATATTTGTTCCTGTGCTGGAAAATATTTGAATGGTGCGAGAGGGAGAGAGGGGGATACAATGAACACTCTGTTTTGTATGTTTATGTATTTGTGCGTATTTGACGGATGTGTAGTGAATGTATACCTGTAAATATTGTACACACACACACACACACACACTTGAGACTTCTAACGTTGTAAACGTCTGTATGCTATGGCATATAGTGTGTCTAGATGTAATGTAGACATATATACATATGGTTCAGATATCACGCGTTTGCCATGTGGCCAGTGCATGATGGGAGCCTCTCCATCTCGTCACTTCGTATATAGCTGTGAATTATGAGGGTTTTTTTTCTCTTTTCTTTCTTATTTTATTTTCATTTTTTTTTTGAGAAAAGAGAGAAATAAGATTTGAAAAAAAAAATCCTAATTTTCGTTTTCTTATTTATTTATTTTCTTCGTTTTCAGTCCCAACATTCGATGGTCGTTTATTTAAATGTCGTATAATTTTTTAGATCGCGTGATTTTCTATTATTCTACCTATATATAAAAAAAAAAAGAATGAAAAATATCGAGGTATTATACGATGTTGTATGACTTTTTTTTATTTATTTTTATTTTCGATTTTTTCTTCGATTTATACAAAAACAAAAACAAAAAATACAAAAAAAAAACACACATTGCTCAAGATAGAATTTTTGCACACGGTGTCCTAATAATTTTTTTAATTTATTTATTTTTCTTCCTTTTATAAGTCCCAACAATCGTAAATATATATCAAATTATATAATCGAGGGCTTTTCTAATCAATAATCGAATCGAAAGAATTCATGAATGTATATGAAGGAAAAAAATCTTTGCAGCTAATCATCGAATCAATTTTCGGAAAAATTAGAGCTTGAAAGAAAAAAAAATAAAGAAAATATGATTCTACCGTTTTCAATTTAACATGTAATGAGTAATGTTACAAAGCACCTGCTCGACAATCGGTTTATATCCTTGTTGATATAGCCATATACATATATATGCGGAGTTCATTCCAGGTGTATGAATAACCACGTTTTACTACTAAATATAGAGTTTCGAAGGAAAAAACCTCCGACTTCCAATTTTGTTATATTCCCGAAGGCATTTGGCACGTAGGTACTATTATTATACAGATAAACGATCTATAAAATCGCATATATCATATATAAAATGTATATTCTCTGCACATATATAAATTCATATGAGTCTCATTTTATCGGCACGTGTACCGTATATATAATCCCACGTGCACATACCGTTTGAAAAATAAAACATCAAATACTCGAGTCAATTGAGAAGATCGCTCATCCGACCCTTTTTTTTCTTCTCTATTTTCTTCTTTTTTTTGCTTTTTGTATGTACACATACATACCTACGCGAGTGACCGTTGTCAGTGCAGGTGAAAACATGGGTGGAAAGGATGGAGTGCCCTTTATAGGCTATTCAAAATTTTCTGCAAATAATGTTGTCACGTTTTTATAAAAAAGAAAACAAAAATTGTCAATTATATCAATGGAACAAAATTTTTATTTTGTCTTTACGATAACAAGTGATGAATAAATATGCGAAAACACATTCTTTTTGAAAATAATTTGATTAAATTTTGATTCAATAAACGCGGTGTATATACAAATTGGGACAAATAATATATAAAACGAGATTAATATTCGGTTTGTAAAATAAACTGCAGTTCGTCAGATGCACGGGCCCTTGGACTATTAGTTACGTCACTTTGACGCATTTGTGTGTTGTGTCAGAGTATAAAGTTGCCCGTGTGTATATTTAGTGTTGTTGGTTGGTGGCACTAGCCTACCTAGATTCACGCGTACACGTGCAGGAGAGTCGATTATTTCTGTGAATTAGGTTAGCCACGTGGACTGTATTATAACACGTATATCTATGTATGCTGCATAGATATAGGTATACCATATGCACATCATCTCGCTGTCCAATTGTAATCGAATATTTATAGGCGCCAGGCGGAAGCTTGTAGCCGAAATGGAACCTGTTAAGAAAAATATATAAAGAAAAAATCGTAACGCTTTGGTGCAGCTTTTACACGAAGCTAAAGAACCGAGTTTAAATAATTTCTGATTCCAATCGAATTAAATTAGAAACAGACAAATTATAACAAATTTTTTTTTCTGCACACTCATCATCCTAAATTAGTAAAACATTTGATTAATAATTAATTGCATTGCGAGATATTTTTAGTCGGTTTTTTACCATACATAAATCAGAGAACGTAACGTGAAATACATTTACGTTTTCGTAAGCCAAACGTCCAAAAGCTGTGAATAGAATCGGAGTCTTTAAATTTCTTATAAAAGTCAATTGAAAACTTATCTAATTGCGTATGAAAATGGGTGCTAGGAACTTAATGAACTTTTAAATTAACCAAGGTATTATATGAAAAAAATTTCCGCCCAACGTGGGGCTCGAACCCACGACCCTGAGATTAAGAGTCTCATGCTCTACCGACTGAGCTAGCCGGGCTGGTGAATAGTTGGAAATCAGACAAGTTCACGATGCAGAAACTTCGTACTCGACAATTTTAACCCCTGAACACGAGAAAGTAGAGAAAAGAATTTCTCAAAGCTTCGTAAAATATTTCTAAAAAAATTTAACAATCATTTTTCATTTTTTTTTTAATTGTTTTTCTAAGCTACTGTGTGTTTTCGAAATCTTCAACAGTCGTCATATTTGGTCGAGAATTGCGGTGCCCTTCGTTGAATAATTCTATAGCGATATGCTTGACATTTTATCGGGATGTACGGGGGGGAGTCAGAATCATTTGCGATGAATATATTCGCGAGTTACACCTAGTCTGGCGTAATGCCAGAGCTTTTACACTCGGTCGAATAGTGTTGTGTTAGTTGTCAGAGATTTGATGGTGCAAAGAGAGGAGGAGGGTCGACACTCCGTAGATCACTGGACTTTCTGGGTTAATCACCCGCGGCATCTCTTACGCGGACAAAAGATTCAAATTTAGACGTTAGCGAGTAGATGAGCGGATAGATCGGAGATCTCGCTGCTGCTTAGGCTGCACTAGTTTATCCTGCTGCTGCTGTCGCTACCTTCCCCAGGCATTTTTACCCCTCGTTATATTATGTACGATAAAACACGTAAATGAAAAGGTTATAAATTTAACTCATATCTTATACACGAGTAACGGAATTTTTGTTAAACTTTTGATCGATCGTTGAGAATTTACTTCCCGAAACAAAGATGGTGTGATGCAAGGTCTGAAATACTTAGTACCGAAACAACGAATTTCTTATTACATTCAGTAAATGTTTGAATTTTAAACATCGTCGTTTTCGTCATAGGTTTAGAATTTTAACAACAATTTCTCGTTTAGTACGCCAGTTGGTGTCCAGATGCAAACATCTTCTATCCTATTCCGTTTCTCTCTTTAGAGGTATCTCAAGGCGAGATTCCTCTTGGACTTGGGCCAGGCCGTGCGTGTCTCTTCCCTATAATGTGTCAAGTTCTCAATATTAGACACTCTCTTTGTGCTGCAGGGTGGTTCGTTACATATACATTATACGTATTATCTAAGGAATGGAATACCGTGGAAAATAAATAAAATAAAGATAAACGAATAAATGAACGAAGAACGCAATAATCTCTGAGGAATCGTTGAAAGTTAATAAAAATCTGAACGAAACGAAAAGAAAATTAGTAATAATAATAATAATGTCGAAAGAAAAATATTATTCCCACCAACTAAACCTACTACACTAAATTATTGGTCAGAATCAAAGTCCGTGTGTCGAACGATGTCTTTATTGAGAGTATTTCGTTCCGTATTGCCTAATACTTTGTTTTCCTAGACGAAATCGGATAAGACTTTAGGCGAGGGAGACCTTGCTCTTGTGTCAATGATAGATTTAAAATGGAATAGAGAATTTGCTAAATTGTAAAAAAAATAGATACCTATGTATGTATTTAGGTTTTTCTGTAGCTATAAGCTCGTCTGTACGTAGACCCTAATAACAAATTCGAGTAGGTACGTACAGTCAGGCAATAAAGTTCTTGTAGGGTCGAAATTCAGGCTTAGGTGTTCCAGTGTCTACGCTGTTGAGCAGGCCCATCGATGCATTATTTATTATATACAGGGTGTCCCAGAACTAAATGTCAAAAATGAAAGGTGGCCTAGAGGAGGTCGAACCGAGTAAATTTTCCCGAAGAACATGGGGTCTGCGAAGTCGCGTTCGCGAGATATCACAGGTTAAAAAAAAAGTATCGCTTTGCGCCGCCGCCGCGACGCGGCGCAAAGCGATACTTTTTTTTTAACCTGTGATATCTCGCGAACGCGACTTCGCAGACCCCATGTTCTTCGGGAAAATTTACTCGGTTCGACCTCCTCTAGGCCACCTTTCATTTTTGACATTTAGTTCTGGGACACCCTGTATATTTGGGCAGTATTTCTTACTTTACTTTGAGTAGGTAGCCTGCCAGATTCGCCTTCTAAGAGAACGGGGTATGCGGAGCGAGGGGGCTGCTCAACAGCGTAGACACTGAAATGTTTGAGCCTGAATTTCGACCCTCCAAGAACTTTATTGCCCGACTGTACATGACTATACGTAGATGAATTTTGGACCCGTGATCGTTTGGGACATACTGAAGTATAGAAAAGATGGAGTAAGCGATAAGAATAATAATAAAAATCCGTGTAAACAAGAGAATATTTAACTTCGTTTTAGATAAATTCAAGACTGCAGACGGTGACCCGCGATTACGCATACGCAGACGCGACGTGACGTGACGGCCCAATATTTCGTCTCAACGATAAAGACAATTGCGACTTTTTTTATCCCACATACATACGTGCGTACATACATACATACCTATGGGGCCATCGGTTTATCGGACATGAGTTTATGACCCCCTGCAGACAGAGAAGAAATGCTGTTCAATATTATGAACAATGAGCGTCGAATCGATTGGCAAATTTTTCTAACGATAATTATACGCAATATACTCGACGAAGGAATTAAGGAATAAATTTGAAAATCTATAAAAAAAATTGACGAATTTTGAAGTCTCGTAACTTCGTTGAATCGAAATTGTAGTATTATGGAAAAATTTTATCCGAAGAAACAGATTTAAAAACTATAGACTTCGATCTTCAAAACACTTTTTATATCATAATTTTACCATTTCTTTCAACGAAGTTACAAGACTTTGAAATTCGTTCATTTCTTCTGATTGCCAAAGTGATTCCCTAATTCTTACGTCGAGTGTATACCTATGTATACCCCAAATTTATGGCTGTCGGAAAATTGTAGGGTAAATTATGAGAACCGAAAGGATTACGATCTCGATGTAACCTATTATACCAATTTGTTTTAATCATTAGACAATAAAGTTATTTATCGATTCTAGTGTAATTTATCGATTGAAGCAAACTACAGAGTTATATAGGAAATTGACTTTTTTTTTTTCATTTTTCAATAATACGCGATCATTTCTGTATTCGAAAATATTTTGAAACATATTTCACGGAGCGATCGTACGGCTGACCAACAATAATCGGTGGCGAAATGTGTCGCGGTTTTAGGGGATTATTCAGTTATAATTTGAGTCGTTGATAACCTGGTTTAATATACAGCAACAAGTGAATAGTCAAATTTTCTATATCTAGATTAAATAGAGACTTATTTTATTATCTTAAATTAACGAATACGTCTTGACGTTACGTTTTATAAGCTTGCATGTTCAGACACGACGAAATATTATTATCTCTATAATTAAAGTTATAAAGTAAATAGAGAGGTGCTCGTGTTTACCTCGTCGCGATTCTTCCGCGAAAGAAATCAGTGAAATAAATCGTTTCACCACATTAGGTATATACATACATATGGATAATTTTAACGACAATAAATTACAGCATCGATAACTATGCAAGATTGAAGTGTAATAATTATAGTATTCAACGGATACATTTTGACACTCCGATCGTCCTCTTATAGTGTTTAAAAAAATTCTCCTGCATACCAAATAATAAGTTATCGATATTTTTTTTGAATAACTTATATTAAAATCTCATCCGATATTTATATACCTATATACATTATATACCCTGCAGGCTGAATAAGTAACAAACTATTAATCAAACTTTGTTCTTATATACGCCGCCGACGCGATATAGTGATTTAGAAAATAGATTCAGGTTCATAATTTCTATTTTCGAATTGTTTACCCTTGGGTGTGCCAAATTTGAAACCCCGCGTCGTTTTCAACATTAGATGTAGATAGATAGATCTATCTATCTATCTATAAATTTATATAGCTATTTATTATTCGGCAAACTTTTCCGCATTATCATTTTATTATTCAAAATTTATTATTTCAATTTTTTTTTTTTTCTTCTTTTTTTTCTCTTCGTAGTAGGTGATAATTTTTCCTACATTTATTCATATTTATACTTTCAGTAAAAAAAGAAAAAAAAAACTGCCATAAAAACTAATCAAAAATTCATTAAACAAAACGTTTTTCTTTTTTTACACGTAATATTCATTTATTTCTATTGTTTTCTATCGACCTGTGTTCTTTGTCGAGCAGTTTTTGATCTATAATAGGATGACAGATACGAGGGTACAATATTATATGCGGTAGGTATATATATTTCTTGCCGGTTGTAGGTATTAAGAAACTTACAATTATAAGCCGTCGACAGCTGACACTTGGCTGTAGACACGTACGCGTGGGTGAAGCTTGTTACCTCGTCAGTATAATTTAACTGTTATTTGAGACGAAACTTGTCTTGCGAAGCGTGCCTGTACGAACGAACTAACGTACGTATATACGGTCTACCTAATAATTACAAAATTGTTCCGGAATTAACTATCTCGTTTAATAACGTGAGATTTCTCTTCATTGGATAGACAATATTCGTAAATCGTAACTTCCTGCTATACATAATACAACACGTAAAAAATCTTTTTCCTCGAATGAATTTCATCTTATTCCCTTAAATTCTTAACTCTAATTTTTTTTTGTTTTATTGTCTTTGCTAGTTTTTTTTTTTTTTTTTTGTTTCTATCATTTTCTGATTTTTATCGTAATTATTAAAAATAATACAACGTGTCGGATGATAGACGTCTTCTATCTTTCATTCAATTGCAGTTAATTTTACTTTGAAAATAACAGAGAGAAATAAAAACTGACCATTGATCGACCACATCTCATGAAACTTAACCCGAACATACATCGGCCCGGATAGCTCAGTCGGTAGAGCATCAGACTTTTAATCTGAGGGTCCAGGGTTCAAGTCCCTGTTCGGGCGGTATTTTTTTTTTTCTTTCAATTTTTCTTTTTCTTTTACGATTTTCGTTTTAATTATAATTAAATTATTAAAAATTGTTTTTTTCTTACGTTTATTTTATAATTTTCTTTATACAAAATATTTATACATATACATAGGTATGTAGTTAACACACTTGATCTTTTATCGTAAAAGTCTTAAAAAACAAATACAAAAAATTTATTTTTGATTTCAACATTCCCGTTTTCTTTTTTTTTTTTTTTTCTTCTTTTTTGTTCAATCAAAATCATATTCGTTGACAATCATTTTTGAGCTGGATTAATTCAGTATCGTCGCGGATTACCGCGATTGTATTTTTCTCTGTAAAAAGGTATTCGCCCGTTTATTACTTTCCAATCTGTTAAGTAGAGGGTGAAAATTACTGCCGTTGCTGTCCACGCGATCAACGATTTTGTCCTGTATAAAAAAATTTGGAATCATGATAATTGAAGAAAAATGGAGTAACGATCAATGTCTCGTGTATTAAATCGAATAAGCCTATCAAATACATTTAAATTATTCCTAAAAACCTTTATAAAAATTTTTCCATCGTGCTAAATAAATTTTTAAGACAGTTATACATTTTTTTTTCATTATCAATTCTCGCATAATATACTTTACAAGTGCATTCAAGTTATGTGGAAAAGTTTGATGAATATCAGTTTAAAATTTACTTATATAAATATACACGTACCCTGTGCAGCTGTATGCCTAGTATAAGTGACAAAGTACAAAATATAAGTATACAAAAATTCTGCCACTGAAAACTATGAATAAAACATATTTTTGAACATTAGTATAATTTGCCAGGAAGTTGGACGGAGAGTGGCAGCAGATGCCTAGCTTACCACTCAATGGCCTGACTATACCTGGACTCGCCGGAGGCGTCTTTTAGGATTTTGCATGAGGTATCGTTAAACAATGAGAAAACTTATGCGAATCAATTAAAAATCTCAGTCCCGAGGTACAAGGATTAAGTTTTTTTTTTTTATTTTTTTTTTGCAAGCTCACAAATTGATTGAATGTAAATGAATAATTTGCTACTTATATTTTGTCTTCGTAAAAGTGGAATAGACAAAAAAAAATCGAAAAAATTTAAATATTATTATAGTCGAGTTGACTATACAATTGACGTATTTTATTCCAGGTCAAATTAACGAGATTTTATCATCTTATATGCGAAAAAAAAAAATTGGAAGAAATTTTATTTTTTATTTTTACCAAACCAAAGCTCTCTTCTGTGCGATTAATTCTTTGCCAAATAGTAGACACACTTTTTTAATCGGTGGAAACATCTCGCTTGGTGATCTCATTACTTATCTCACTCAAATTATATGTCATCGCGAATAGCTATGGTTAATCATTTTTTGTGATAGGGTTAAAAATAGCCTTTTTATTCTAATCTTCAACCGATGACAGACCTGTCGTCAACGATCGTCGACAAATTCTCACCGTCAGATTTTTTTTTTTTTTGTTTTTTTGCGTATACATTTTAAATATAGTTGTATGTATATGTTTTTAATACATAACTTAGTTTTATATATGTACTTGAAGCAAAAAAAAAAAAAAAGAAAAAAAAACAGGATATAGGCATGACGAGAATAGAATTGCAAATATTCCTGCAAATGGTTGACTAAAAATTTTATGCCCAGAATTTAAGAGATTTGTTCATAGTTAAAAATCCATCGTCCTGAAACAAAAAAAAAAAAAATAATAATAATAATAATAATAAAATCCAGGCGTGGAAACAGCGGGCGATAATACGACTACGTATACAGTCGCGAATTGTACGAACACTCCGAAGCTTCGTCATGCACACGTACATAATACATACATATAGATCGCAATGTTACATAACAAACACAGCACAACATAACACAATATAACATAACATAAGGTGTTGTGGAGTGGAGTGGGTAACCGGGGAACGGGTACAAGACCTTGGCAAAGACCTTGCAGCTGTGATCTGATGCCCCAGGGAAATATTGGCCTTGGTTTATCCCGGCCACGTGGCATCCACACACCTTCCAAAGCCAGAAGGAATTTTTTTTTCTCCCTCTTTCTTTCCTGTTTTTTTTTTTCTTTTTTTTTTTTCTTTTTTGTTTGTTTTAAACTCTTTTGTTCTACCAACGCGCCGTTGGAATAACTGATTACTCGGTACTATTCCATCGAAATATCGATGATTTGCAAATTACTGTCGGTCGACATATTATAGGTATAAAAGATCTTAAGTTACTTTTTGCAACAACGTTTCATTATTATTTTTTCTTCGTGTTTCTATATCTTTGGAAAAATCTTATTCCATCTATATACCCTTCAACTTTACTCTGAATAATTTTTCATTTTATTTAATTTTTTTGTTCAATTTTTTTTTTCTAAATTTCTATCGCATATCGAATGATATAATTGCTGTATAATTTTACACGTCGAAAAATTTTCCTATAAATATATCTATCCTATAGATAAAAAACTTTTAAATTTCATTGCTCAAGGAGTAGGAGGTATAATCAGTCTCCATGTAGACATAATCGTGGCTTTTTTGATCAATGGTCACGCATTCATTTGGCATGTAAATTAGTCTCCTGAAATCTGGCGGCGAATATTCACTCGCTAGGTATGATAATGTACGCTATTTTTTTTTTTTTTTTTTTTTTTTCGTTCTAAACCTGTGTACAGAGTATATTAGCAGTCAGAGTTCTATATGTACATAATATGCATAGACGATCGCAGAGATTAGATTTTTTTTTTCTTCATCCCCCATATTTGCATGTATTCATTATTTATTTACTCATTATCATTAAAGTTGCCGAATTCAGTTTAGAACGGAATAATCAAGGTCATAAATTTTTCGTTCAAACCGCATACATATTCATATAGATATGATAGCGTTCAATAAGCATTACATGCAGTATTTTCGTCGATATAATATCTTCATTGATACAGAAATTCGTTTTTTTTTTTTTTTCGAATTGTATAATAGAAACGCCGATCGTTATCATCGATTGAATGAAAATTTTGAACCGATCAAATGACAAGCGGAAATGTTTAGTTGCAAGATTAATAAACAAAAACCGCGAATGTAACAGTCCGTAACGTATATACCATTCCATAAAAGCTCGTTTACAGCTTTAAGATCGTACAATTAAATCGTCTAAACTATACTATATACGTGATTCTAATCCGTTCGTTAGAAGACTATGAAGATCAATTGAATCCTAATTCGATCAAGTAACTTGATTGTTTCGAATCCTCAAAGCCGAGATTAAGCTTCTAGAATCTAGGTATAAGAACAACGGTTTAACCAACGGAAATGAAACGTATCGAATATCCGGTCGGCAACACGGTGCGAAGCTAAGATGCCAATGTCAGGGTTAACCACACCTGAAAAATTTCAGGTTATAACAGGTCAGATTTGACCACAGGTATATACCTTTGTTTTTTCCGGTTGATCGTATCGTTTCCCCCGATTCATTTACTTTCTTTCTTTCTTTCTTTTTTTTCTCTTTTTCTTTCTTTCAATCGTCATTTCCTTTTCCTTTGACTTTGTTCAAAGACGTGTCGTGTATTATACAGATTTTTTTACACGATTTTTTTTTTTCATCAATTCAATTCTCGGGAAAATTCATCTACAAACGAAAGTAATTTACGATAAATATAATCACCTGTGTAATCGTTACTTTAATTTAAACTTCGGAGATGTCATTAGGTGTGCGGTAATGCTGTACAGAAAAGTTTTGTCTCACTAAATTCTCGTTAGAAATATTAAAAAAAGTCACTGTTCTTATTATTATTATCATTATTATTATTATTATACCGTGATGCAGTAACAATTACTAGTTCGTTAATCGATTTGGCGAACCTGCAAACCACCTAGTCGTATTCGTATAGTTAGCCGTGACGTAATGTTCTAGTAAAATACGGGGCAGACCGCTTGGTGCCTCTGCACGGCTCAGACAATTCCGAAGCGGAAATTAACGCCAGTTTCTTTACCGCAAACACGTACCTGCCTGGTGTATAATATTAGCTTGCAGATAATAATTACGATGCAGTTTTTCTATTTATCGTCGTTGTTCTTGTTATTTATTTATTTATTTATTTTTTTTTTTCTTTCGGTTTCTCTCTCTCTCATTTATTATCTTTCCAATATCATCGGTTTTCCAAAGATTCAATGATATACAGTGAAATTTGATTTATAATTAAAGCTCAGAGAATGATTACACCACGAAATTTTATTCATATATTACAATGGCGATGTATATTTTTGTACAATTTATCATAACTGCTGCAGGGTCATTTGAATATTGTGGAAATATACAACGAGTGGTTAATATATAAGAGATCGACATGATCCGAGTAGGTATGTCGAATAATTAGTATCTAGGTGTGTAGTCTGAGAGGCCAGACTCCGACTCCCTGACGCTTTTGTTATATAAATATACAGGGTGTCCCAGAACTAAATGTCAAAAATGAAAGGTGGCCTAGAGGAGGTCGAACCGAGTAAATTGACCCGAAGAACATGGGGTCTGCGAAGTCGCGTTCGCGAGATATCACAAGTTAAAAAAAAGTAGCGCTTTGCGCCGCGTCGCGGCGGCGCAAAGCACTACTTTTTTTTAACTTGTGATATCTCGCGAACGCGACTTCGCAGACCCCATGTTCTTCGGGTCAATTTACTCGGTTCGACCTCCTCTAGGCCACCTTTCATTTTTGACATTTAGTTCTTGGACACCCTGTATATGTATATTATACGCGTTACCGTTTATCATAATATTAATTGTGTGTACGACGCGTATGTATATATGTATGTATATTATACAAGCGTCAAAAAGCGAGATAAAAGAAAAAAAAAAAAGAAGAAAATAAAAATTTGTTATTTTCCCGAGTGATTAATAATCGCCAGTCGCCCCAAATAGATAATTTCTATAACGTTACATAATAATTGTTCGTCATAGACGGTATGTATCGTTTTAACACTCCGTATAAATAATCTGGGCGCAATTTTCAATGAAATTATTGCATATATATAAAACATTATCTTTTCTTTATATATTTGTGTATAAATAGGTATACAATTTTTCGCATAAAAGTATACCGAATATTATTATTATACCCTGATAGTTAGTTGCTTTTGAAATGTTGCTAAACTCGCAAATTTTTCAGGGTCAACGGCTTGTAGAAGCAAGAAAAGAAAAAAATAGATTTGTTTTTTTAAAACTGTTCGATATACCTACAATAATCGCAATTTCACAAGATATTTCGCATATTTATAGTAGCGGACGATTTTGTTGCACTATTTTAAAGATCGCTACTCGGTAAACAAGTTATGTATAGCTTCAGAGTTACGCAAGCTTTAAACTATTACGAAACGGTCTTTATATTTAACGTTCATTGATCGCTCGGTGGCTAGATCGATCGATCGATCGATACATCGATCGATTCGTGATATTTTTCAAACGAATTCACCTGCACCATAATTTTAGGAATTTAATTTCTCTTATATTCAAGAAATTCTTTGAAATTTGACATTTGAAATTGCAGTCTTCATTCATTTGGGTATTACTTACTATACCATATTCTCGACTCTCATTACGAGTACAACTTAATTAAAATAAGAAAATTTCAACCTCTAACTTGATTTTGGATTTCTTTGATCTCTTATTCTAATCAAAGTGTTATTCATTTTTGTTTCAGGTAAGGACCTCGTTCTGATACATTGCCTTCTTCACGATCCGTAATTATACAAACTTGATTATAAAACTTGACAGAATCTTGATTCGTTTAATCAACAAAAAATAAGGAATTTTTTTTAGGTCTATTTATATCGAGGAATTACCTATAAAACACGAGAGTCAGTCTCTGACTATTGAGATTTTTCAAATGTCGAGATCTTTGCCAAAAAACAAAAAATAGTAATATGTAAAAAAATGACAATTATAACTATATGGGGCTGTCCACGTCAGGACGACACGGCTCCAGACCTCAAAGTTTTTGATTTCATTTTTGATTTCATATGTTGTTACTCTATGTCTGGAGAAGCTGTCAAATTTTTTTTGAATTTTTTCAGTCAACCCTTTCGGAGCTATGAATTTTTTCATCCTTAAAAAAAGGACCTTTTTTAAAATTCTGAAGAAATTCACAAAAATTCTGTTACTAATGTAGAACAACCTCCCACCTTCAGAAACGTGGGCAGAATTTTTGTTATATTTTTTTTTTTCATTTTTCAAAAATTTTATTTCATAAGATGCTTCATAAATGACTTTCATAAAATCACCTACTCACCTCCTTACCAACATAACACAATATAAGATCAAGAACTCCAAAAAATCTGAGTGGGGTAAATTTGAAAGATTTTTGGTAGGATAAAAGTCATTGGTGAAGCATTTTTTCGAATAAAGTTTTAGAAAAATTGAAAAAAAAAATGTAAGAAAAATTCTGCCCACGTTTGTGGAAGTGGGAGGTTGTTCTATATTATCGACAGAATTTTTGTGAATTTTTTCAGAATTTTAAAAAAGGTCCTTTTTTTAAGGATGAAAAAATTCGTAGCTCCGAAAGGGTTGATTGAAAAAATTCAAAAAAAATTTGACAGATTCTCCAGACATAGAGTAACAACATATGAAATCAAAAATGAAATCAAAAACTTTGAGGTCTGGAGCCGTGTCGTCCTGACGTGGACAGCCCCATATATAAATCGTGGTATCCATATGACCGAAATATCCGATCTTCGTATTCAAATAGTCGTCGAATTATTCATTTATTTTATTTTTCTTCAAACGTGTCTTTCGGGTTTCTATTTCGCGCTTTCATTTTGCGACTAATTAGCGAAATTTGTTTCACTGATTTATTTCTACCGCGAATCGAATACTCGATATGCTTGAACCTGGTCTTTTTCTTTCATGAATTTTCGCGAGTCTCGCCGTATAACTGATCTCAAAACCTTGGACCAGTTTAAATGCAGAAATAGATTCACAGAGAATATAATTACGAGCGACTTGCAATTGGTGTGAAAATTTTGCACCTTAGTACAAAATTCATTGATTATAATTTTAGTTCTTTACAATTTCCCTGGAATTCTTAAAGTCAGAAGAGTATCTTTAAGGCTCGCCAGTTTTTTTGGCGAATAATAAAATATTGGTATACGTATCGGTTTTATGTAGCATATACGGTATATATAGAAATCTGTAAAATTGAACGAACGACAAACAGTCGTATATATCCGTTCACTGAATACACGTCGATTTAGCTCCGAGTTATTCGGTAGAAAAACAGCTCTTATCTTATTGACACAGCCTTGGATATAGGCAGATGTATCACATCTATATTTCCACGCGAATATCAAAACAGTATCGCATTGCAGAAACGAAGAGCCATCTCTGCAATGGCTCTCGGAGTCTGCAGCAGCGATCTAGGCTTAGATATAAATATTTAGGTGTGTACAGGGTCTCCCAGAACTGAATGTCAAAAATGAAAGGGAGGAGGTCCTAGAGGAGGTCGAACTGAGTAAATTGTCCCGAAGAACATGGGCTCTGCGAAGTCGCGGTCGCGAGATATCAACGGTTGAAAAATATTGCTTTGCGCCGCGTCGCCGCGTCGCCGCGGCGCAAAGCAATATTTTTCAACCGTTGATATCTCGCGACCGCGACTTCGCAGAGCCCATGTTCTTCGGGACAATTTACTCAGTTCGACCTCCTCTAGGACCTCCTCCCTTTCATTTTTGACATTCAGTTCTGGGAGACCCTGTACTAAGCTAAATATTAAATCATATACATATTTCCGAAATATTTTCAAACGGAAGTATTCTGCTGCAGCAGACCGCGGTTAGAAATCTAACCGTACAGTTCAGTCTCCGGTTCTTCTTCTTCTTCTTCTTCTTCTTCTTCTTTCACTTATTCGTCTTCGTTGATGAATACTCTCCAACCGAAATATTGAACCCGTACGAGAGATATTCAGTCCATGTTAACAGGTTGATGACTTTGTCGACACGTTACTTACCCGAGTTGTCGAGATACAGCTGCCAAGAAAAATGATCAAAGGCTATAAGTACGAAGAAGTATGTTAGGCAGGGGTCGATATATATCTTTCCCGGAACTATACTGTAGATATAAGTACATACATATGTAACGTATAACATTTGTCAAAAATTTTCTAACATGCTTATTATATATAGTTACGGTATTAGTATATAACCGTAATGTTTAAATTCTTCGGCTATTTTAACTGAAGGTACGATTGGCGCGAGACTCTACCGAGTCTCTTGATGCAGGTACGATATTAAACAAAAGTTTAATTGTCTGTCGACTTGATCAAGAGAATCGGTTGTAATGACAGCAGTCTATCCTTAGCTCACATCGAGATGTACATATATCTTATAGCTGCGTGTGTGTGTTTGTGTACGGATTTTTTAAGTAGGTATATATGTATAGATATGTATCGAGTTCAACCCGGTACATACTAAACACTTTTGAGTGCTGTGTTAAATTGTTAAAGAATTCTGAAACTACGGTTGACTTGATTACCTCAGTCACGCAGGGTTATAAACCCCGTTTTAATACCAAGTACTAAACGTTTCACGATATTTATTATTAAAGATCCTCGCTTTTTGCTATATAGCTGCAAGTTACTTAAAGTTGCAATATTCATTACACATAACTTTACGAGATGCATATAAATAAATAGATAAGATTATATATAAATTAATTAATTAATAAGTAAATAATTTGATATACCTGTAATAAATAAACGGTGGTACTATAGTAACATGACGGTTTTCGGAACGTTTCTGATGATCGAAAATCATCTTCCGTTACAGAAAAAAAAAAAAAAAATCGTGGTGTATTTTTTTCAATTTATTCATGGAACGGGGTTATATCGACTAAGAAGAAAATATATACATATGCATAAAACGATATTATTTCACACCCTGGTATAGGTATATAGGTTTATGTATATAAGCAAACTGGTATATAGCTGCAAAGCAGCGTTAGGGTTTCCAATGCTAAAACCTCCCGCTGTGAGAGAAGGAAAGAAAAAAAAAAATAAAGAAATGAAAAGAAAAGAAAAGAAGGGCCTTTCGGTACGAGGTATATACGTATGTGTATGTATGTACATACATACGTAACCTTATAAGCGTGGTGCAAGGAATATGTACAAAGAAAAAGTCCTTGAGAATTGAAGGGATAGAATAAGAGGTTGACATTTCGAACGCGAGATCCCGAGTATGTATAGGTATATATATAAGTTATATAGAGTCAATAGGTACATATAGGTATGTATACATCACGTGTAAATGTGTTCAAATTTCAGTTAGAAATTCAAACTATACATATATATATATATATATATGTATACATATATGTATGTATACCTAATAGGGCTGGTGCTGCTGCTGCAGCCATCTCGATCGCCATCGCCCATCGCCCATCGGAGCTATCGCCATCTTGGTGTTTCGTTACACTTTGAAACATGCATATTTATTCATAATATCAGTAGCGTAAGAACGAATCTCTGTCTCGCGGTTATATCCGTATCATCAAATTTACACCATTTCCTTTTTCTAGAAATTTTTTTTCTTCTTCTTTTTCTCCTTTTAAACAAAAATCGAAAAATGCATATTTTACCTCTGTACATACGAGTATCGACGATCGACGATCTGATCTCTGTACATTTCTTCTCAAATACTGCAGATGATTAGAATTGACGAGTCTGCAGCTATAATCACGGAGAATTTGAACCATTAGGATGAACGGATTTTTGCTATTTTCTGTCACATAAAATATCAACTTCTTTCATACTCGTCAAACATGAATATTTAATTTGTAATTTTTTTTTTTTTTTTTCTCTTTTTTTTTTTGGTTTCGTTTTTGTTTTTGAGATTCAGCCACGTGCCCCAATCGCTCCTGTAGTTACGCAACTGCGTAATATACCTACTAGTTCTATATATACATGCGTCTAAGTTATATTCAGTTTAAGGTATATATATGTATATATATATACGCCTATATACACACATTGTACATAATATAATCTACGATACTTCATGAATATTTAATTATTCACGTGCAGCTCTGTAGGAATAAATTACAATAATTTAACCGCAAGTTTATAACATCGGTTCAACTTTCGTACAGTATATAGGTATAGGTATAGCCAGGCAACAATTATAATTCGAACTAAGCTTCGGTGGTGGTTTAGGTTTACGCCTATACCTCTTGAACCGGTGATAATTATTTCCAAAATACATTAATTTATTTCTTTTTTTGTCAAATGCTCAAATTTCTCTTTACTTTTATTATCATTATTTTTCATATATTCTGAATATCTCAAAATAATTATTGTCGATTTTTTTTCTAATTTTTACACTTGTACGTATATGATCGTTTCGTGTGATACCCGGCTGATCCTTTCACCATCTCGATTTGAGAACCCCGCGCATCAGGGTTAAAAAAGTATGTGCAAAAAGAAAAAGAGGAAATTAAAAAAAAAAAAAAAAAACTAAGACCCCTACATAGGATGAAAGTACATTACAATTTTCTTTTTTTTTTCTTCATTCATGCCCTCCCTAGTTTTATTTTAATATTATAATAGTACGGGTATACCTACGCGTATAAGTTCAGCCATTCGTGGAACCGGATTTAACCAAGGTTTGCCCCAAATGTAGGTCATTACACAAAGGTTTTATTTAAATGTTGTCGGCAAATGCGGTGAATTCAATCATTCGACTTACCTGCTTCTTATTCCTCTTCCCCCTTTTTTTTATTTATTTTTTTTACTTGTTCTTCCTTTTTTCCTTTTCTACTTCTTCTTCTTCTTCTTCTTCTTCTTCTCTAATATATATGAACCCTTTTATATTTCTATACGAACCGCGATGACCTCGTCGAGGAACTTACCAGAACTACCGGGGGGCTCCTATTTCTATACCACATAATACGATCTTTGTCTATTTTTATCAACGAGCTTGACTCGTGTCATTGTCCCTGTAAACGATGCTCGGAATTTCCAGAGAGTAATTCCGAAGGGGTGGTTTTACCCTTCAAAACAAGAAATCTTTACTCAATCATTTATTTATTTATTTACTCATTTTATATCAAATACTCTGCAGGACATATATAATTATAAAACATTACCTATATACTTCTGTCGTGATATAGGTATATGTATGTATTGTAAATGAGATATATTATACATAATAAATTTAGTTCGAAGGGTTCTCATCGTGTGTTTGTTTAAAAAGAAAATAATTAAAAATCAAAAAAAATAAAAACTCTCGGTACATATTTTGGCAGGACGCGGAAGTAAAGAGAGTTTCGTTCGTTGTTTGGTTTTGTCGAGATTATAAACCCGCATTATTACATAGGAAGATATAAAGGAACAAATATACCTGTGCATACATACATACATATAGTAGTAATTTATATACATACGACGTCTCGTCATATTCCGCAAACTCATATGCGATTCGTTATATGGCTATAGCAAAAACCGGAAAGATGTTTTAACGGGAGATAAGCGCGGCCGGGACCTCCTATAACTTGTAACCCGTATCTCGTAACTCCAACGGATTCAATCTGATGCAAAAGAAAAAAGGAAAAAAAAAAAAAAAAAATGGACCAACGTTTGAACAATAAATTGCAGAACCTGATTTCCCGTGCGACTGTCACACAGATACCTCGATTCTTTCTTTCTTTTTTGTTTCTCACTCTTTTCTTTTCTTTTTATTCTCTATTTCTCTTTCTGCATTATGCATGCGCGCACATCACACTACATATAGCCGAATACACATCGAATACACAGCCTATCTGTGTATTCGATGATTATACGGTCAACCGGGTGAATTCGACCCGCTGACCCATTTTTGACGCTGTAACTTTTGTCATCGTATACTAGGGAGTATATTGCCTATATACCTGTATACCTATAGGTATGTATATATATATATACCAGTCGAAAATGGTGCATAGAGACAAGTCACACTCATTCCCAAAAAATGAACATTTCTAAAACGCATACGTATTTTCGGGGGATGTTTCGATCGTTTTTTATAGACCGTTTAAATTTTTTCTGTAGACTTCTTCGCACATGCGCGGTTCCATATATCTTTATTATAACGTATGTACATTATATACATAATATACAATCATTCTCCCTTTGTATTTTGAAATTAATAAATCAGTATGAAACATGTTTCGAAATTAGTAAATCTTGACATAAAAAAAAAATTTGAAAAAAAAATAACATACACGTAGGTATATATATACTGTGTATATGAAATATTGGTCGCCAAGCCCTGGGGCGTCACACGAGCCGTTATAATACCACATGTATAGGTACGTGTAGAGAAGGACCCATTGTCGACGTCAGTTTGACATTTTTACGATGCGAATTTACTATTTTGGTTAAACAAATTTTAGGTGGGGTACAGGGGCACCCGGCACCCCGGTGTTCTCGACCCCTCTTTCTCTTTCTCTCTTTCTCTCTTTCTCTCTTTCTCTCTTTCGGTAAAACGGACTCGTTTTATGACCGATAAAACGCCACAGTGTACGGGCGCAACGACCCGGGCTAGGCTGTCTATTGTATTGCGTTTTTTTCTTTCCTTTCTCTCTCTCTCTCTCTCTCTCTCTCTCTCTCTCTCTTTCGCCAACGAGTTTTGTACCACAATTGTCACGTTCGAAGTTTTTGTATCTATTGATTAATTTTAGAAACCCCCTTGGATCCCTAAATTGCAAATTTATACCATTTATCGTTATTACGTGTTTTATAATATCATCAAAGCAGAAGAAAATTGAATAAAAAAAAAAATGAATTTGCATTCGGATTTGCATTTGCATTACTTCGAAAGATTCTCACAACGTTTACCCTTATTATTATAGGTATACATATATATTTTTTTTTTTTTAGTTTATTTTATCCGCAATCAAATATCGTAAGAAATATTGGAGGATAATTATTTGTAAATTACGTCACTGTACCTACACATGACGTCAATCTTGAATCAATCCTGAAATTATAGAGTAATCTGTTCAGACTCATAACTATGTATAATTGTATAATTGCTAGGTGACAATATAATTACAGGATCTCTCTCTACATACACCGCGCTTACATCAACAGCTGATCCCACTGTGACTCGCTTTGACAGAACTTACTGCACGCATACCTATACATTATATACCTATTAATATGCATTTGCAATCTATTATGTATGAAAATATAAAAATTGCAATGGTATATTATAATAAGTTGCACTGACGATCTCTTATATAGATCGATTATTATTGTTTCTTTGAAAATCGTTATAGAATTATAGGTCAATAGATAAATTGATTGTCGTATGCGTGATACCTGCAGTCCGAACTATAAAATCTATAATCGTAATAATTGCTGTAGATTCCTCGAAGATTATTATACCTGTACTAATTATAATACGAACCACTATTTGCGACAGTTTTTATTACTTATTAATTGAATGAAAATCACTAAACCGATGTTCGTATGACGATCACGTTTGTATGCAACAAAGTAGAATGCAGTAGCTGGTTTAGAGGAGGGAAAAAAAAAAAAAATAAAGATGAAAATAAAAAGACGAGAAAAATAGCTGATGCAAGCACACATCATGCGTCCGATCCGATGTATCTTGTAACAGCGGCCATTTTGCACAAAGTTTTCAAGACGAGTTTCTACTGCAGGGTAATTATTTTCAATTTGTACTGTACGTATATCTATACGCACTTTCTCAATATACCTATGTATATACGAGTTATTCGATCGCCTGTAACATTTTTCTGTTTTTTTTTTTTTTTTTTAATTTTTTATGTGGATATAGTCTCGTTCAATCGGTCCGGTAGGTAACTGTAAAACGTTATACTTACCACCAGAATATGGGGATGAAGATTTTCCAAGTATAAGAAAAGAAGAATTCAGCCTCCGATCGAACGAAAATTTTTTTTGCATGTAGATAACGTGAATATATCAGCAAATTTTCTATTTCTTTTTTTCTTTCGGATCATCGCGTATAAAGTTCTCCTTTTATTTTTATTTTTTAATGTATACCTATACAAATATGAATAATAATTGTTACGCGATTCTGCAGAAAATCGAAATTCTTCTCTCGCGTCCGCAGTAAATTTCATTGATAATACACATGACAGAGTGAAATTTCAGTTAGGTATATTTATATAGGTAAGCATAAATTATGTTGTCCTATATGAAAAACCTGAACCTTTTTGCATCCACTAAGTAAGCTGCCCTTTCACTTCTAGCAGCTGTTACGTCACTGCGAGCAGTAAGGTATGCTAAGGCGTTCTGTCAAATCGCAGTCAACAAGTAGAACGTATAGGTATATAACTGTCACGGAGTCGAATTGTTCAGAATTAGTTTCTAAAACTGTCAATAACCGATAACTTACCCGATGTATATAAACTTTGATACAATCAGCTGTGAAGAGCCGCAAAAAAACATAATTTAACATAATTTTAGTTCTCAATAATCGTATATTTGTTTCAATCCTCATTCTTATACGTGAACGGGTATAACAACATACAACTATTATTATCGCATAGGTGTAGGTATATAAGTTTATTAAGTATATTTATAAGTATGATTAATTTGTTATCAATTTACTCGTATTGAAAAGCAGTGCAATTATAACGCAAGTTCCTGTAAAATTACTACATTATTTATGTTATACTCTATATATCCGATTATCGCCAAGTCGTTATTACCGAGAATTACGAACAATTCCACTCTCCTGCAGTTTGTAGGGTTTTTTAATTGCCTCGAATCGAACGGCATCGCTATAACGATATAATTTTGTATTAGGTAAGTTTGTTTAATTAACGCGATTTTATAATCAAACCTCGATAGTTGATCAGGTAATCAATATGATCCTTCGAGAAAGGGAGATATCTTGCCCCTACGTTAACCCCTGATAAAATTTTGATAAATTTATTCAAAAATCTGCTATTACCCGCAGACTGGATAATAATAATCTTTACAATATCAACGGGGGGCGTAGCTCAGATGGTAGAGCGCTCGCTTAGCATGTGAGAGGTACCGGGATCGATACCCGGCGCCTCCAGATATATTTTTTTTTTCGTTTTTTTCTCATGGAAAAAAAATGAGTGTGCATATTTTCAATGAATTATATTACTTTGGAAAAGTCAGAGTAAAGAAAAAAAAAAAATAATAAGTAAAAAAAAAAAAAAAACTAGGTACTACATACAATGAAATGTTGATTCACCTTTTTACATCATTCAATTTTTCATTTTTACTTTGGAAAAGAGCTGGAAAGCCTTGCTAATTCATTTGTGACAGAAATAGTGAAGATAATACAAAAAAGAAAGAAAGAAAGAAAGAAAAAAAAAAAAAAAAAAGAAAGAAATAAAGTCACGAAATAAGGGGAAATAATGATGCAAAAGAAAAGAGAAAAAAAAAAGAAAAAAAAAAAAAGAAAGATATGAAGAAAACACACAAACCGAAGACACAACAGGCTCTGGAAACAAAAGAAAATCGCCCCGAGCCGTAATAGCGCTGACGAGTCTTGACTAACCGTTTCAAAGAAGTTTACCCATGAGTCATTGGGGTAGTCCGTGCAAAATTAACGTATAGGTATATGTGAATGTATTTATATACATATGTTCATGTGTACAATTTACTTATTGATATATACTTGAACAGAAGTTTGTATGTACATACATATACATATCATCGATAAAAGTATATATGTGTCTATAAGAATTGGTCGTTACTGCTGCAGCACGGATTACAATAAATTATAATTGCTAATATTATAATAAAGGCTTGACTTTCAATCGAGAATTTCTCTACCCGTTATATGTATATAATTATTTCGGACACTGTCCTATATATTATAACGTTGTGACAAATATTTCACGCCTATAAATTGCATCTGTGCAGTCTCAAGCTTTTCTCTTTTCATAACGTAAATATACATACATACATATATAAATACCTAATAATATAGGAATACATCGAAAATTCAAATTATGACGGGTTTTTTTTTTTTTTTTTTCTTTCCGTTTTTTTTTTACGTTCGTGTTTCTTGATGATGACTCAAGTAAACCGAGTAACAAGACTCATGCATTCTTTCCACACACGATAAAATACTGCCATGTGAAACACACGCAACAACTGACGTTATACATAGCTTCGATAATTTCCACCTTTATCAGTAAACATGTATATATGTATATATACACAGGTATAATCCGAGTAACTCATTCTCATTAAATTTCTAGCTTAAAACGTTACCAAATTAATTAATAATTATCACACTTTTCCTATAATTCAGAGTCTTTTCGTCAAAACTACATTCGGAACCTTTTACCCTTAATCTTTAATAAGCGTTTCTAATATCCCTGCAATTACGGTGCAGTTTGACTTTGATAATCCACTCCTTATGAGACCGTGGGTAATCTGCAGTGCAGAGACATAAAAGTTAAGTTACATTATAACGATGGAGTGTTGCATATATGTGTAGAGATACGTATGGGTGGTTAGGTGGTAGGTATAACGTGAATACGAAATAAACTAGTCGGTATATTATATGTATAGTGAGAGAGTAGTGTGGCATGGCTCAACGAGCGCTTTCCCGAACGTTGACCTCAGCGGTTCTAATACTAACCTGGGTTAACACTCACGTTACCCAGAATACAAAATAATACAAAACTCTGCTGCATTCGACTCACTCCATTATATATATACATATATATGTAACTGTACGTTATACGAATATAGTGAATTACGTAGGTACGTATAATATATATCTATATCCACAGAGTAACACGACGAGCCCTTTTTATGGTTCGATGAAACGGAATAGTACAGTCCGTATATCAACGGGAGGTCAGAAGTTCCCCTAAAGCGTTGAGGAGAATTGTTGCAGCGTATAGTATTGAAATAGTTGGAATCGAATTTTTCAACCGAAACGATTAACTTCGAAAATTGATTCGTAGGCAGGTGTTAAAAAATTTACACAAAGCCTGTCGAGGGAAGATATATAATTAACGACGGTACTTCAGGCAGTATTTTCTTTTTTTTTTCTCCTATTTTTTCTTTGAACCGTTTTTCTTTTCTATCCCACGCTCGGAACTTATCTAAGTACAAGGACCGCATTGCCATGGACGAATAAAAAACTATACATATAATAATAATGAAAAAAAAAAAAATAGAAATAGAAATAGAGTGCAGGTAAAGATAACGAGCCAAATGAGACCTAAACGCAACAATAAATTGTCATCGTACGAAGTAGTAAAGTTCAGACGACGTTGATATTTATTCGAGGAAGAACGAAATTAGTTTTTATCTCATTTCTTTTATTTATTTTTTTTTTCGTTCTTTCTTCATATCGTGATGTACATACGTTGATCACACTAACTTGAAAATGTAACCAAGATTTTGCTAAATATGACGTCGGAGTAATTCGAAACATAGGTAGGCATATAAGCTCTTGCTATATTAAAAATGTTTTAAACCGACAAGTACGTTCGGTGTGTATTATGAAAAAGGGTTTTATCAGTATATCGGTACACAACGTACGGCGTGCTTAAAATTTTGATGCCTTTTTTTTCATTCTCTCTCGTTTTTTCTGCACGTCTAGAAACATAATATTGCGCAGTTTAAAAAGTGTTTCACATTTTTTTCCCATACAATTTTCCAGTACCGTTCTTTTTTTTTTTAAACATAATATTCGTTTTAGAATTTTTGCTAATAGAACGTCTCGAAACTCCTATGATACGAAATGCGGGGATAACGTGATAATAAAATAAATTGAAATAAAATAAAAAAAACGATGATACAGCACTGGTATAGCAATTCGTGGCCGATTCAGATTGAATAATGGCTGTAGTATACACAAGTATAATTCTTTTGCTAATGGATCGTTTGCCATCTGTCATGTCAGCTGCTTTATGTTTTTTTCTTGGATAAAGACTAAAGAAATATATTTTTGCCGATCTAGATATAATTATATAATAGATGTGTATATACCTATATACCTGCCTACTTGATCGTTTAAGTAGGTATACCTGTTTCTGTCAGAGATGGCAGCTTCCCCTGAAAGGACTTTGTTAACTACATAATAAAATAGGAGTCTGAATCTTGAAGAGGGAAAGAGAAAAAAAATTAAAAAATTAGAAGGTAAAGATTATACGTAATCGGCATTAATTTTTTTTTCTTCCTAAAATATCTCTAATTTTGTTCTTCTTCGTTTCCATTTTTGTTATCATTATTATTATTATTATTATTTTTCGGAGAGTTAAAGTCTTTCAAAATTTTTGGAAGCCTGTACTCGATACGTATAGGTATGTATAGTATGTACCTGTATAGGTATATATTTTTATATAAATACCCTTTCGACCGTGGAGAGTAAAAGAGCAAAAATGACGTAATAACTGTATTGATGTAATCTTGAAACCAAAATAAGCATTTGACAAGAGATGACAGACGGACGTTCATATGAAAGAAACATATTATACGAAGCGATGATTGAAACGAAAGAAAAACTTGGCTCTTATACCGTTAACAATGTCCAATTTTTTCTGTCTTTTTTTTTTTTTTTTTTTTTTTTTTTTTTTTTTTTTTTTTTTTTTTTTTTTTGTTCAACTATTTCCTCTTGTAAAAGAAAAAGAAAAACAAAAAATCAGTTTATCTCGCTGTTTTATTTCGGGAGATAGTCAAGCCGGTAAATATTAGGCCTGAAATTTAAATCCTGTGTAAACGAGTGGAACATTTTCGGTGATTATGACGTAAGTTTACTTTAAACAGCGAACCATATGCTTGTAAACCCATATATACATACACATGTATATATATATAATACATAATATAACCTATATATAGTACATGCCTTATATCGGTATCGTGGATGTTTTAGCACGAATTATCAATGAAATTTTCGCCGTAGTAATACTACAAAAATTGATTATTTATTTTTTCTTTTTTACTATTTTGACAAAATATTTTGAAAATACACAAATTCAGAAAAAAAATTATCGGTATATATGTTACAATATTTCAAAGAATATTTTAAAGAATTCGGTACGTTGAATGAAAATTTTCCTTTCGCATGCACCTAGCTGCAGCCGTACAGTCAGATTTTTATATTATTTCATATATCAATTCTTAATCTGTATGTATATGGATACGTATATACATACATACAGGTGATGAATCAATCTATTTATATAATGATCATATTAATTTATATACATGCAGTCATGTTCTTCTCGGTGATGAAATGGATTACAAGATGATAAAAATGATTTTCCATATTTTCGATTGGCAATAACTGCCGTCTAATTATAATATAGTTTCTTTGAATTGAACTATTAATAATCTTACTACATATACTTAAGTGTAACAGTTCAACTCCGTTATAAACAGCGACATCTTATATATCCGGTATTGTGTCATCCGATTACAAACCCGGCTTTGAAAATTCAGGTCGATATTTTTAACTAAGGTAATATTACTGTTGCTAAGGTATCAGCTGATCTGACGCTGAGGCATCAAACTCTATTGCACCTCCCGTGAGGAACTCAATGCCGTAAAATAGAGCGAAAATAACAACGTCTTAGTTTTTTTTCTTAGTTTTTCTTTCTTTCTTTCTTTAGTGTTTTTTTTTTTTCGAGATAAAGATTTATATCTAAGCATATATTATAAACTAACTTGAGAAATTTGTGGAGGGGGGTTGGGGGGAGATTTTTAGAATAGATGAGCATATTTCTTTTATTAATTTTTTTTCTTTTTTTTTTATTACTTTTGAAAAAACAAAAAAAAAATAGAAAATTTATTCAGTTTATTTCGATTTATATGTATACGTATAGTACAAATAATATAATTTAAAGAAAAGTATGAGATCGATTGATATAATAATATATATAGTGTATCGAGAATTGAAAGGTTATTTCACGGAAAGATTACGATAACAAAGACACATATCGCGAGACATTCTAGACCGTACCTCGACCAATGTTCATTGATGAGTAATTGATATTACATCAGATTGTCTATGACTTATCGGGAATGATCGATAAGACCTATTTTACGGAGAAAAATTTTCCAGTATTATTATAGGCTTATAAGTTCCTTTGTAATGATATTTAGTAACAATTGTAATATATGAAAATTCCCGGGAAATAAACCCGCAATATCCGTACAGAGAATTAATAACGATATCCGGAATTTCGTAAACGTGTTTATTCCAAATGCATATATTTATCTATTTAGTTATTTATTTATTCATTTATTTATGTACATCGATAAACGATCCATCGAATAATAGATTAGATTTGAAAAAAAAAAAAGAAAAAAAAAGAAAAAATACCGCCTTGACCTCTTGCTTAAAATTCAACTCTAGATGATCCGATTTAATGCGCTCGGGTCATCAGTCTACTATTTCGCTCCGTTCTATAATAAGCAAAAACTCGATGCATAAAACTGCTCCATGAGTCACCGCTAATTCCCATCGGCGTAGCCCCCGGGATATACGATCCTGAGCTCCCCCACTTAGCACCACCTTGGCAACAGAATTTCCCCCACCACAACCCGCCTCAGTGGCGTCCAGATGATCGGTGCGCGGTGTCGGCTGCTAGCCAGCCGCACCGCACGCCACCGGCATTCAGTTAGCAACCGGCGGTCTAAGAGTAAAGATGTACGTTGTCCCGGAGTAGTCAAAGTAGAATACGAATTTTATACCTAGGAAATAAAGTATAAAAGTAAAAGAAAAAAAAAAGAAACTATCGCCAGTGAAATTACATTATCGCCGGTTATACGCGTGTTATGTGACAAAAAAAAAAAAAAAAATTGACTATATTATATGTTAATTTTCGTTTTTTAACGTTCGCTGTACTCGTTTATATTAACTAATTCTGTTCCCTGTACTATTATATTTGTTACATTAATCGATCATATATTATTGTTTTAATTATTCTTCAAATATATGTTACATACGTATATATATATTTTCACATGACAACGATACAAATTTTCGGATAATATACATTTAGCTATCATATATATTTATCTGTTCTTTCTTCTCGTTAGTTTTGCTTTGTTTTCTGGTGATATTATGAATGTCAGTTTTACTCGTAAAGTTTTATTAAAAAGTGACAAATTTCGGACGTTTAATTGTTAAGATTTTTTTTTTTTGTTATTTTTCTTTTCTTTCGTCTTCGATTTCGTCGTCTGTCGAATATTCATCGACTAAAAACAAAAAAAATAAGTAAATTGTGTTTTATTTTCGATTGTCCTATATTTAATCGTCTAAAAATACTTTACATTTTCTATCCCGTTCGTTGTGTTATTTTGTTGAATCGACGTTAAAATCTTTAAACAAAAACAAAAGAAAAAAAACAAAGTGTGGTTATTTAAACTTAACAAAATTCCTGTGGCTAACGAGGCTCTCGGCAATCCGGAGGCCCACACAATTGACTTCGGAGCTGCCGCCAACATGGGTCAAATTGGGAATGACGTGAGTTTGTATTACACATTACATCACCTCCTTCTAACCACTCCGTCTCCTCAACAACATTTTTACAGGTAATTAAAAAACGATCGATTTATTTTTAAAAAAGAAAAAGGAAACAAACAAACGTTCAAAATCACTGCTACAAATTTTTCGGACTCGCTGCTTTAAGTCTCCTAACGTATACCTGTATCGTCATTGTTATTATTATTGTACGCTAGTGGGTAGAAGAGAGAGAGAGAAACCTGTCGGTGAAAGCAGTAGCGAATAGGTGACGGATCTTCTTCGTTCGGTTTCATCATCCAAGTATATTTTAGCGCTATTTAGTTAGTTTTTCAGACACCGCAAGTGTCTATACACGGCTGTAATAATCTTAATTTATAATAATTAAGAACATATAGAAAATAATAAAAACACGGTTTAACAAGTACTCTTGTTTTCTTATACGTGTATAATATATGCTAACGTCGACGTTCTCATATAGAGAACGCGCAAACAACCCAGTTTATATACTGTACAGTTATTCACTCAAGGCTAAAATTTAGCCTGAATTGGTGACTCGGGATCATTTTTACTCTCCGTCTCGCGGGGTCAATCTACTCTCATACACAGACTCTCGTACATCTATCTATCCATCTATATCTATCGCTTTTGTGTCACGTTACTGACGATCACTCGGGATCCCGACCATCGCGACTAACCGGCCACACGTTTTAATATACGGTTCAACGCTTAAGCCCGCATGTTTTGATTCAAAATTGTAAGAATCTGTTTGCTGATAAGATGAGAAGAGTAATCAATTACGGCTCGCGAGAAGAATATCTTATAAAACCGTTTTCAACATTTACGATAAAATTTTTTTTTTATCTTTCATTTATTTATTGATTATTATTTTCTTTTATTATCATCTCGTTACTATCTTGTTGTTAATCGACGTTCTCGGTCCTATCGAGGTTCAGGTTGTTCCTACTTATTTAACAGTCCCTTCGAACTAAACTCAAAACCGGTTTCAAAGGGCCGAGATAACTAAAAGAGAGAAAGAGAGTTTGAGTCAAGTATATACGGTAGAAAAGACACAAAGAATCGAAGTGTTGGCAGGGGATATCTCGTTCTTTTAACCTAAGGTCATAGCCCTCTCTTATACTATCCATATAATTGCGCTCGTAATTTCTGACCAAATTTAAGTAGTTCACTTTGATGTTATTGTCTCTGGTTTTTTTTTTTTTAGTCTTTACGTTGTTTAACTATCGCACCGGTGCATAACGATGTGCAATTAGTAAACTACGACGTCGGGAAAGAAAAGAAAGAAAGGACAGGTTTTCAGAGTTTAAATTTGACACAGCTGACTCTCCGAGGATCGAGGAGGGAAAGCGTTTATTTGCATAAAGATATGACTAGTAGGTTATAGGTATATCTCCTCGCAGCGGACAAGAGTAAATACGCAGGATGGGGGGGGGGGAGGGAGATACATATCTAATATCTATATAATACAAGTAATATATGTATACATATTATATATAATATCAAAGCGATGCTCAGTGCTCCTATAGTATTCGTCAGTCGATAAATAGCCGTAGGTCGCGTTGATCTATTCTAAACTTATAAGATTTAACCATAATTGTGTGTATACGCGTATACCTATATAATTATATACATATGTGTATATGTGTGTGTGTCTGGAACTGATAACCCGGTATATATCGATAACCCATTGTTCGTAAGGCTTGCAGAGACCAGTTCATCCGGTACTACAACAATTATTTACATACGTGATTGTATATTACTATTTGATTCTATTATTATTGTTATTACTATGATTACGCGTAAGTATCGGCACGTTTGTTTCTCCAGGGTTTAAGTAACCGTTGAATGGTCGATAATGTTGTTCTTTAATATATAAATATGTAAATGTAAAAATGCAGATAGCATCGACTTATAATTTATGATTTACCATTTATATAATATATAGGTATATGTAGAAAGAAAATATTGATTTCAATTTACGTATTTTTCAAATTTATTCTCAGTTTAGAAAGTGTAAAATAGAATTGTTTATGGTGCTGTTTAGAGAGACCACGGTTACGCGTATCATATACGTATGTATATGTATGTACATACCTAGTCGTCGTCGAGTGTCACAATTGTTCCGAAAGTTTAGAGCCATATATGTATATCGCGTATCGCAATTATAAACGTCTATGTGTATAGAAAAAAAAATATTGTATATAGTATCTATATACTATAACAATGCTACGTGACATATAGGTTCGTTAAAGCTATAGGACATTATTTTAGGCGACACAAAGAGGAATAATCTCGCGAGCTTTTCAACGGATTCGTAATTGATAATCCAATTATTTACGCATATATACTTATATATACTGTCCGACACGCGAAAACTATTTCTTTCTTTCTTCGTAATGATACGTCATGCTGTTATATATATATATCTAAATCATTGTCAGTTTTGCGAATGAACAAAGAGATAAATTTGAGAAAAAGGTTCTATAGGTATAAATGCAAGTGGGACAACAACCAGCAGCAACAGGGCGGACAGTCACGTGGTATTCGGTCGCGGTAATCGATAGTGACGTCACGGGCTACGATGCGCCAATCACAGACCATAACACCGGCTGACTGATAACAAAGGAGCGACGAACTTCAGCTACGGCGCGCGCGATCGCCCTTTGTTCGGAGCTTTGTTTCTTCTCGATTATATACATACATTACATGCATACATGAACAAGTTTTGATTTATATATAATAATGCGGAGAGACATAATATGTAATCATAATCTGATTTCATTTTTTTTTCCTTTTTTTTTCGAATTTATTTATAAATTTTGATCGGGGATAGGCTCATTTATATCTATACTATAGACTAATTCTCCTTCCTGGTTTTTACCACCTTAATACACATATTAGTTATGATACAGCGTGTATATTCAGGCACTCCCACTTTGTGATGAAATCCCATAAAACTTTGACCCCTTTGGCCTTGCGTATTCATCCGACACGCGACACAGCTCTACGGCGATGCGATACGATACGATGTGAGGCTACGCGATTGTAACACAACAACGGGCCCCTAACACCGTATACTACGGCAGCGTGTGTGAGCCACGGTTGTATTAAAAAAGAACGTGGAGTAAGTAGCAGCCGTATTATGTGCGTTTTAATGCGTATATCTGGGTGTACGAGTGTCGAGAAAGATCAACACCACATGGGAGTTGACTAAATGTGCTATTTATAAGCACCGAGATGTTTGTAATATGAAATAAAATGGAATAAGATAAAATATAAACAAAATCAAACGATATATAAAATAAAATAAAGATAAAGTTTTAGTTTAATTGAAAGTAATTACATATATATACTATAATTAACTAACCTATATCGAATATTAGCTCTATAAATCGAGGAGAAATAAATTTACTATACAATTCTAAAAACAAAACTCTGAATATATATAGTTAATTTCTTTCCATACGAAAATATAACACGTGTGCACAAGTTTTTTTTTCTTTTCGTTTTTCTCTCTTTCGTTTCTTTCTTTCTTTTTTCACTTTTCTATCTTACGAGTCTTCAAGTCTGTATTTTACGATTCTTAAACGTAAACACAGTTATTCCTCGTAAAAGTTGATTTATAATCGTCTCGAATCTTAGATCGTCCATGTTCTATACATATGTATCTAATATATATATATACGAAGTGGGTAAATATGTACGTATAATCCGTATTCATTTCGATCGGATTTTTTCCATATGAATATGGATATATATATTTCTAATTGTTTACAATATAATAATTATATACTTCGTAAAAATTTGAACGAAGCGTTATTATTCAGTCGCGTGTAGTTCAATCGACTATATATATTGTTTACACTGGGTAGTACCTACCTACATGTCAAAGTCGGTAATAATAATTTATTTCGTTATTAACATATGTAGATCGAGTCCACCTGCTCCTCTGCCCCGATGAATTTTTTTTCCCCCCTTAACATAAAAACAAAAATGAACAGTAATCAACAAAAAAATTCAAACTAACGAATGAATAATTTTATCAGTTTTATTCTCGAAAACTTTATAAGCTGTAACGGTGGTTTATATATTTAAATATCGTTACACGTTCATCTGATCATATGTTCATCCCGATAGGCGTATACTGGCAAAAAAAAAAAAAAAAAAAGAAGAAGATATTGAGATAGAAAATCATCGACGTTCTAATAAATACATTACATATAAATACGTATACATACATATATATACATATATGTATATGCGTATTTAGTTCACATATGCATGTGTATATATGTATTACAAATTAAGATACATATGTAGGTACGAACATATGGTGGTTAACGTCATTAGTGTATATACGTGGATGTATATATATATTTTTTTTTTAAATTGTGAAAAACAAATCATTAGGAACACGAAGTCATTCTATACGTCATAACTAATTTCTATATTTTTAATTTAACTACATATTTTTAATAATATATATATTCATCTGCCGATGCTCCGATTGTATTTAAACACCTAATACGTAGATAGATAGATACTAGTATTACTCTGATACTACGTATACTGTGTCTAATTATTATTATTACTATATAGTTTTCATTACAAGTTTCAAGAATCTACGCGACAAAATATACGAGTCTTGTTATCCTACCCGTTAATTGGAACGGTACTTTAATTATTATCAATTATATTCCAATTAACACAATTTTGAACAATATACATTATTTTATATTCTATATTTGTAACTGCGGTATAATCACACCGAAATTACCCCGTTAAATTATTTAGAAAACAAAAAGTTGATAAAGAAACTATTTTTCTATCGCGATTTCTTAAATGTCAAAACTCCAAAATCACCTGTCTCGCAATTTTTTGGTAATTTTTTTCTTTTTTTTTTTCTTTCTGCATTCTTCATATGTATATAAATTTGAATTTATTATACATATATACGCGTTTTGTGACTTACGAGCATTGATAATTATTTCCAATAAACAGAGATAATCTGTTGGTATAATAAGGTGAGCTGCAGAGGCTGACGGGAAACAGTTTCTGCGACGCAGCGGCTTGTAATTAAGAAAAAAAAAATAAAAATTTCTCCCTTTTTTTTCTTGAATTGAAAATCAAAAATTATTTTCAAAATCATTACCGCGATTGAATAAGCACAAGAAAAATCTCGCTGTAAACATGTTGACGTGAAAAAACAACACGCATATTTTCATCAAGATCTTTAACTATATTTATATGTATATTAAATCGAAAGAGAGATTCGTAAAGATAATTCATCATTTTTCTATTTCCGGTAAAATTTAACGTAGCTAATATGTCTCGTGAAATTCATGTATACCATACCTATACTGTACACCTCATCCAGAGATAAACGTCGTCGAGGAAAATATTATTTTCGTTCAAATCTGATATCATCATGTTATGATAAAAATTGAATAAAATTAACAATGGTAACGATTTATATTAATTTAGGTTTTTCATCATCATCATCATCATCATCATCATCATCATCATTATCATCGTCGTCGTCGTCATCATTATAACGAATAGAATAAGTCGTTCAATTATTGCCTCATTAATCATTGGATACGATAGGGACGTGTCTAAATTTCAAATATAGTAGAATAAAAAAAATAAAAGAAGAACTTCCAACTATAATTACATTAACATTCGTTATTGTTGGTATATATGGTATGATATATCCACCGTTAATTATTCACTTATTGTCTTCTCCTTGGTGACTAGTAGCAAGCGGAGCTTATTGAGA
Source organism: Macrophya alboannulata (assembly GCA_949628255.1). Lineage (NCBI taxonomy): Eukaryota > Metazoa > Arthropoda > Insecta > Hymenoptera > Tenthredinidae > Macrophya > Macrophya alboannulata. Next base: position 15,917,116 of record OX451210.1, on the reverse strand, counting down.
TTATCAATGTCAAATAATGAGTGTTAATTCGACACGGTGGATGGATCGACGAGTCGGGATAGATGGATAATGGATAGATATACAACTCCTGTTTACACACGGCACATACCACCTCACCTCAATTCTCGAATGATGCTATACACGCCTTCAGTTCTCTAGGATCATTAGCATTCGAAGAAAATATCTGTTGTAGTAGGCGGAAGTAGGGTGACATCATATCGTTAGCTTCTCTCTCTCTCTATCTCTCTCTGTCTTTCCATCTATCTATCTATCTACGTATACGTATAATATATCTCTTGTAAATATTATGGCACACGTAGGTACTTTTGTCGCCGAGAGACTAGCCACTTTAATCCCATAATTGTTTTTCTCTTTCTCTCTTTTTTTACGACTATGATACGTAAGCGATATAATCGAGTGGCAAAGATGATTATTTTGACGTATTCATTTTTAACCCAGACCATTATCAATTTTACCATGTGATAATGTTTGAATCCTACCAACGTATATATATATATATTATAAAATTACTTCAGCAGACGAAAATCTCCGTATCTTATTTTTTGCGTATTTTTCGTTCGTATCTGAAATCCATTTTTTTATTTTTTGTTATCTCAGCTGTTTTAAAATATGTAACTAATTCTTCGAAATATCTTCGAAAACCTCAGAATATATCTATTCAATTAGTTTATATACGGTTCAGAGATAACTGGATTTCAGAGTAAGCAGTTAGCAATTGCTTATCGCGATTGTAATTGATTGGCACTTTATTTTTCTATTATTTATTTTATTTTTTTTTCACTCACCTATCTTCCAGACTGAACAGTTTTTTTCCATCATATACACTACATACATATATATATATATATATATATATAATACATTTGTATCAAATGGGCACGTGTATAATGAATTTTGTTACGTTTCCTCATTGTGGTTCATATATCATAAAATTAAACATTCAATTATCGTATTGTATTAGATAGCTTAAACGAATCGAAGATTTTGGAATATATGTATTATTATAAATTTTTTTTTGACTCTGAAAAACAACAGCTTTCAATAATATCTGATTGATTTATCCCCGGAAACTTAAGATCAAACGAAATCCAAATTACCTGACTTGCTATTATATTCATCGAGTGGGGTATAGTTAGGTATTTTCAATTCAGTAAACACGATTTAAGATAATATATACGCAAGTTTACTGGATGTTCGTTTGCTTGTGTGGTACGTGTTTGGGTAAAGATACTCGACTCTACGCTTAGTGGTGGTCTCTCGCTCTGCGTGGTTAAATCCGAGGAGAAGAGATCGTATGTGTTGTGTTGTGTTATGTTACGTACAGTCGAGTTAAAATCTAAATGAAATATTTTCGCGATTATAGGTATATACGTATATAAAAAAGAGATAGAGAGAGAGAGAAAAAAAAGAAAAATATCCTTGAATATACGATGTTTAGTAGTAGTCGTCGTCGTCGTCGTCGTTGTCTGCACTTTGCAATCGTGTTATTCGTACAGTTGTTATATATATATACACACGTTTGTTAAAATCGTTATGTATACCGCGGCGGGTGAGAAATTGTTGCGAAAGGATGTACTTCCATTCTCTGACTCGGATAAACAAGTACATAAATTTTAATATATAGAGACTTATATATTTTTAATCTTATCAAGACCCTGAGAGATACAAGAGAAGAGAGAGAGAAATAGAGGGAGTAAAAAAAGAGGAAGAGAGAAATAGAGCGAAAGAAGAGGATATATACACGTATACATATACATACGTACTTTGTTATATAAGCATATTAATATCCCACGTGCAGATATTTTCACGCCAGAATTTCAAGTATATGTACACTTTTTCTTATATACCTATATACATATATGTATATAAGCGGATTATAAATATAAATAATTTTTATTTTATTTCATTATTTTATACCGCGATATTATTATCATTTAACGGGGAATTAATGTAGTATAGGTATACATATATATATGTAGTACATATTTATACTATACACATATATATATTCGTATAGGTAGAAAAAATTATAGGTATATATTATTTTTCTCTAAAAAAAAAAAAAAAAAAAAGAAAAAAAAAGAAAGAAAAAACTGTCTGAAATGACGAGCATTTTGAGACCATAATCAGAGTGGGCAGACAATTCTACGATTTTTGATGAATTTTTTTTGACATTTATCTGTCTGCTATAAAAATGGATAAATAAATTCTTCATTTAATTCAATTTTTATTATCATGAGCTTTGAATTTATTTCAATATCTCACAAGTTTCATCTGAAGTATTTTTTCGTATCGTGATTAGTTGTCGAGATATCGGCCTGGGGCGATTAGAAAAATTCACCCTGTTATAGGTCGATCGGTAAATTCGTAACGGCGTATACTATAAGCGTACAAAAAAGAATAATAAATAAATAAATCAATAAACAAATGAATAATCCAGCTACATATATGAGAAGCTAACCAAATCAGTCTGTTTGCGTCACAGAGATTTGGGAGTCCGTGGCTTAAATCGTCCTCGGAGCCAAAGATCTTACTGGTCAAAGGCGATCTGCCAAGTTCGCGTGCCAAAACAACGTTCCTCGGAGACATTCGCGTTCTTGACGTAGTCGGTTGTTTTTCGATCGGGATATAAAAAATAAAAAAATTATAAAAAACAAAAAAAAAATTGATACAAAAAAACATGAAGTTTGATGATGTACAGAATAGATCCCATATCGGTGTAGTAATAATACTAAATCCTATTTCTTCTTTTTTATTTTTTCTTATTTCCTAGCTGACAATGACGTGCATGAAAATTTGGGCTAATTATATTGATAAGTTCATGATATCGTTAAAATATACATATATATACGACGTTATATTATTCATCATTTACTAAACTGTTTCATTTTCTATTTTGACGTCAAAGCAAAAAGAAAAAACAAGAAACAAAAAAACAAAAAATTGTTTATAATTTATCACACCTATATGACACTCGAATACGACAGCTGATAACTGCAGCAGTGCAGTATACCTGCGAGCAAACAAGCTTGAGGTAATAGCGCGTAACATATAAGATGTATTGAAACCAAGGTCGTTTATCCTGGCTAAAATTATACCATTTGAAATTTTCCCGGCACAGCCTTTTCAAGAATATTTATGGATTTTTTTTTTAAGTATATCATTTTTTATACGATATAGTTGAGAATCATTTTTTTCGATTTCCCTGTTACATTGATTTATATACATGTATATTTGTTCACTTAGTTCAAATCCTGGCGATTTAAAATCCAAGTTTTTATCCTCCTGGTTAAAAACTGAAATAAAAGTATAATCCGATTAGTATATTGATCGAATTTTAATGAATTCAAACTCGAATGACGAAAGAAGATATTTCCGGATAAGAGCGGTTCGCCAAGCTGTAGACAAGGAATCAACTTCCGGTAATCGCGAATCAGCCGTTGCTGACTCGACGAGTTTCGTTTTTGTGTCAGGGTGAGGTGGGGTGGGGATATCGCGGAGTAGCTTGTTGCGCTGGTCGTGGATTTACTCGGAATTAACAGTTTACACTTTGCGTAATTTTCTCGTTATTACGGAGGGTCAACGTCGTCCGTTGTGTCTTTGGACTTTCTCGATCCTTGATTACTATACTTTATGTTATACATGAATCACACCAACTGCTGCGCTCATACTCGCCGCTAATTATTGTACGAAACTCTATGTACACGTTTTTTCTAAAACTTGATCTCTTCAAAATCAACAAGAGATAAAACTGAATATGTAAAGAAAACCGCGCGTCAATGCCTCTGCAGCACCGTACAATTCCCATCTCTTGTAATAAGGTGTTCAGATTGCATCATACATTCGACGATGAAAAAAAAAAAAAAAAAGACTCCTGCGAAACGTTCTCATTTAATTTTATACATATATATGTACATATTTTGTATCTATATCATATGATGTATAGAGTAATTATAGTCAAGTTATATAATACTCGACTTTAATCGGTTTAAATGAAAATTCGAGTAAACATATTATGACTTAAGTATATTATATTATATTATATTATCGTATAGATATTTTTCATCGAGTGGTTGTATTTTATATATTAAGCTAATTAATCGAGAACACATCTGCAGTTGTATTTCATGTTGTTGAATTTAATTTTATTTTATTTCGTCTAATTTAGAAATTGTCACCGATCGAAACGGTCGCGTAATAATGATACGTTTGTTCAGTTCATTGACCCCTTTCGTTATACTTCTATCTATATATCAAAGAATTAAAACAAAAAAGAATAATAATTAATTGATATTTGTACAGGAAATGTTTTCTAAATGATAATAAATATATACATATTAATATAGCTTCGATGATTTATTTTTCTTTTCGATAAATTTCTTTTAATTGGATCATTAATGTTCAAATCGAGTCTAATGAAATGAATACATCATCAATTCCAATCAATAAAAAAAAAAATAAATGAAAAATAAATAAAAATTTCTTAATATGTCTATGTTTCAGGCTCATATGCTATTGATGGACGCATTCCTTCAGAATAACAGACTCGATCATGTGTCTCGTGTGATGGCTGGCCACCCCACATATTTGGAACATTTTCTTCGCACTCAAAATTTTATTTTACGCGGAGACGGACCACTTCCTTACGACTATCGCCATTTGATCGCGATCATGGTGAGTCTTGAGTGCAATTTTATTTATCATATAACTTGTCTTAGAAAAAAAAAAATAAAAATAAAATCAAAAATACAGAAATTTGATTGTTCATCAAATCGAGGCGAAACTTTATACTCGATAAAGTAGTGGGATTGATTAAAACATGAATATTAAACGTGATAACCGATTATTATATAGCTATACACATGTACGGTTACCGCTGCCCCTTTGCCTCGCTTTAGTGTGGTATCTAATCGATCGTATATATGTATATGTATGTATGTACCGCGTACGTATACTATATACGTATGTGTGAATAACACTAGTCTATGGAAAAATACACGGGTATAAAAAGGACAAGCGTACCCAGCAATCAATTGTCGTTGTTATAGCTCTGATAACGCCTCATTAACCTATTTACAATGGACTTTTTGAACGGCGTTATCTTATATTATAGTTTTTCGGGATCCACGAATCTCGCGGGGCTTTGTTGTTACAGATATGAGAAAGCCCCTTTGCAGATCAGAATTATTCCACTTGTGGAAATTGTATTATTAAAAATTTATACCTAATGGGGTTTTTTTTTGTTGTTTTTTTTTTCTACCCCACTAAAGAAAAAATCAAAATAAAATTGAAGGGATCCTCAATCCTTATTATTAGAAAATTTCTCAAGTCTTATCATTTTTTATACCATAATCGGAACTTAAATTAAACAAAGCTTAGATATAATGTGGCTGAATAAAAAATATACAACAGTTTTTTTTTTAGTTTGGGATTTGTTTTTGTATTTTAAGTTTCACCTCTAAAATTACACGTCGTTTATCATAAAATGTTGTAATAGTTTTATCGGGCCTGCGATACGCGGGGCAAACACGATGAAGATGTCGATTTATGTTACGACTGTTTTTATTTCATTTTAGTTTTTTTTTTATGTATAGTTTTTTATTGTTCGTTTCTTCTTCTTCAGCAACGTGAAAGATCTAATTATTGAAGAAAAAAAAAAAAAATTAAATGTAAAAAGAAGCCAAGTATCTAATTGATTTGGATATAATATAATTATACTGCATTCGTAATTATGAATATAAATTGGTATCTCTTTCTTTTTAAATTCATGAAACGTTGAGCGTGCAGATGAGACTGTGTTTGTATGATTTTTGTCGAAGATCTAGGGCACGTAAAAAACAGAAAAAAAAAAATAACTTATCATCTTATCACCTCCGTCTATCAGTCTCAAAATATCTCTCTCAAACACTGGCACAACTGTTCACATTAAGACAGATCATATTTATTTTATTATACCCCCCCATTCTTATATTTTTATAATTATAATTATTATAATTATAATCACGTCATTCATTCGCAATTAGTTATTCAGCTCATTCAAAATAACAAATTATTTTATTGTATTCCTTAGCCATGCGGATTACAATTCATAATTGTTAGTATTTAAGTCAATTTATAACGCAAAGATAATTGAACGATTAAAATTAAGCTAATTTAAAAACCTCTACACGTTATAATGTTCTCCTTCGTAAATAATTACATACAATACCCATCATATGTATATAATATACACGGTACATTTTTATCCAAACGTGCGAAATGAGCTAACGATATACATAACTTCTGTTGTTAGCTCAATCGGCACGTGTCTTATCTGTAAAAAAATAAGTTTCATAATTGGCGGTACCGAAATTCTTGATATACATGTGTGTATATATATTTTTTTCATTCTTTCATTTTTTATATGAATCTATAAATAACTTTACAATCAGCAATTCTTGCGTTTTCTTATATACTTTTTCTAATTATTTTGTTTTCGTTTTCTTTTCATACGTTTCATATTGTTCAATACACGTATAAACTATTTTCTCTTTTTCTTTTTTGAAAACAGTTTTATCAAGGTAAGGCCTCTACTCTTATCGGCACCGT